>OZ018323.1:59928239-60196222 GCA_963969495.1 Ceratothoa steindachneri | reverse complement strand
AAACAGCCTAGTTCTAGGCTACTTGAAAAAATTAAACAGAAAACAATAAAAAGAAATAACAATAACAAAGCAATAACAAAAACAACAACAACAACAACAATTAAATCGGGTTTAAATAAAAGGGAGAAGGCCGGCCTCCCCCAAAAAGTCAATAAGTCCACCAGTCAAAGTACACACACTCGTCCCGAGCACAAGGGACAGGCGGTAGCGACCCCGCCCATCCCGGTACCGGACAGGTGTCGTGCGCGAAGATCACCCAACCTGGGACATTCGACAAGAATGTGCCAAACAGTCTGGGGGATGACGCAGTCGTTGCAATAGGGCGCAGGCGAGCGCTCCATCAGATAGCGATGCGTCACACGAGTGTGCCCGATTCGGAGACGACAGAAAGCAACCTGAAGCCGCCGCGGCATTGGGGGATAGGTCCATGGGAACAGTCGCGGCGCAATGGCACGCAACTTTAAGTTCCCCTCGACCGTCTCCCATCTTCTTTGCCAAGCAGTCCGAAGAGCTGCCCGTATTCCTGCCATGTAGTCAGTGTGAGGAAGAGCAAAACGCTGGTCCGGTCGCATCGTCCTCGCAGACTCTTTGGCGCCCTCATTCCCCGCAATTCCTACATGTCCAGGAACCCAGCAGAAGATAATCTCGACATCTGCCCGGCTCGCCAAAACCGTGGCGTCACGGATTTCGCGAACCAGGGGATGCGGAGATTCCAATGCCCCGAGAGCACTCAGGGCGCTTTGTGAGTCGCTATAGATCAGGGGCGGTGTCCACGCACGGAGCGAGAGTGAAACGCAACTCACTCAGTTTCTACTCCATAAATGATAGCACCTTAGAGCTGGCTGACCAAGGAGCAATGAAGACACGTATGTTTGCAACCAATGTGCTTAAAAAAATACCCGAACCTTGCCCTAGCTTGACAAAATTCACAGACAGTGAAATCATTCGGGTGGTGCTTATAGTGCATGTAGGCATACCGCTTCTGTTTGAGGGCCACTTCAAAATCAGATAACCAGAATAGTAGTTAGTCACACGGTGATGAGGTTGCTGGAAAAGAACTGAATGGCCTCATCTACCGACCTAAAGTCCTTGACTGAGAGAGAAATCAGCCATTTCCTGAAATGTGGACCACCGCGCCTGCGCCAAGCACCCCTGGGAAGGGGTCTCAGGCAACAGCGGCCCAGGAAATGATATATGAATGGGAGAGTGATCACTACCATAGATGTCATCGACTACCTCCAACCCAAAATCAGGCTGTGCATCCGGAGAGCACAATGATAGATCAAGACAAGAAAATTAAGCGGTTCTTGGGCAATGACCCGACTCCCTCCACATCAAAGCTCGTTTGGGGCTGTCCTCCTTTCGGGGGCTGCATGCGAACCGTTTGTCCCACCAGCTTTACCAAGGGAGCGACCGGGTTGGGTAGCACCTACAGAAGGGTTACGAATGGGCAAGAGGCAGCAGAAGGTGTCTTTCTTAACATTGATGCATAGGACATCCCAGGCAACGCCAGGAACAAGTCCTTAAGCTCATGAAATGAGACAATCCAGGGCCTGAACGGCCAGGATTTCTTTCTCAGGGGGATACACACCACATTGCTTTGAAAAAGCGGGGTAAAGCTCTCCACAATTGACACACACAATTTAGGCCCAACATGTGCAGCCTTGGAGCAACTTACAGAGTGCGAGTAAGCCTGATTTTGCACATCTACACGAGTGATTCATATAATTGAGGTGGTGGCAGTAGTAGCACCTCCACGGTAGTGGCACAAACATCTTCATGAGGAAGCGATACCAACTGACTCGGGGAGCTTGTCACAGTCAAACATGACAAAAAGTACAGGGCTGAGTCTCGAGGCCCCTCCTTGTTTTCTCATCACACATGCAACCTTGACCTCTCCTTGGTCAGCCAGCTCTAAGGTGCTATCATTTATGGAGTAGTCCACAAGTTCCTCATAAACTACTACTTTTACAAAGTTCATGGTAGAGTGCAACATAACACTCACTGGTGTGCCACCAAGTGTCCGAAGGGCACTAATCATGGCTGCCCTGGAGGGATTCGACACATTCGGCAGAAGGACCCCGTCCGAGAAATGGGTTACCTTCGGGCGCTCCTTTGATGGATCATGTTGCCCTTGGCCAACATGCTACCATCAGTGGAGCAAATTATGAGAAAGTGTTTGAAGGCAGCAGGGTCGGAAACTACAGGTAATCTCTGAATGAGGGGCCCCAAGATAATCGACTATCCGTTCTGTGCACTTTTGGTCTTTGTTTGGGACTTCACCTGGGGGAGCACCGGGGCCAGATGTGCCAATCTTGACTTGGTCACATACCAAAACAGTAGCGGCCTTGTCAGTCCCCACGGCTCCCGGCGAGGAGCCCTTCATCTTTTTAGGAGAGGAGGACAGGGAATGAACCAGCTTCTCCACCCCCTCCCCAACCCACCGGAAGGAGCCCTTAGGTCAGATGGACCAGCCTCAGCAAGATCCTTTTCTGAAATGGAGAAAGTCTTGTCTGCCACAGGGGCACCAGACGGGAAAGGAGATCCTTCCTCTCCTTGAGACCTTAGGGACCCAAGCCATATTAGGAGCTTGCACAGGGGGCGGACTCAGGCTCTGTGCTTGGCATCAAGCCCGGACTCAACCCTATGGAAGATCCCACCATCTGGGAGGGGCCTCCAAGTGACCATCCCTCCCAAAGACGTGATGGATCCAATTCGAGGTACCTTTAATTATCTCACCTTGGGCTGGCGAACCAGTATCCACCGGGGAGGAGAGGGGGGCAGGTACGCCGGCCCCCTGTAAAGTCAGAATGCATGAGTGCAGGATGTTAGGAAGCATGGACCAACTTGCCCTGCATCCCTTGACCCCTAAGATGGTTGGCACTATTGAGCCACTCCCAACGGGATCGGTCAATATTGGGCGACCTGCGTGCTTTCTTGGGAGTCCCCTGTGAAAGAAAAGGCGGGACTGCTGCTGGAAAGAGGAAAGTGCCCAAGGCTGCCTACAGAGAAAGGGGTGAGGGGGAGTCCCCTGCACATGCAGGCCTAGGATAAGAGTAAGCCTCCTTTCGGATAAACGAAAACCACAGCGGAGTTTTTTTTTTGTCTTGTTTTTAAAGGGGCTATCTGGCGACTGCCCACTTGGGCATAAGTCGCCGCAAACAAACAGCCAGTTCTAGGCTACTTTGAAATAAAAATTTCAACAGAAACAATAAAAAGGGGATAACAATCAAGGAGCAAACTCCGGCGTTGGGGGTAGGTCCCCCCTCCCCCCGGCGCAAGAGCCTGCGACCTGCAAAAAAACAAAACAAACAATAATAAAAAACTAGTTAAATAAAAGGGAGAAGGCCGGCCTCCCCCCAAAAGTCTAAAAGCCCACCAGTCACGGTGCACGCACTCGTCCTGAGTACAAGGGACAGGCGGTAGCGACCCCGCCCATTCTGGTAACGGGTAAGGTAACGTGCGCAAAGATCACCCAGAATGGGACATTCAACAAGAATGTGCCAAACAGTCTGGGGGACGACGCAGTCGTTGCAATAGGGCGCAGGCGAGCGCTCCATCAAATAGCGATGCGTCACACGAGTGTCCGATTCGGAGACGACAGAAAGCAACCTAAAGCCACCGCGGCATTGGGGGATAGGTCCATGGGAACAGTCGTGCGCAATGACACGCAACTTTAAGTTCCCTTCGACCGTCTCCCATCTTCTTTTCCAAGCAGTCCGAAGAGCTGCCCGTATTCCTGCCATGTAGTCGGTGTGAGGAAGAGCGAAACGCTGGTAGGGTCGCAGAGTCCTCGCGGACTCTTTGGCGCCCTCATTCCCCGCAATTCCTACATGTCCAGGAACCCAGCAGAAGATAATCTCGACATCTGCCCGGCTCGCCATAACCGTGGCGTCACGGATATCGCGAACCAGGGGATGCGGAGATTACAATGCCCCGAGAGCACTCAGGGCGCTTTGTGAGTCGCTATAGATCACAATCTGGTCTCCGAATCGGGCACGTTGCGTAATCTCACGTACCGAGTGGTGTATTGCCACCAGCTCGGCCGTGAAGACAGACGCAGCGCCTGGTAGAGCCCCGCTGACTTCAAACAGAGGGGATACAGCGTGGAAGCCGACCCCTTCTTGGGACTTGGAGCCATCCGTATACACTAGCACGGTTCCAGCGCGACACGAGGTGTGCTCCAGAAAGGTCGAACGCAATACTCCCGGCGCTGTACAAGCTTTGGGAGCAGAGGCGTGGCGACAAATAGCCAAATGTGGTACCCTCCAGGGTGGCGTCCTGGGCAGAACCAGGGGCGCCACCGGCCCGAGAGCTATATCTAGCTCTCGAAGTAGTTTCCTGGCCCTAAACACAAAGGGGCTTAGGGTATGAGTGGCGTCTCTCGGCGGCATAGGCACCATCGAGAATCAGCTGCGGATGCAGTGAGAGCTGTTGGCGACTGAAGGAGACGCCGCGCTCGAGCGTACAGGCATGATGCACTGTAGGCGGCGTAGAGCGAGTGGCATCCCCCCAGCATCGACCAACAGGCTCTCAATAGAAAAAGTGCGGAAGGCACCGGTCGCAAGGCGAAGGCCGCCGGTGTGGTGGATCGAATCTACCTTCCACAATAAACGCTCGGCTGCAGATGCATAAAACTCGCATCCGTAGTCGAGCTTCGAACGAACAAAGGATCGATAAAAAAGTAGGGCAGTAGCCCTATCAGCGCCCCATGCGCTGAACGTCACGGAACGGAGAATGTCCATGGCGCGGGTACAAGACACCCTAAGGCTGTGAATATGAGCCTCCCAGGTGAGGCATCGTTCGAATAAAAGACCGAGGAAACGGTGCGATTCCACCACATCCAGGCGCACCCCATTAAGAAACAAATCTGGGTCAGGGTGATTTTTTTTTTTTTTAATTCTATAGAGCCCATATGGCAACTGCCCACTTGGGCATAAGTCGCCGAAAAACACGACAGCCTAGAGCTAGGCTACTTTAAAATAAAAATATGAAAACTTAACAATGATATAAATTGGGATAACGTAACAATCAGGAAGCAATCTCCGGCAGCGGGGGAGGCCCCCTCACCCCAGGGCAGGAGAGCGCAACCTACAAACAAAACAATAACAAAAAAAGAACCTTAAATAAAGGGGAGAAGCCCGGCCTCCCCCAAAAGTCAACAAGTTTACAAGTCAATGTGCACGAATCTGTCCCGAGTACAAGGGACAGGCGGTAGCGACCCCGTCCATCCCGGTACCGGGTAAGGTAACGTGCGCAAAGATCACCCAGACTGGGACATTCGACAAGAATGTGCCAAACAGTCTGGGGGACGACGCAGTCGTTGCAATAGGGCGCAGGCGAGCGCTCCATCAAATAGCGATGCGTCACACGAGTGTGTCCGATTCGGAGACGACAGAAAGCAACCTGAAGCCGCCGCGGCATTGGAGGATAGGTCTATGGGAACAGTCGCGGCGCAATGACACGCAACTTTAAGTTACCTTCGACCGTCTCCCATCTTCTTTGCCAAGCAGTCCGAAGAGCTGCCCGTATTCCTGCCATGTAGTCGGTGTGAGGAAGAGCGAAACGCTTGTAGGGTCGCAGAGTCCTCGCGGACTCTTTGGCGCCCTCATTCCCAGCAATTCCTACATGTCCAGGAACCCAGCAGGAGATAATCTCGACATCTGTCCGGCTCGCCATAACCGTGGCGTCACGGATATCACGAACCAGGGAATGTGGAGATTCCAATGCCCCGAGAGCACTCAGGGCGCTTTGTGAGTCGCTATAGATCACAATCTGGTCTCCGAACCGGGCACGTTGCGTAATCTCCCGTACCGAGTGGTGTATTGCCACCAGCTCGGCCGTGAGGACAGACGCAGCGCCTGGTAGAGCCCCGCTGACTTCAAACAGAGGGGATACGGCGTGGAAGCCGACCCCTTCTTGGGACTTGGAGCCATCCGTATACACTAGCACGGTTCCAGCGCGACACGAGGTGTGCTCCAGAAAGGTCGAACGCAATACTCCCGGCGCTGTACAAGCTTTGGGAGCAGAGGGGTGGCGACAAATAGCCAAATGTGGTACCCTCCAGGGTGGCGTCCTGGGCAGAACCAGGGGCGCCACCGGCTCGAGAGCTATATCTAGCTCTCGAAGTAGTTTCCTGGCCCTAAACACAAAGGGGCTTAGGGTATGAGTGGCGTCTCTCGGAGGCATAGGCACCATCGAGAATCAGCTGCGGATGCAGTGAGAGCTGTTGGCGACTGAAGGAGACGCCGGGCTCGAGCGTACAGGCGTGATGCACTGTAGGCGGCGTAGAGCGAGTGGCATCCCCCCAGCATCGACCAACAGGCTCTCAATGGAAAAAGTGCGGAAGGCACCGGTCGCAAGGCGAAGGCCGCCGGTGTGGTGGATCGAATCTACCTTCCACAATAAACGCTCGGCTGCAGATGCATAAAACTCGCATCCGTAGTCGAGCTTCGAACGAACAAAGGATCGATAAAAAAGTAGGGCAGTAGCCCTATCAGCGCCCCATGCGCTGAACGTCACGGAACGGAGAATGTCCATGGCGCGGGTACAAGAGACCCTATGAGCCTCCCAGGTGAGGCGTCGATCGAATAAAAGACCAAGGAAACGTTGCGACTCAACCACATCCAGGCGCACCCCATTAAGAAACAAATCTGGGTCGGAAGGAAGCCGTGGATGGCGGCAGAAGTGCACCACCTTAGTCTTGGCCAAGGAAAACCGAAACCTGTGCGCTTCGGCATAGCGAGAGACGCGGTTCAATGCCTGTTGGAGTCGACGCTCCAGAGTTGGCATCTGGGCCGCGCCAAAAGAGATCGAAAGGTCGTCCACGTAGAGCGTAGCGAGAACATCTTCCGGCAGCACCGAGGTGATGCCGAGATGCTCAGAGCAAAGAGTGTGACACTGAGGACACTTCCCTGCTCCTTTGGGCCGGAGAGGGCTCCCCCACCCGTACGCGGAATCGACGATCTCGCAAAAATTCAGATATAAACATTGGGAGGCGTCCCCTCGCCTCCATCGTGTGGAGAGTCTCCATGATACCGTATCGCCATGCGGTATCATAAGCCTTCTCCAGATCGAAAAACACCGTGGTGTAGTGCTGTCTACGAAGGAAAGCTTCGCAGACGGCATTTTCCAGTCGGAGCAGAGCATCCGACGTGAAGTGAAACTTGCGGAAGCCGCACTGTGCGGAAGACAGATGGCCTCCGCCGTCGGGGAAATAGACTAATCTAACATTTATCAATTTCTCCATCAACTTGCACACGCAAGAGGTTAGAGAGATTGGGCGGAAACCGGTCGGAATAGAGTGATCTCTCCCCGGCTTGCGAAAGGCGAGCACAGTAGCGATTCGCCAGGAGTCTGGGAGAAGACCTTCCACCCAGATCCTGTTGAATAAATCTAACAGAAAGGCCATGCCTCGCTCACCCAGGTGTCGAAGCATGGCGTACGGGACGTTGTCCGGACCATGGGCGGTGTCCGCGCACGAAGCGAGAGCGGAACGCAACTCACTCACAGTAAACTTGTCGTTGAAGGGTTCTCCACCTCTGTAGGTAAAGTCCAGACGGCGGCCTTCCGCGACATCACGGCTAGAGATTGCGGAAAAAGCGGTCGCTAAGGATTCCGCCACGGACGCGGGGTCCGAGATTGCGGTCCCATTCTCCTGGAGAACGGGAGGGGGGTCCTGCGAGAACTTGCCCCGAATCCTTTTGACTCGCTTCCACACCTCAGCTAAAGGGGTCTTCCCGTTAAGTGAAGACACGTATGCCCACCAAGAAGAGCGGCGGGCGTGCTTCGAAATATACCGGAACCTAGCCCTAGCCCGACGAAATTCAGCGACAGTGAAATCGTTCGGGCGGCGCTTATAGCGCATGTAGGCATAACGCTTCTGTTTGAGGGCCATCTCACACTCGGCCGACCACCATGGGAGTGGTCGGCGTGCAAAACGGCCAGACGTCCTAGAAGAACTCAACGGCCTCATCTACCGACCTAAACTCCTCGACCGAAATAGAAAATTCAGTCATTTCCTGAAATGCAGGCCACCGCGCCCGTGCCAAGCACCCCTGAGGTGGGCTCTCAGGCGGCAGTTGCCCTGAAAAGGATATTTGAATGGGAAAGTGATTACTACCATGGAGGTAATCGACCACCCCCCAATCATAATCAGGCTCCATCCGAAAAGCACAAAGATAGGTCAAGGCAAGAAAATGAAGCGGTTCTCGGACAGTGATGCGTAAACTCATCCACGTTTAGGACACCCATCTCAAGCTCTTCGATCAGATCGACAAGGACTTGTCCCCTGGGATTTATGGAGTAATCTCCCCAGAGAGGATGCCGCCGTTCAGATCTCCAAGCAAGAGATAGGGCCTCGGCAACCGTGCCAGGACGCGGCGGAAGTCCCCCGCGTCGAAGTCAGCTGACGGTGGAATGTACGCAGAAATGATAGTATACCTCCTATCGAGGTGCAGCTGCACAGCCACTGCCTGAAAGGAGATATCTAAAGTGAAAGGAAGAACGGAGACATCATGCCGGGTGTAAACCACGCATCCCCCAGCCCGGCCATCCCGCGGTGGTGGGGTCGTCAAGACCCTTATACCCCGGGAGGGTGGGCAGGGGGCACGCGCCTAGCATGGTCTCCTGCAAAAAGATAGCTAACGGGGAACGGGACGTGACGAGCCTCCGCAGCTCTTCCCAGTTGGCCCGGAGTCCACGGCAATTCCATTGAAGGAATATGCCCTCCAGGCCTAGCTCGGAGACGCGGGGGCCCTCCTCGAACTGAAGACCCTCACGGGAATGGCCGTACGCTTCCCGGGGACAGAACCCCGGGCGCTGTTGGCCGTATAAAGCGCTGAAGGCGCTGTCGCCTTCGAGGACTTATTGGGGGAGGTTGGATTTGACATGCGAGTCTTTTCCTCTCTCCGCCTCGAAACCTTAGGCGGGCGTTGCGGCTTCGGAGGCGGGGGGCCCTCTTTTTGAGGAACCACCGTCTCCGAGCCACTCGCTCCACCTCGGGGCGTGGGCGAAGGAGCCGAAGCTCCTTTGTTGCTGTCCTCCTTTCGGGAGACAGCTTTAGGTAGCGTCCATCTTCAGGGGTGTTGCCTCCTGTGAGTCTAACGACTCGGTGGAGGCGCGTGGCCGTTTCGCCTTACGGGAAACGGTCACGCTGGGGAAAGAGGGGGGAGCCCTGGTTTTAGCCGGGGCTACAGCGAGGGGGGGGTCCTCCATCGTTTTCTGTGGAGCTGCTCGAAGACAGTTTCGTCGATTTTAGAGGGGGGTGGGAGAAATGGATTATTTTTGCATTATCATCATCGGCATGGTGACCCTATTTGTATCACAGGACGCATATGCTAATCACCCCACAAAGTAGCATGCTCTGCAAGGGGTTAACATGGTGCTGGCAGAGCCAACTGCTGCCATTTACAACACCTTATGAAAGATAGCGAGAGTGAGTGGTTTGACATACATGGATGTGTTTGGGCGTTAGATAAGGTTATGTGATGTCACCATGGCTATTTAAAATTTTTAATGAGTAGTGAAGGAAATGGGAACGAGGGAGAGATGCGAGATTGATGAGGAAACAAAGAATTGCTTTATTATCATCATCAAGCTACCAAAGCCTTCCACCAGGGTGCAGATACAACAGAAATGAATGTGCACAAAATACCAGGGGTACTGGAGAAAGGCAGAGGCAACAAAAGGAAAGAGGCCCCTAGTACCCCCAAATAATGAATGAGGAGCTACTGTAATAAATAAACATTTAATCAAGACTTAAATGTAGAGATGTTAGGAGATGAGATATCATTGGGTAATTGATTCCAAATTTTGAACAATGAAGGAACAAAACACAGAAAATTGCATAGTGCAAGCGTTCATAGCAAAATCATTAAGACTAAGAGCGCCAATTTGCTTCTGATGGTACAAATCAAGGGAAAGCTCAGGAGAAATGAACTTAATAGAATTTGAAGCTCTATTCAGCAATGTCAAATGGGAGTTGGCCGCAGACATTCAAACAGGAGCACAGTACTCAAAATGAGGCAAGATGAATGAATGCCTAAAAAGATTTTATTACTGTGGAGTGACAACCAAAAGTTTTCAAGCATTTTCAAAGCAAGCCCATCTTCTGGGAAATTGAGGAAGATAATGGATGTGCTTCTCAAAAGTCAGCTTAGAGTCCAAAAATACCCTCAACAAACACAAACTAGAAACTTCCTCAACCTGTTCACCAGAAATATGGAAATAGGGATGAGGTGGAAAATTTAATGCTTGAATGAAATGCCAAAGCACATAGTCCCCATTGCTATGGAGACTTTGTGTGTGAGTGGGCATAAAGTTAGTGGAAGAAGGGGGGATTAATTTTAGTAGCCCTGATATGCAAGGTCTCTAATTTGTGGTAGTGGTAAAAGGCTAAAGAAAATACAAAATGGCCTACCACACGCAAAAGTCAAACCTACAAGAAATGGAGGTCCATGGAAATTGTAAAGTAAAATGAATAGACCCCAAGATTAGCCACACAGTGGGATTGATCTTACAAAAAATATAATTCTTAGTTGTTATTAACACAAATACTTCATTTTGTGACAAACCTTTTTGGTTTTAGGATTTGGGTTGACACAGGTTCCAAGAAGCACAGTCTGAGAGCGAACACCAATGGATGTCTTCCAATGAATGAGCTCCCTCATGTTGCCTTCAGCTTTGGGTGTCCAAGCAAGCAGGATTTCAATTGTTTCACCAGGCATCACAACTGAATGCATGGGTGAGATTGAAAATCCATCCTCCTTAGATGGATATTTTTCACAGAAAACCTGAAAGTAAAGAGGGATACAAGGTTAAGAAAGAAACATTTTATTATCTAATGGTGAACAAAGAAGCACTGGTGGAAGGTACATTCCATGCCAACTAACCATATGCTGACTACCTCAGATCAGATTTTGCTGAAATTTGGCAGTTTGTCTCAGGCGCAAATGAAACCATGCAAAATTTTAGCTATGTGGATCTTATACTATGCTCAAAATGCACCCCCCTCCACTCTGGTGACACTGAAGCATCACCATTACCAAAATACAACCATAAATGACCTGAAGCCCCGAACGGGTGGCTTATAAGAAACTTTTCATAGATTTCAGAAATCAGGTCCATTTGACTCCAAAGTCCACTTTTCTTACAAATGTGGGCAAAAAAAATGGAACAAATTTATCAGTGTCACCCATTACACAAAAACTTCACTGCCTTACAGCCTTGAAACTTACAGGTTTACAGTTGCTGGTTTTTGCAGTTTGATTTATAGTTATATAGAGTACTAGGTTAAATGCACAAGTTTGTTTATTCATGTCTGAACTATAGGGGCTAAAAGACTTGACTGGAAACTTTAAAAAAAAAACTCACCATGGATGACCAGGAAGCCCAGGCAGTTAAAATATTCTTTAATGACTTCCAATGGAAAGAGCAGAGGAAAATCCCTCTATGAGCAAAAAATCTTTGTGGTGTGTGTGCGTGTGTGTGTTCTTTTTTTCTTTTTTTTCAATTTTGAAAGAAATCACTCCTGCATTATTGCTGGTAGCAGCAATAATACCCAGCACTACTCAGTTATTCAGGAAGTGTCATGGTAGAACATGAAAACAAGTAGGGGTGAGTTTCAAGGCCCTTCCCTATGTCCTCATCACCCACTCAAGCTTCATCTTCCAAAGTGGTAGAGTTACCTCCAATAAACAACTACTTTCACAAAATGCATGGTACAGTGGGCGCAAAGGAAATGTTTACCTCTTAAACGCAATGGAAATGTTAACTCAAATTTCGTGGTTAACTTTTTTACCACGTTCCCGCCATAGAGGTAGTGGGTGGAGCATGGTATGATGCATGTACCTGCAGCCAGGGCTCCCTCGCAACTTCCCATCAGGCTCAGTTTAAGTGTGCTCGCAGAGCTCAGACAGTGTACATCTGTGTTACGCTGCCCCACAGACCGCATCTTTTTCACCTTTCTACTGACTTTGACCCCCTACCAGACACCACCATACCATCGCAATGGGGCGTAGCAAGCTGCCAATGGAGAAGACCCATGCCATAACCCTAATGGAGCAGGAAGTGCCAGTAAAGCGTGTAGCTGCCGATCTTAATGTGAGCCGTGTGTCACTCTTTAAGCTAAAAGAAGCAGCCACCACACTCCCTCCCGGCACCGCACCACCTCGCAAAGCAGGCTCTGGGGACAAGAAGAAGACAACTGCTCGGACTGACAAGGTTTAGCTATGTGAAGTAAAGCAGGACCCTAAGATAACAGCAGCTGAATTGAAGGGGAAACATCCTGACTTGCTCCACAACGTCGCTATTCGTACGATCCAGCGCCAGCTACAAAAAGACCTCGGTTGGCCCTGCTGCTGTGAAACCGCTGCTGACAGAGGGTATGAAGAAAAAACGGCTAGCTTTCACGAAGAAATATCAAGATTGGACACCAGAGCAGTGGAAGAAAGTCATGTGGAGTGACGAGAACAGTTTTCGGCTCATCACGGGTGGCTCGAAAGTGGTGCGGCGGCCCAGTGATGTGAGCAGATATGACCACCGCTACACCATGAAGCACCCAGATGGCATCATGGTTTGGGGATGCTTCAGTGGCAAGAAGGGCAGGGGTGGTCTCTATTTCCTCCCCAAGAACGTCACCATGAAGGGAAAGAATTACATTGAGGTTTTAGAGGAACATCTGCTCCATTTCTGCGCTCTCCATGGCTGCAACTTTTTTATGCACAATGGCACCCCTGCACACAAGGCACGAGCTGTCAAAGACTTCCTTAATGAGCAGAACATTGAAGTTTTGGACTGGTCAAGCAACTCACCCGACTTAACCCCATAGAGAATGTCTGGAACCAAATGAAAAATGAAGTTGCTAAGTCCCAGCCCACCTCAATCCCCGCCCTGAAGGAGACTCATTAAGCTGGGGGTGGCTCCTACTTTGAGAATCTTGCAACATCCATGCCCAAGAGGAGACAAGAGGTGTTGAAGACCCGTGGGAACATGACAAAGTACTAAATGTAAAGAAATGTAAGTAAAAGGACCCAATAAAACAAACTTGAAATGTACTTTTGTGCTTAATTATCCAAAAATTCTTAATGTTAACATTTCCTTTGCACCCACTGTAGTGTGTGGTTACTTGCACCTGGGCATGGTTACTGCATTAACCAGGAGGGGCCTGTCCTATGAAACAAGTGACATTCGGCTCTATACCAAACTTTGTTAGAGCCTGATGCTGATAGAATAAGTGTGCTTTGGGTAGCATAGTGCTAGCAATTGAGCGAATAAACAGATAGTGTTTGAACCCATCAGGCTAAAAAATGCAGGGTGGTCTCATGAAGAGGTGCCCTCATGGACTTGAGGCTCTGCTCACCTTACTCTTTTTTATTTTATTTTAAGAGCCCATCTGGCAACTGCTGTACAAGGGCAAAGGTCACTATACTCACGCTATAGCCTAATACTAAGATAGATTATTAAACAACATGTAACAAATAACAAAGATAAAAAATGAAAAAGGCTATGATGCAAGCTAAAGAAAAACCTACAAAACAAGATAAGCAAAAATGCAACAAGTAAGTGCGCTCAGGCATCGGGAATAAGCCCACCTATCCCACCCACCCTTGGTTCAGGAACATGCAACCAATAACAAAGTCAAATAAAGTGGAGGAGGCCAGCCTCCTCCAAAAAGTCAGTTTGCGTGTATGTGTACACAAACCAGCCCAGAGTACAAGGGACAAGCGGTAGCGACCCCGCTCATCTTGGTACCGGGAGAAGTAAGATGCACAAAGTAACCCAGACTGGGACATTCAACAAGAATGTGCCAAAAAATCTGGGGGGAAATGCAGTGGTTGCAACAAGGTTCCAACAAGATCTCCATCAAATGGTGGTGCATCACACAGGAACAGACACAGCACAATGTCAGACTTAAATTCCTCTCAGCCATCTCCCATCTTCTTTGCCAAGTAGAGCGGAGGGCTGACCATATTCCTGCGATGTAAATGCTGTGAAGAGCAAAACGCTCGTCTGGTCACTCACTCCTCAGACTCTTTGGCACCCTCATTGCAAAGCTCATCCACCCCACCCCCCCTGCCAATTCACAATTGTCCAGAAAACACGCAAAAGATAATCTTGACATCCACCCAGATCACCAAAACTGTGATATGATTGATATCGCAAACTAGGGGCTGCAGAGATTGAAATGCCCCCGAGAGCACTCAGGGTACACTGAGTCGCTATAGATCACAATCCGGTCTCTGAATTGAACCCAACACATTATCTCCCATACCAAGTAGTGTATTGCAACCAGCTCAGCCATGAAGACAGATGCAGGGCCTGGCGGGGCTACAATGACTTCAAACAGAGGGGATAAGGTGTGAAAACTGACCTCTTGGGACTTGGAGCCATCCAGTATACACTGGCATGGATCCAGTGTGGCACAAAGTGTGCTCCAAAAAGGCTGAATGCAATAAACCCAGTATTGTAGAAGTTTGGGGAGCAGAGGCATGGCAACAAATAGACAAAGGTGGTGTCCTGGGCAAAATCAGGGGTCCCATCGGCCAGAAAGCATCCCCTTGAGCTCAGCTCTCTAAAGCATTTCCTAGCCCTAAACCCAACAGGCTTAGGGTATCACTGGAATCTCTGTGGCATAGGCACTGTTGAGATCAGCTGAGATGCAGCGAGAGCTGTTGGCAACTGAGGGAGGCGCCGGGATCACACTTACACATTTTTTTTTTAAATTTAGGAGCCTATCTGGCGACTGCCCACTTGGGCATAAGTCGCCGGAATCAAGACAGCCTAGCACTAGGCTACTTTAAAATAAGAATATGAAAACAATGATAAAAAAAGCAAGATCACAACAATCAGGAAGCAATCTCCGGTGTCGGGGGAGAGGTCCCCCCCTCCCCCCGGCGCAAGAGCTTGCGACCTACAAAAAAAACACCTAGTTAAATAAAGGGAGAAGGCCGGCCTCCCCACAAAAGTCAACAAGTCCACCAGTCAATGTGCACGCACTCATCGCGAGTACAAAGGACAGGTGGTAGCGACCCCGCCTATCCCGGTACCGGGACAGGTAACGTGCTCACACTTACACAGGGCAGATTGTGAGTGGCACCTGTTAGGCATTAACAAGTAACTCTCAATGGTTGCCAGGTAAAGGCCAGTATGATGGATTGAGTTTACCTTCTGAATACACACTCAGGTGTGGATACATAAAACTTGCATGCATAGTCAGGCTTTGAATGAACAAAGGATTGACAAAAAAAGTAAGGCAGTATCAGCACCCCCAGCTTCTCAATGTCATAGAATGAAAAAACCTCCATGGCATGGGTACAAGAGACTAAGGCTGCTAATATGAGCGAGTCTACCATTTTCAGCGAACCCTATTTAGAAACAATTCCAGGTCAGGGTGGACCCTGTGAGAGACGAGGTTCAATGCCTGTTGGAGTTGACATCTGGGCCAAGCCAAAACACTCTAAAGGTCATCCACGTAGATCATAGCGAGAACATTTTCAGGCAGCATCCAAGTGATACCATCGATGCTAAGGTGAGGTGTGTGATACTGAGGACACTGCCCTGTGGGACACCCTCTTCCTGCTCAATTGGGCAGGAGAGGGGTCCCCCTCACCCAAACACGGAATCAATTATCTTGCAAAATTTCAGATTATAACGATTGGTAGGCATCCCCTCAACCCACATTCTTTTTCCCAAAAGGAGCTAAATCATCTAGTTTGCGATCTTAGCTTGTAAAAGTCTTCCGCTAAACAGTTGGGGACCAGATTGAAGGAAAAAGCCTCATCTGACAGTGCTTGCATCCCCTTCTACTGCAAGAGACATCAATAGTACCGCCATTTTTTCTCTGAAGAGGAGCAGCTATGGCAGAATATTTGGTGGACAGAGATAGGAGACACTTCTCACCACTGTACATCAAGCTTGGCTTGATCAAACAGTTCACCAAAGCTCTTAACAAGATGGTATCTGCTTCATTTACTTGTACCAAGGTTTTCTAGGATTGACCATAGAGAAGTTGAAAGCTGGCAACTTTGACAGTCGTCAACTCCATCAGCTCATCATAGATCCAGTTTGAGAATTCAATGAACAAAGTGGAACTGGAAGCATGGAAGGATTTTGTTCTGGTCATTACTTTCTTGGCAACAAGAAGGCCAGGAACTACACAGAACTTGTCACCAATATACTGACTGCTTTAAGAAAACCTCAGATGCAACATGAGCATCAAAATGCATTACTTATTCTCACAAATGGATCAGTTTCCTGAGAATCTGGGAACAATGAGCGATGAGCAAGGAGAACAGCAGGATATGAGAGATAGAGACCAGATATCAGTGACATTGGGATGCAGTTATGATGGCTGATTACTGTTAGACTGAAGTGACATCCCTACCACTAAGCATTCTATGAGTTAGAAGAAATGGAAGTTCAAGCCCTAAATTCTCAACAATGGATGATCTAATATCCAATTACATGTACTTACCTTTATCAATGTCTACTATTCAATATATAATAATCAATTTTTGTAACATTTAATAAATAAGTTGTGTTAGAAAATGCTCTTTAAAAAAAACCTATAACCTATTTTGGGTGAGAGATATTAACAAAAATCGACTGAAAATGTCACATAAATGCAATCAATTTAGTTATAAAATGAGATTTAAAAAAATCTGACTTGGCACAAAAATCCAATCTGATTAGAGGAAACGAATGTTATTTCAGGATTCAGCAGTGCAAAATTGTCCAAAATCAAGTGAAAAAACTTAATCTACTTACAAAGATTTTGGGGGTACTCCAGTGTTATCTTATCTATGATAGGCCCTTGTGGCTTTTCTCATCTGTTAAACTATACCTATTATGTGCAATCCCTCCAGGTACAATGTGTACTGAACAAGGTGAGATTCCGCCCTATGTAGCCTTAATAGACTAGATAGGATATTTGCAGAGAAAAGTCAACCTAGTGAGCCAGGCCTATTACTCACCCCAACCTCCACATAAGAGACTAACCTCCTGTAGCTGATCTTTGGGGTTGAGGATGTGAAGCTTTTTTTGCTTAGTGGTCCCCAATTTCACTGTTTCAAAGCTAAACTTTGGTGAATGAGTGAACTGGATGAGACGAAGCAAAGGTACCTCCTCAATCTCAGGTTCCTTGCCTTTCTTTTTAGCTTGGTGCCCAGGGCTGATCTGTTGAAAAGGAATCAGATTTACTAATGACATTCTCAAGGATGGAAAGGATTGCTCATCATATGCACTCCAATCACCAGCTAATCTACTCATAATCAACTTGAAAATAATTTAAAGGAATTATGTAAATGAGGTTTATATAGTAAAATTAATTAGGAATGCAGCTTAATATATATATATATATATATATATATATATATATATATATATATATATATATATATATATATATTCAAGATATTATAACTACTACACTATATTTGATGAACATGACAACTACAACCCTTTTTATTCTAGGTATATAGGTAGTTAAGCATGTTATAAAAATAAAATATACATTGATAAATCTAGAAAAAGAATAAAAGGCCTTCAAACAATCTACATTGTTTATATAGCCATATCTGTTAAAAACCAATGATGATTATTGCATGGTTTTAAATAGGAAAAATCTTACCTCAAAATAATCTGTCCCACCAATCATAGCTTTAGTTTATTTCTGTATATCACTAGAATTATAAAAAAGTCATTTTGGAACACCCTGAAAAATTATAAATATAATACAAGTACCTAAAACATAATGCATTAGTACTTACTAATTAGGCACTGTTTTTTTCTTTGTATATAATTTAAAATTTTCAGTAATCTCTACTGATTACTTGAAATTACCAACAAACCTATCTTTAGGCTAGATTAAAATTATACAAAAGCAGAGAAATTGACAAACAAAAGCACAGCGCTTGAACATACAGCCAACACTCAACCAACTAGATATTATGGAGGATGCCCATCTCCTCCCAATGCCACCTTCTAGTGCACAAATCCACCCTGAGTACAAGCAGTAGTGACCCCGATTCACTCATAATGGGACAGGTAGCATGCGCAAAGATAACCTGAGACTGGGAGACCAGGCAGTCATCATTATAAGGTTCAGGCAGCGCTCCAGCAGACACCATTGCATCTGACAAGTATGCCTATGTCAGGTGGCAAAAAAAATGATAGGTCTCAAAGCATTAGGGGTAGGTCAATGGGAAAAGTTGCTGTGCAATGACATCCAACTTTAGATTCCATTCAGCCATCTACCATCTTCTTTGACATGCAGCCTGACTCCTACCATATAGAGTAGGGTAGAGAGAGATGCTGCTCTGGTCACAGAATCAGACTATTTGGTACCCTCATCAGCATGCTCATTTCTCACAGGCCTTACCTACCCTTTGAGGAAACTACATCTCACTATACTCCCAACTCACTGCATCACAGATACTGCAAACAAGGAGGTACAGAAATTCCAATACCTCAAGGGGACTCAGTAGTCAGTGACAATAAATCTAAGTTTCATCTTCAAAATGGCTATGGCCATAATCTGCCCTACTGAGCAGTGTATTTCAATCAGCTCAGCTATGAACAAAGACCCACCAGTTTAAACAAGGGAGAAGCATGGAACTCAACCCCTTATTCAGATTAGGAGCCATCCATGCGCACTGGCACAGCTACAGTAGCACAACACATGTAGCAAGAGATTTGAATACAGTACTGACTGCGACTGTAGAAACTTTGGGAGCAATGAAGTATAGCAATAAATATTTAAATGCGGTACCTTCCAGGGTAGCATGCTGGGCAGAACTGGGAGTGCCATTGGCCTGAAAGCTAAATCAAGTTCTTGAAGGAGTTGAGTTGCCTTAAAACTAAAAGGCTTAGGGTAAGATTGGCAACTCTGGAGGGCATAAGAACTGTGTTTTTTTTCAAGGTGTCCATCTACCAACCACCAGAAAGGGGACAAGTCACACTAATTGTTTGCCCATCACTAGGCCGGATAAAAAAGCAAAACAATACACACATTAATCAAAAACAAATAACAATAAAAGAAGCAAGAAGTCGGCACACTCCAGTGCCAGAGGAAGGCCCATCTTCCTCCAGCACTGGAACATGTACCCAACACCAGTCAAATGAGATTGAGGATACCAGCCTCCTCCAGAAAGTACATAGTCCACAAGTCTGTGTGCATAAGGGACAAGCGATAGCAAACCCATTCATCTGGCCAGACTGGAAAATTCAACAAGAATCTGCCAAAAGTCTGAGAGACAACACAGTCATTGCAGTAAAGTGCGGGAGAGTGCTACATCAAATGGCAGTGCATCCTGAAATGTGCCCCATTCAAAGACAACAGAAAGCAACCCGAAGCCATAGGAAATTATGGGACACAAATGTAGGTTCCCATATGCCATTTCCCATCTTCTTTGCCAAGCATCCCAGAGGCCTCACCTGTTTCTTGCCATGTAGTCAGTCAGGGTGAGTATCCAAGATCCAGGCAGAAGATCATCTCAACATCCACATAGCTCACAGCAACTGTAGTATCAGGGAGTATAGCAGTATAGGTAAAAAAGTATTTTTACAAATCCAACCGGCACATTTAAAAAAATTTAAGTGGTGATCCCTATTCCTATCATCATCCTCCAACTTGTCAACATCCAATTTATCTATCTCATTTTTTAAAATCTCAATCCTATCCCCTCAGTCCATCTAGATATCCAGTGCCTCAGAGAAGGTATAGTCTCCATTGCCCTCCTTTACACCGACTAGTTGTTTGGTTGTGACTAGTCAGTGCTGCCATTGATGCTCGGGACAATTAATGTGACACAGGACACCCTCTTCCTGTTCCAATGGGCGAGAGAGCACCACCCATCCCACCCATATGCAGAATTGATGATCTGGCAAAAACTCTTGAAATAAAGATTGGGAGGCATCTTCTCACCCCCACCATGTGGAGAGGCTCCATGATACTGCACCACCATGCAGTATCATAGGCCTTGTCCAGATTGAAAAATCACTGGCATAGTGCTGTCTACAAAGGACGGCCTCACAGATGGCATTTTCCAGTCTAACATTTAACAATTTCTCTATCAACTTACACATGCAGGAAGTTAGAGAGATTGGGAAACAGCCTCCCAGCTAGTATAGTGGTTAGCACGCTTGACCGCAATCATTGGGTCAGTAGTTCAAATCTCCGTCTGGATTCTTTCTTTTTGTTTAAGCTGACTATTTACTAGGGAGGTTACCTCCATGAATGGGGTTGGGTAGGTGGAGCTCCCAGCCATGACAGGCATCCACCTAAGAGAAGGATAACTTTGATTTCAAAACCCTGCCAAGTCCTCAACAGCAGAAAAGGTAGACCAAGTTTTCATCAAAAACTCAACGGCTGTGAAGGTGGAAGAAGGCTGCAACAAGTCTGTTAGTTCTGATCATCTCAGTTTCATTTTGCCATTGGACCCAGCTGAAGGCTTGCAAAGTTTGTGTGCTTACTGAAGGTGCAACAGCAAGTTACACCCTAAACAAACTCACGCACAGGTGTCTTCATAAATGCCTATCTTATGACAATGAAGACTCTTATCCTTGATCCAAGGAAAGGCTGCGATGACGAGTTGGTTGTGACTAAAATGTGAGGACCATGCAATAGAGTACCTGATATATGAGTTATAGTTAAGAATAACCTTACTTTTGTATTAGGATTCCTCTTAATGAAGGACAACACTGCAGTATTTTTGCCAATACATTGGGTTAGAAAATCAGAACAAATTTTGGTATAGCACCTATCTGGTGACTGTTGAAAAGGAAATAAGTTGTTACTGTAAAATTGAAACAAATAAAAAAAAACACGAAACAAGAATACCATCCAAGGTCAAGGAAAGGTGGGCCTCATCCCTGGTGTGGGAGCATGCAATCAGCACCAAAGAATCAAATAAAAATGGAAGCCAGTCTCCTCCAAGAAAAATAGTCCACAAGTCTGTGTATAAACCCATCCCTAGTACAAGGGATACCAATCCTGCTCATCCCGGTACAGATAATGTGCATGAAGATCACCCAGACTAGGACATTCAACATAAATGCACCATCAAACTGGGGAATAAGGCAGTCATCAAAGTAAGTTGAAGGGAAGCGCTCCATTGAATGGTGGTGCATCCCACAAGTGTACCCAATTAAAAGATAACTGTGATTAAAAGTTTCTATGGTGGCTGAGATTGCTGTGTTGGCTAAGTGCTTGAGATGGATACTATACAGGTCATCTGGACCAGTAGCTTTAGAGTTTCTGAGCGATTTAATGGTTCGTTGAGTTTTCTGTGGTTAAAGGGGCTGCTTCATCTTTTAATATGTGCATTCTGATTTTTTGTGGATTTGTCAGAGCAGTCAGAGGAAACTAATGTGCAAGTAGTATTTCATGGGAGTTAGTTTTGTTTAGGTTTTGCAATTTGATTGTTTCTGGTAACCAATGACTCATTTGTGGGGGCTGGGGTGGTACAAGAGGTGTGGTTTTCTTTATGGTTCTCGTTCAGTTGGGTTGTTGTTTTGTGGTCTATTGTGTTGATGTATTGGTTCTATTTTTCTGTTCAGTTCAATAATTAGGTTGGTGATGTGGGTGTTGAGTAATTGGATGCTTTTTTTCTTGTTGTGAGGGGGTACAGTCTTGTTTTAGAATGTTAAACTGCTTTATGCAGTCTGCTATTTGTTTTGTGAAATTGTGGTTGTATGTTTTTCTGTGCTTGTGTAGGCTGAATTTACTGATTGAATATGTGATAGTATTGTAAATGTAGCGTAGTGCATTGTCTAGCGAGGGATAGTTGTTTAAGGTGAAATTGCTAAGTGACTTTTATGTATTGGTGTAGTTTTACCAATTTGCTTTTTAGTAGTCTGAAGGGAGCTTGACTATAGTGTTCTATGTGGCTCTGGTGTGAGAGATCAACATTGTTTTGTCTGGGGATGTGCTTTTTTTTGCGTGTGTTAGGGTTTGTCTAGTTGGTAGGAATTTTTTTTTTAAAGAACTTATCTACCAACTGCCTACTAGGGCCAAAATTACCTTAATCATATTAGTCTAAACTAGATAGCTTTATTAAAAAATATGCAAAAAAAAAAGCATGAGGGAAGCACATCCAGCATCTGGAGGAAACCCGGCTCCCCCAGGCACAGGAACATACAACAAAGTTAAATAAAATGGAGGATGCCAACCTCCTCCAAAAAGTCATAGCCCACAAGTCTGTATACACAAACCCATCCGAATACAAGCAGTAGTGACCCCACTCATGCAGGTACCAGGACAGGTAACATGTGTGAAGATCACCCAGGCTGGGAGATTCAACAGGAAGGTTACAAACAGTCGCATCATTGGGTGGTAGGTCCATGGGAAAAGTTGCGGTGTGATGGCACACAACTTTAGGTTACCATTTTCTTTGCAGGGTAGCCCTGATTCCTGCCATGCAGTCTGTGTGAGGAAGAGCCAAGTGGTGGTCTAGTCACCCAGTCCTGGCGGACTTTTGGCACTCTCATTCCCCACATGTACAGAGAAATGTATTGAACCAGCTCACCCATGAAGACAGACGCAGTGCCTGGTAGAGCCCTGCTGACTTCAAACAGCAGGGTTAAAAACCCCTTCCTGGGCTTTGGAGCCATCCACATATACTGGCACAGAACTAGTATGCTCAAAAGAGGCCCAATACAATTCTTCCAGTGTTGCGTAAGTTTGTGAGCAGAGGAGTTGCAACAAATATACCCCATGTCACGCTATCAGTTTCACTCATTTCTTTAATATTTTAGTCGTTTATACTTTTCAAAGTTTCTGGAACTCATGTGGATGCCTCTTCATATGGCAACACTTTCATCCTAACTTCATTTGAGTCCCTGGCCTCTTTGAAGAACGTAACATGATCTTAGGGTGTGCCAAGCTATTACCTGCTGAACAATTTTTTGAGACTGGGAAAGGTTAAGGGTCTCACTGAGGCTGAAAAAACTGCGATAGTGAAAGAAATGGCTAAATGAACTCCTCCTAAAGTTATAGCCAACTCCATCAGCCACTATATTGAAACAGTGAATATTTTTTTAGCCAACCCATTGCCAAGGTAGACGCTGTCAGACTCTAGGATCCTGAAGCCCCCCCAAAATTTTAGGAGCCTATCTGGTGACTACCAACTAGTGCATAAGTCGCCGCAATCACGACAGCCTAGGACTAGGCTACTTTAAAATAAGAATATGAAAAAACAACAATTAGGAAGCAAGCTCCTGGATGAGGAGGAGGTCCACCTCCCCCTGGTGCAGGAGCATGCAACCTACAAAGAACAGTCTGGGGGACAATGCAGTCTTCACACTAGGGCGCTGGTGAGCGTTCCATCAAATGGCGGTGCGTCCTGCGAGTGTGTCCAATTCGGAGATGACAGAAAGCAATCCAAAGTCTTCGCAGCATTGGGAGATAGGTCCATGGGAAGTCACGACGCAATGGCACGAAACTTTAAGTTCCCTTCGACTGTCTCCCATCTTCTTTGCCAGGCAGCCTGAATTCCTGCCATGTAGTCGGTGTGAGGAAGAGTGAAACGCTGGTCTGGTCACAGACTCTTTGGCGCGCTCATTCCCCGCAATTCCTACATGTCCAGGAACCCAGCAGAAGATAATCTCAACATCCGCCCGGCTCGCCAAAACCATGGCATCACGGATATCATGAACCAGGGGATGCAGAGATTCCAATGCCTAGAGAGCACTCAGGGGGCTTTGTGAGTCGCTATAGGTCACAATCCGGTCTCCGAACCAGCACATCGTGTAATCTCCCGTACCGAGTGGTGTATTGCCACCAGCTCAGCCGTGATGCAGCGCCTGGCAGAGCCCCACTGACTTCAAACAGAGGGGATACAGAAGGGAAGCCGACCTCTCCTTGGGATTCGGAGCCATCAGTATACACTGGTACGGTTCCAGCATGACACGAGATGTGCTCTCAAAAGGTCAAACACAATACTCCCGGCGCTGTACAAGCTTTGGGAGAAGAGGCGTGGCGACAAATAGCCAAATGTGGTATCCTCCAGGGTGGCAGCCTGGGCAGAACCAGGGGTGCCACTGGCCCAAGAGCTAAACTTGGCTCTCAGAGTTTCCCGGCCCTAAACCCAAAGGGCTTAGGGTATGACTGGCATCTCTCGACGGCATAGGCACTATCAAAATCAGCTGCGGATTCAGTGAGAGCTGTTGGCAATTGAGGAAGGCACCAGGTTCACACATACAGGTGAATAATGCACTATACACAGCATAGAGCGAGTGGTATCTCCCCAGAATCGACTAGTAGGCCCTCAATGGGGGAAGTGCAAAAGGCACTGGTCGCCAGGCAAAGACCTGTGTGGTGGATCGAGTCCACCTTCCACAATACATGCTCAGCTGTGGATGCATAAAACCCGCATCCACAGTCGAGCTTCGAACGAACAAAGGATCGATAAAAAAGTAAGGCAGTAGCCCTATCAGCGCCCTGAGCGCTGTGTGGTGGAGAGAATGTGAGTGTGTGTGTAAAGGGCCATTCTCCCACCCTTTTCCTAATACCCTCTCCCTCCCTCTGTGCGAACAGGAGTGTGTGAATAACTGGCATTTAAATTTTGTTTTCAATTTTTTATTGGTTTGTTTTCTCTTTTCAGAGATTGTACTTTATTTAAAATAATCTTTTATCAAATATATAAATATAAGTATAAATATTTATAGAATTGTTAAAGCTGTAAATTCAGTAAACAGCGAGTTTCCATAGAATTGGTCATGCGCACTTGAATATACACTTAGGTAAGATAGTTAATGGAATTTCATCGGGTCGAATGACCACTTATTGGTTTCCCTTTCCTCTATATTAAATAAATTATAAACGGGGGATATCATCTCTTCTACAGAGTGGAAGCTTGAACGGACTGTGAGAGGAGTTCTAGAGGCAAGTGCTCCACCCAGACCTGACACGGAGCGCCTTTTTTACCTTCTTGCCATCTGCACTGCCCACCTGCATTGCCTGACAAGCATACCCCCCTTTTATTGGCTTACTACCACCCCCCCATTCAACACACGAGTGATAATCCTGTACCCCTTTTTCATTCATTTTTCTTGTCATTATTGTTGCGTGGAAATGTTTGACTAAGTACCACTTGGTGGTATTGTACAGATTTGTTCTCTACGCCCGACATAGTTTTTTTTGTATTTTGTTTTCAGGTGGGAGAATTGTAATTCGGGATAGGTTATTTATTTTGGGGTGTACACCTGTGTTTATTTTCCTGAAAATTTAAATTGTAATTATATTTAGCCCATATTTTTATAAATATTATTGTATTTTTTGTAAGTAAGGGACTGTATATACAATCTGTTTCATTCTCCTTCAATTTCTCATGTCCAAATTAGTGTAGGAAGCGGGTTGGATCGATTAGGGGTTAGTCTAGATTTTCGGCCCGCTACAGCTGAATGTCACAGAATGGAGAATATCCATGGGGCGAGTACAAGATACCCTAAGGCTGAAAATATGAGCCTCCCAGGTGAGGCGCCGGTCAAATACAAGACCAAGGAAACTGTGCGATTCAACCACTGGGTGGAGCCGTGGATGGTGGGAGACGTGCACCACCTAGGTCTTGGCCAAGGAAAACCAAAACCTGTGCGCTTCGGCATAGCGAGAGACGCGGTTCAATGCCTGTTGGAGTCAACGCCCCAGTTGGCATCTGGGCTGTGCCAAAAGAGATTGAAAGGTCGTCCACGTAGAGCGTAGCGAGAACATCTTTCGGCAGCACCGAGGTGATGCCGTTGATGCTCAGGGCAAAGCGTGTGACACTGAGGACACTTCCCTGCGGGACACCCTCTTCCTGCTCCTTTGGGCCGGAGAGGGCTCCCCCCACCCGTACACTGAATTGACGATCTCGCAAAAATTCAGATATAAACATTGGGAGGCGTCCCCTCGCCCCCATCGTGTGGAGAGTCTCCATGATACCGTATCGCCATGCGGTATCATAGGCCTTCTCCAGATCGAAAAACACTGTAGCATTGTGCTGTCTACGAAGGAAAGCCTCGCAGACAGCATTTTCCAGTCGGAGCAGAGCATCTGACATGGAGTGGAACTTGCGGAAGCCGCACTGTGCAGAAGACAGATGGCCTCCGCTGTCCAGGAAAAAGGCTAATGTAACATTTACCAATTTCTCCATCAACTTGCACATGCAAGAGGTTAGAGAGATTGGGCGGAAACCGGGCAGAGTAGTGATCTCTCCCCAGTTTGCGAAAGGCGAGCACAGTAGCGATTCGCCAGGAGTCTGGGAGAAGACCTTCCACCCAGATCCTGTTGAACAAATCTAACAGGAAGGCCATGCCTCGGTCACCCAGGTGTCGAAGCATGGCGTACGGGACATCGTCCGGACCATGGGTGGTGTCCACGCACGAAGCGAAAGCGGAGCGCAACTCACTCACAGTAAACTTGTCATTGAAGGGTTCTCCGCCACTGGAGGTAAAGTCCAGTAGGAGGCCTTCCGCGAAATCACGACTGCATTGAATGCCGGCGGAGCAGCATCCCGGCTAGAGAATGCAGAAAAAGCGGTCGCTAAGGATTCCGAGATTGCAGTCCCATTCTCCTGGAGAATGGGAGGGGAGTCCTGCGAGAACTTGCCCCGAATCCTTTTGACTCGCTTCCACACTTCAGCTAAAGGGGTCTTCCCGTTAAGCGAAGACACGTATGCCTGCCAAGAAGAGCGGCCGGCGTGCTTTGAAATATACCGGAACCTAGCCCAACGAAATTCACCGACAGTGAAATCGTTCGGGCGGCGCTTATAGCGCATGTACGCATAACTCTTCTGTTTGAGGGCCGTCTCACACTCAGCCAACCACCATCGCAGTGGTCAGCGTGCAAAGCAGCCAGACGTCCTAGGAATAGTAGTCAGGCCCACGGCGATGAGGTTGCCAGGGAAGAACTCAACGGCCTCATCTGCCGACCTAAACTCCTCGACTGAGATAGAGAATTCAGTCATTTCCTGAAATGCAGGCCACTGCGCCCGCGCCAAGCACCACCCAGGTGGGCTCTCAGGCGGCAGTTGCCTGGAAAATGATATTTGAATGGGAAAGTGATCACTACCATGGAGGTCATCAACCACCCCCCAATCATAATTTAGCGGGTTTTGCTTCTTTTCTTTTTCTAGATTTTAGTATATAATTTACTTTCCTTTAATTATGCAATCAGTGTCGTAGTTATTTTGGGTTTGTCAGCAAGGACTTTCTTTAGTGTTGGGCTATTACTCAAGTATTTTTTCCAGTGTTGTTGGAATCTAGTGCAGGTTAGTAGTATGTGTGGGATAGATAACTGGGCATTGCAGGTAGGGGAGAATTTGCAAACCAATAGCTGTCAGTAAGCTTTGTGTGTCTTAGTTGTAAGCGTCCTAAGATGACTTCATCTCTTCAAGAATTTCTGGAAGAGCTCTTCCATTTGTTAATGTCATCTTTTATTTGTTGTAGATGTTGATGGCCGTATACATACCATTCAGACTTCCAATGGTTTTTAACTGCCTCAACAAAGAGGCCATAATAATATTTGTGGTATGTTGGTTCAGTGGGCAGTGAGTTATCTGCAACTGCTGATTTTGCAGCTCTATCAGTGTCTTCATTGCCTTTTATCCCTACATGGGAGGGACACCAGCATAGGGTTACATTACCTGAGAGTGACGTTATCTTTCTTTGAATTTCAATGGCAAAGGGGTGTTTGGTTGCATGATTTTATCATTGTCAGCGCACTATTTGAGTCTGAAAATATTGTGGTTTTATTGGTACCTGTTTTGATGGACTTGAGACCTATGTAGATGGCAGTGAGTTCTGCCAAAGACGGAAGCACAATTTGGGCCAGGTTGCTCATGTGTGGTGTGGGAGAATTGCTGCACATGCCACATCATTCGCCGACTTCAATCCATCTGTGAAAATGGACTGACATGGTTGATGGGACCTTTGGTGGTCCTGGAAAATGTTGGATAGCACAATGGGCATCATTGTCAATTTTGAAGATGGGAGAGTTATTTGACATATCACTAAGGGTTAAATAATCCATGGAAGGACGTACACAAATGGTCT
The DNA here is from genome assembly GCA_963969495.1 of Ceratothoa steindachneri. Lineage (NCBI taxonomy): Eukaryota > Metazoa > Arthropoda > Malacostraca > Isopoda > Cymothoidae > Ceratothoa > Ceratothoa steindachneri. The sequence goes on along the minus strand of OZ018323.1, from coordinate 60,168,193 downwards.
CTCTAAATAACTCATTGTCATATCGTGTACCACAGGGCTCAGTGCTGGGTCCCATGCTATTTTCCTTTTATACATCTGGACTTATAAATATTATGAATGCACATGGAGTTTTCTTTCTCCAAACTAGAGAAAGAAAAATTGTGGAGTTTTTATTTATTTACCATCAATGAGACTTCTGCTTCTGCATCAATAACATAATTTATAAGAGATTGTACACCATGCATTTGCTATATAAAAGAAGTTAGAGACACATTTACTTAGTTTTCTTAAGTTAAGCATTTGGTTTTGCATGCTGGTAAGAAGCCATTGGCATGCCAATGGTTGCCTGGGCCTGATCTAGAGTGTGGTAGGTTAATAAATGATGCTCAGCATGGGTTTAGAAGAGGTAGATCGTGTTTAACAAATTTAGTGAATTTTATGGATTATGTTACTAAACAATTAAATAAGGGAAACAATGATGTAATTTACTTAGATTTTAGCAAAGCTTTTGATAAGGTTCCACATAGGAGACTAGTTCACAAATTAAAAATGCATGGGATATGTGGTCAAGTTTTGAATTGGATAACTGAATAGCTGAAAGATGGGAAACAGTTGTGCTGAATGGGGTGAGGTCTCAGTTGGGGAACGTTATCAGTGGCATACATCAAGGATCTGTTCTTGGCACTTTATTATTCATAGTTTATATAAATGATCTTGGGGAGGCTGTAAATAACAAAGTGTCAATTTTATCTGACGACACTAAATTGGCAGTTGTATTCAAAGAAGTTGAGGGTAACTTTAAAGTGCAGAGTGACTTAAATAAGCTATTAGCTTGGGCTCAGAAGTGGCAGATGACTTTTAACCTTAAAAAATGCAAAGTTCTTAACATGGGAAGGGATAATAGGGAATTTAGCTATGAAATGGATGGGCATTGGCTGAACTCAGTTGAGGATCAGAAGGACTTAGGTGTAGTAGTAGATAGGTCACCAAAGTTTGTTCTCAAAGCAGTGTATTAAGGCAAAAAATAGAGTAAATAGGGTGCTAGGATACATTAAGAGGAATGTTAGCTACAAGAGTAGAGGTTATCCTTAAACTCTACAACTCGTATGTTAGACCACATTTAGAGTACTGTATACAAGCATGGTAACTACCATCAGATAGTTCGTTTTAACTTGGGAATTGAGAAGGGTAAAATAACCGAGAATGCTGTAAAAGTTCCAAATTTTCATAAGGGAGATTATGTAAAACTCCGGAAGCTTGCTAAATTTTGTAGACTGGTATGTAGAATTCAGAGGTAAAAATGCTTATGGGATGTGGGATACTTTCAAGCATATAATAAATGTAGTCCAAGAACAATGTATCCCAATGAAGGCCATTAGGAACAAAAGTAGGAAACCATTATGGTGGAATCAGGAGATAGCTAGAAAATTTTCAGAGAAGAAAAGGGCATATAAAAAATTACAGGTAGAAAATAATATTCAAAATTTAAGTGATTATAGAATGGCTAGGAATGAGTTAAATAAGATTATAAAGAACAAAAGGGTGTCAGAAATTAAATTAGCTCAGGATAGCAACAAAGATCCTAGAAAGTTCTTTAGTTACTATAAAATTAATAATAAGTTTGACAGAGTTAAAATAGGGCCTATCAAATATGAAGGGGTTGTGAGAGAAACTGATGAGGAAATAGTTGAGGTACTAAATGGTCATTTTGCATCAGTATTTACAAAGGAGAAACTAAATAGTCTTATGTATAGTACTCATGGGTCAGGGAAAGAGGTGTTTACTACCATTAGTGTGGATTGGAGGACAATAAAAGGACTAATAGGTGAGTTAGATACTACCAAGGCCTCCGGCCCTGATAATATTCATTCTAGGATACTTAAAGAAGGGGTAGAAAGTATCTCAATAGCTCTGGAGAAGTTGTATACTAGGTCACTGGAATATGGAGAAATACCTGATGATTGGAAGAGAGCGAATGTAGTCCCCATTTTCAAGAAGGGTAGTAAAGAGGATCCAAATAACTTTAGACCGGTTAGCCTAACTCCTGTAGTCTGTAAAATTCTTGAGAAAATAGTTAAAAAAGGGATTTGCCAACATCTAGAGAGGGAGGGGTTAATCAGCGATGCTCAGCATGGGTTTAGATCAGGTAGATCATGTTTGACTAATTTACTAGACTTTCTGGAGTTTGTAACAAATCAAGTAGATAAGGGAGAGAATATAGATGTAATTTACTTGGATTTTAGTAAAGCATTTGATAAGGTACCACATAGGAGACTAGTTCATAAATTAAAAATGATTGAGATATGTGGGGGTGTTTCAAATTTGATAGCTGAGTGGCTGAAAGACAGGAAGCAAAGGGTAGTGCTAAATGGTGTAAAGTCAGAGTGGGGGGATGTTATCAGTGGGCTTCCTCAGGGATCAGTTCTCGGTCCATTATTATTTGTAATCTATATAAACGATCTTGGGGAGGCAGTTAATAATAAAGTTTCAATTTTTGCGGATGATACCAAATTAGCAGGGGGATTTAAATAAATTGTTATCCTGGGCACATAAGTGGCAAATGACTTTCAACCTTGATAAGTGCAAAGTTATTAACATGGGAAAAGATAATAGAGAATTTAATTATGAAATGGATGGGCATTGGCTGAGCTCAGTAGTGTATGAGAAAGATCTAGGAGTAGTAATAGATAAGTCATTAAGGTTTTCTAAGCAGTGTATTGAAGCAAGAAATAGGGCAAATAGAGGGCTGGGTTTCATTAAGAGAAATGTCAGTTACAAAAGTAAGGAGGTTATTCTTAAACTCTATTCTTAAACTCTTATGTTAGGCCACATCTAGAGAACTGTATACAGGCATGGTCCCCACATTTTTAGACACAATATTAATCTTCTCGAGTGAAGGCAACGGAGGGCAACAAAGATTATTCCTTCCCTGAGACACCTTGAATATATAAATAGACTGAGGGTATTAAATATGTTCTCGTTCAAAAGGAGGTGTGTCAGAGGCAATATGATTGAGCTCTTTAAAATTTTTTCTGGGATAGATAAATTGGATGTTAGCAAGTTTTTGGAGTTAGATGATGGAAATCGGACTAGAGGTCACCACTTGAAAATTAAAAAGCAAGGGTGTAGGTTGGATTTAAGGAAATATTTTTTCACCAATAGAGTGGTAGACTTCTGGAACAAATTGCCGCGGAGAGTAGTAGGTAGTCCAAATTTAAATGTATTTAAGAGTAGGTTGGATGAGTTTATGGGGAGGGAAGGTTGTGATGGTTCCTAAGTTTTGTATATATTAATATTGTTTGTATATATCTATAGCTGCATGATTTAGTTCTTGACAAGCCTTGATTGGTGATACCCTTGTTTCTGGACGCAATCCGCTGGATGTAGTTTTCCTGGGAGTTTGGGTGCCTTAAAAAAGAGGCCGTTTGACTCAGAGGACCTATGATGAGCCCTTGTGGCTTTTGTCATCTGTTATATTATATTGTGGGGGACTTTGATTTTGTCTTTCCCTGGTAATGGTGCTTTTTGTGGGTGGGTTTTGACGGATGCGGATGACCTTTGATAGGCCCTTGTGGCTTTTGTCATCTGTGAAATTGTTATATTATGAAGTATCAATTGATTGTTTGTAACGTAATAGAAAAACTTATCAAATCTAGGTTATATGGGTTTCTTATGGATAGAAACTTGCTAGAGAAATCTCAACATGGTTTCAGGCCAGGTACATCATGCTTGACTAATTTACTGTCTTTCCTGGAATACATAACAGATATTTTGGACAAGGGCGAGGATATAGATATCGCTTATTTGGATGTTAGGAAGGCCTTTGATACAGTGCCTCACAGACAGCTGTGTATTAATTTGAGAGAAAGTGGTTTCTCTTTTAGTTTATGCAATTGGATTCAAGAATGGCTCAGGAATAGGAGGCAAAGTGGACCCCTGTGCTTAGTGGAGTACCTCAAGGTTCTGTTTTGGGTCCACTGTTGTTTATATTTTATATAAATGATTTAGAGAAGGAATTGCGAAGCAAAGCTTGGAAGTTTGCTGATGATACCAAAATAGTGGCCAGAGTAACAAGCATTGAAGGAGCAACCCATTTTCAAAAGGATCTGAATAAAATCTTAGGTTGGTCGGATAGCAATCAGATGAAGTTTAATTTAAATAAATGCAAAGTAATGCATATGAGTGCACATATGTCATTTTGTTATGATCTAAATGGTACCTGGCTGGAAGAAGTTTCAGAAGAAAAAGACATATAACCATTTCTAATAATGCTAAAGTCCACAAACAATGTCTTCAGGCTAGGAATAGGGTAATAAAATATTGGGAATAAATAGGAGAAATGTGAGTTATAAAAGCAAGGAGGTGATTTGTAGGCTCTATAATTCGTATGTTAGGCCTCACATGGAATATTGTGCTCAAACCTGAGCCCCTTATCATGAGCAGGATTTGGATATGCTTGAGGGTGTTCAGTGAAGGGCCACTAAGCTTATTCCAGGACTCAGTAGGATGAGTTATGAGGAAAGGTTGAAGGAGTTAAATATGTTTTCTGTTAGGCGTAGGTTTCTTAGGGGTGATATGATTCATACCTATAGGATGTTTACTAAGTGTGAGCAGGATACTTTTCAAGAGTTTTGTGAATTGTCAGGTATAAATTTAACTAGGGGTCATGAGAAGGTATTAAAAAAAGAGGTTTAGGTTGAATATTCGTAAGTACTTTTTTAGCAAAAGAGTAGTAAACTTTTTGAATGATTTGCCTGCAGAGGTAGTTAACAGTGACTCACTTGGGATTTTTAAGGATAGGTTGGATACATACATGGATAGTTTGGAAATTATTTGACATGGACTGTTTGGTCTGCATAATTTATTGTCACTTATAAATATTGTTCAGCACTGACTTGGACAATATGGTATATAAATTGTGTATATAGTTGGGTTGGTAAATTTGTAAATATTTGAAAAACCTAGTTTTGATCAATATAAAAAGCACAAAAAGCCTTGAAACAAATAGAGCTTTGTGATTGGTCATTGACGAAACTGAATACAGAACTGTGATTGGCCAGTGCAATAGCAGAAAAACACTGAAAAGTCGCCCCCAAAATAAGCTAGAATCGCATCCGGCCACACTCGCAACATTTACCAAATCATTCACCTCTGTAAACATTAGTCTATAAACAATTAGGATTATATACTGGGGGGGGCTGTGCCTCCCAGACCCCCCCAATTTAATGAAACTCAGGATCATCGTAGTGTGGTCCCCCCATTATATTTACCCCCATACGAGCTGTTCCCTTAAATATACTCCAAAAACCTGAAACATTTTGGAATGTGGACAAAATAGTACATCCCATCATTCGAGTTGCTAATCTACATATTTACCCCAAAATTTTGAGTTTCATCATGACTTCATGTAACAGTAAGTTACTATAAGTTGTGGTTAGCCCTCCCCCCATATAGCAATCCATACTACAGCTTGAAATCAGCTTCCGGTAACCAAACACAATAAAAATTAGGTAAAAGTAGTAAAGTGACAATTAATGACAGGCAAAACATATTGGGAAATGGGCAAAATATTATGTAGGTATTGTAAATAGTACTTATAAGTGCTAATAACAAAAAATAGTACTTTGCAAAAATAAATAGCAATAGGCAATTCAGACAGGCCTATTGAATAGTCTGGGATATTTTTTTTAACAGAGTGGTTCAGCTGTAGAAATATCCAGATTTCAAAGGTTGACATCTTAAGCATCTGCGGAACAGAAATAAATCTCATTCAATTTTCCTCACCGAGATTGCCAATTTTGAGATGCCTAAGGGTAAAAAATTGCTTGATCTGACAGGGAAATGCCACAAATATAACGATGCTAGTGTTGATGGCTGGTGTGCAATGGTGGTGGCCTGTGATTTTATGTAAAGTTCTTTTGGCTAGGGCTGTTATGCCTTTGTAATTGGAAGGGTTGCTAAATTATATGAAATATTGACATTTAATAGCAGGTTACATAACGAACCACAATTACACTTCAATAAAATGTTACTTAGTAGTCTAAAATGCCTTTATACGAATAAGATTAGTAGCAAGGAAAATAGTAACTAGGAAATTGACACTTTAATATCTCTGTAGTAAAAGCGTAAATTTCAAATTTTGCGATGAGCTGCCAACTAGCTATATAAATTTGAAAAAGAACCAATAGGAAAACAGTAACTCTGGTGGTTGGTTGGGGAGAAAATATCATTTAAAAGAAAATGAGTTATTTATAAAATTATTTAAAATTATATTTAAGTGAAATACATTTCAGGTATAACCATTCAAATGACTTGCACATTTTTATACATTTTGTTTCACTTATTATTTTAGGGTAATTGCGTCAAATTCCGAATAGTATTACATTCAAAATCAGGTGTAGATAATCCTACAAGGATTTAAACAGCAGAAATTGATTAACTTACGTTAAAAAATATATATTTTATTTCTTTGTAACTTTTAAGTTAATGATGAATATATTTATGATATATAGGAAGGAGATTGGGAGGAATCTAGGAAGGAGATTGGGAGGAATTTTAGAAAGGAGATTGGGAGGAATTGGTTTACAAATAGTGTGGTAGATGAATGGAATAGGCTCACTAGACATGTGATAGAAGCCTCCTCTCTGGGTAGTTTTAAGAATAGATTAGATAAATATATGGATGAAGCTGCTAAATGGGACTAACTTTTTTATGTACATATGTATATATTTTTCTAAGGAGTGGGAAGATTATATTTTGCGGTTGCATGAATGGACATAAACCTCTGGATGCATTTTATGTATATTGTAGATTAGATCTGACGAACTCCTGTAAAGGGTGACAATGTTGATGACTTTTCTCTGGTAAGAAATCTTTTGTATGTTGAATGGAACAGGAGCTGCCAAGTGTAGGCCATGAATGGTCTTTTGCAATCTCCTTCTTTCCTTATGTTCTTATGTTCTTATGATTCATTTGTCGTCTTCGGCCAATTTTTGTGCTACTCCAATCGGAAATGGTCGGTGAATGAAAAATATTGATTAAAAAATGAAATTTACATTTTAAAAAGCAGCAGTTATGTAAATATTTACTTGGTGTTGTAGATTGATTACACTTAGGGGTGTATTTAAAGTATCCATTTGAATTTCATCGTGTAATACTTGTATTTATGAATATATGTCAGATTCCAAGCATCTTCAGAATTCCGGCGTTTTTGTCAACTCATTTCCTTTTCATTTAAAAGTAACCCGTCATTAATCTCATTTTATTCGATGTGCTAAAATATCCGTGAATACTACCATTTTATTCTGATTTTAAAAAATCATTGAAAAAATTGGACAGTGTTTCTCACTGGAAATCGTTCATCATTTATCATAACGTGACTCTCAATGCTTACTTGTGGATTAAAATAATTAATTTTACTTAATCTTTAATTTCCATAAATAATACACTATCGTGGAGATTACAAGATCTCACATATTGATGACCCAGAAACGTTCGCATTCTTTAATTTCCATTCATATTATCCCTCATCAATTTATTTACCTTCTTCGAATCTCTTTGTTTCAAACCACTACTTATGATTTGTATAGTTATATAGAGTGGTTCAGATATGCCTAGAAGCAAAACGTCTAAAAAAATAAGGTGAAGATCAAAGCGGGAATAAAAAATTGACAAATAAAAAAAATAGATAATTTTATTGCCCAGGGTCATTAAATTCACTAATTATATTTTCAGATTAAATTTTCAAATTATATTTCAGCTTCAATTTCTCAACGATCAACTCTTTAAGGAGGGCATGGCTTTAATATTTTTCAGAACAATAACTACTCCTATTAAAAGAAGGCACATGCAAATAAAAATGAAATCGAACGCTCTAACACTCTTTCTAATTCCAAACAAACAGTTGCAAATTTGTGTTTCTGTGCTAGAAGTGTATTGTAATATAAGTTTTGCGTTATTAATAATTCTTCGGAGCAAATGGCCATGACGTGTTAGCTTTTCAAGGGGGTGAGTTCAAAATTGGGAAGTGAAATGACTGAGTGCTTCCAGACGAGAAGGCGATATCTGCCCCAAAATTATGCTATTAAGACGTTCTCCCGAAATTCTAGATCGCGAGACACGAGCGTTCTGAGGTCGTAACATGTTCATGGTTGCCTATCTTGGTCTTCTCGGGTTCCTGCAAAAGAGGACGAAGCGACCCCATTTGAGTAATTAGAGTAGGGGCGAAATGAATAGGAAATACACTGCCCGAGATCTCTGGACCATTAAGAATATCAATAAAAGCAGAAAGTGACAAAGATTGTTCAACCTGAACAGCGTCGATCAAGACTGGTTTGGGGCGGTCCAAAGAAACAGTATCCTACTTAGGCCGCGCTAAAGAAAAAAACTTTAACCTACTGAAGATGACTAAAAAGAGTCCGATGTAAATCGGTTAAAAGGAGGATCGAAATGAGATGCAAATGACAAAAATATGGGAACAAGTTGCCATCTCCTCTGGCAGAGTTTCTGATTGACCGTCATTCTTGGTGCGTTAGGACGAGTCTACTCCATCAACTGTACCAAGTCATGTATGTATGCGAGAGGGTCGAGAGATGAACGTAAATGTCTACCAGAAGAGGAAAAGAATTGACCAAAAAAATGAATGCTCTCACCGTTAACTAGTTTTGCAGCAGAGCAAGACAAATCCTCTTTCAAGGATGTACAAATATCCAGCAGAATCAGAGGCATTTTGTCCACCGACGTAATAAATCCTAGGATCTGTGGATAGTAAGCTACCCTTGAACTGTTGGTGGAACCGTTTCTGACACCGTTGCTTTGCACATAAAGGCTCATTTTACTTATGCTAAAAGATACAATAACTAATATGAGTGTTTACCATCGATGGGATTCTAAATGGTTCTCACAGTCGAGCATATTAGTGGAAGGGACATCAAATCGAGAAACTTAATCGAAGATGAAAGCTCTAATAACGATAAAAGCTTGAATGTCAGGACTAGCTACACCCTCTGACCATCGAGTGAAGCAATTTATCATAGTTAGAAAGTAATTGCAACCAAGAGATTATGGCAAATAACTATCTAAATCGATAAAGATTGTGTCCAAACCCAACGAAGGAAGAGGAAAAGGAGCCAGAGAGGTATAGAGTTGTCGATAGAGTTTGGCACGCGGACAAGACAAATGTGAGTGAGGTCATTTAGCCACGTCGACTTTTATAACTGACCACACGAAACAATGTGCGGTGAGTTTGCAAGTATCAGAAACACCAGGGTGAGAAAGACTATACATTTGGTCGTAAACATGCCGAAAATAAGAATGAACGAGAGGACGAGGACAGTTAGGAAGAGAAAAATCCACCAAAATAAGGCTGCTCCGATATTGGCCTATTTGAAAGACGAGATGAGAAGAGTTACGCAATGCATGCGTTTCTATTTCCTGTGATGGGGCCAACACTAGAGCTGCATGATAAATGGGTAAGAGGTATAGCGTACGAGGAGTGCAGGCGAGCAGCTTAAAAGCTTCGTTTGAATGAGTCTTTTTTTAGACTCAGGATGGCCGAGTGGATTCGCCGCTGGCTAACAGTGGTCCAGAGACGCGGGAAGCTGTTCGCAACTCGCCTACGCTATTATTTTTTCTTCGCCCCTTTTCGTATTGCCCTCTTTCTATAATGGTGCCCAGACCCGGGAGGAGGAGCGTTAGTCCTTGGATAACATTTCCAAACGGGCTCTCTTCATTTCTTCAAAATACGCTCCGCTTCTAGGAGGGGGTTGTATAGCGTACGAGAAATGCAGGCGAACGGCTTAAAAAGCTTCGTTTGAATGGGTCTTTTTTTTTAGACTCAGGATGGCCGAGTGGATTCGCCGATGGATAACAGTGGTCCAGCACGTGGGGAGCTGTTCGCAACTCGCCTAGGCTATTATTTTTTCTTTGCCCCATTTCCTACTCCCCTCTATCTATAGAGGCAAGAAGGTTTCGTGCACAAGATTGACGAAATCCGAGAAAGCGCGCCAATATGACCTTTAAAGAACTAGGAACAAAGTGAGTGTCGCTTGTAAGCCGTAGGGTGAAATCTAAATTCCGAGCATCAACTGCATGAAAAACAAAATAAGATCTATTGTTAGAAATTGAACTAACCAAGGGTTTATAGTAAGTGAAATGGTAATATCATTTCCTCCGAGATAATGAAAAATGTGATACACTTCGAGGCAAATTCCAAGGAGTTTCCATGGGAATTGGCTATTGGTCTTTTGGGTATTAGATAGATATTGAGAGAAAAAAGTAAGAGGTTGCCATTGATCATCAACGTTTTTCCGTAAAAAAGTTCCTACGTGAGTTGAGGAAACGGAAGAGATAACATTGATATGCGGCACCAGGATAAGGATAGTATAAGAAAGTGTCAGAGACAATAAGTACCTTCTTTGATACGAGAAAAGACTTTAGCGCCTCAGAAGAGCACTGGAAAATATAATTAGGGAAAGGTGGGGCACAGTGGGACATGGGGCACTATGAGACAACATTTATTTTAGCGCTATCTGGCAACTTTGACTGAGGTACCTTTTACCACATAAACACCCATCCCTCAGTGTTTCTACTAACGTTGTTAAGGAAGGTTGTGCTGCTTCAAGACCTCTCTGTAAGAAGTCCTATTCTTTTTTACAGACATAGTATTTTTTCACAGTAAGTATCAGAGGCCCTCTGTTCAATATGTATTGTACAACTTAGTTGCCTAATTTATCTTTAAGAAGTAAGTGTGACCTTAGTGAGATCTTGTTATTGCCTTATGTTTTCATGGTTTGCTGTATAACTGACGTTTTGTTTGAAAATTCTATATGTGACACTAAAAATGGGGCACAGTGGGATGCTATCCCACTTTTATCCGAGGTTGGAAAGGTAAGGGCAGGTAAATTTTGATGAATGCGCTGAAAGGAGAGTTTAGCCAAAAGGACACTGACAGGAGAGAACTTTGAGAAGGCAAAATGCAGCCAGAGACAGTCAGCGAGGTTGTGCGATTACGAGTGTGAAATAACGGTTAACCGTAGAAAGTTATGTGAGGCTCTAAATAGGACAGTCTTACTTATCAATGACGAAAATTCATCGCAAAACACAACGGAAGCCGAGAGAAACTTGAAAGTTACACCCTTTATAAGTCCTAATGTCAGAAGAATTAGCTGCACATATAGGTTTTAGATGAATATTGCGTCAATATCCTAGATAGCTCTGATCACAATAAACATAAAAACCTATATTACGTTATTCAAGGGAATGAAGTTAAATGCTAACGCGAAATTAAAATTTTTGCAGACAAAATTTCCTTAGGCCTAAATCTGAGGGACGTTGAGGAAAACGTGTATTAAAAACAAAGAGTTAAGAAAAATATATATTATTGAATAAACAGTTATTATTGAAAAGTGAAATTATACAGAAACAGTTATGAGTGGATTCATTTACGCGTATAAATTAAATTTGCATGAGTTAACGAGAATGGATTTACAATTGATAAATATTAAATTGATTATAAATTGGTAAATGTTTTATAAGCAATTGCTCAGACCGGGACGGGAGAAATGTTAGTCCTTGTATAACATTTTCAAACGGGTTTTCTTCATTTTTTCAAAATACGCCCCGTTTCTAGGAGGGGAGGTTGTGTAGCGCAGCATTTCCCAACCTGGGACCATGACAAATTTCTGATAGGCTACAGAAAATATTTGGGAGTGAGGGGGCCTCAGGTCCAATGAAGGGGGCCACAGAGCTTCATTTTCTCATAAAATTATTATAGTAATTCGAAAATTATCTGATTATCGGCCTTTTGACAATATAGCATATTTGACTATATGTAGTTCTCCATAATCTGTTAATCTATTGACAAGCAAGTATTTACGGGTTACTAATCATAAAACATTGAGTTTCTTTTTCTTCGATATACAACAACGTTGTAATGATTACTCAGTCACTCAGTATCCATGTTCCAAGTTTTACCATCATTTCTACTCCGTGACAATCTTTGTTTGTGTGCAGTATTTTTTTTATTTTAGTGAGTATCTTTTCAATCATCATAAAATAACTAATATTATATGGTGACTCTAAACATAATATTTCTAAAATATATGCTACCAATGAGGATATTTTTACGGGCACTATATACTGTGTCGTATTTCTAGTAGATATAACATCTCTAACGATTACTTTATTTCCCTTTAAATTAATTGTTAACGCAACATCATCGCGCGCTTGCATTGCAGCTGCATGGCGTTGTTTATACGAAATGTTTATTGTTTCAATAAATATTACGTTTTCTGGTGGTAATTTGTGCTTAAATTTATGTTCATTATGTGCTTAAATGATGTCATAATCATAATGCTAAATGTGAATACCAGCATTCATAAACTCTAAAAGTTATTAACTGTTCCTTAGGGCGAAGTGGAACGCACCTCTCCCCTGCAGTTTTGTGATCTAAAATTGAGTGGCATCAAATTGAGTTAAAATTATTATGTAGTGGTTAACCGTTGTAAAATGTTTATCTAGTAAATAAATAATATCATATTTTATATATTCTTGAAAATATATATTCGTACAGTATATATAATTTAGTTCAATATAAATTACATACAAATTTTCAAACATTTGCGTTTTCATCTTCTCAATAATTATTTTAGTTTTGAAGCAATAACTGGAAAACCCCATACTATTGGTAAAAATTTGATTTTGCCCGCAGTATCTGTAGTAATTTCTATTGTTATGCAACAGAATTCCAAACAAATTACGGAGGTTATCCCGTTAAGCAACAATTCAGTATCAAGACTCATTGGTGAAATAGCAAAGGATGTAAAAAATCAACTAGTTGCACTTTTACAAGTAAAGAATTTTGCATTACAAATTGGTGTATGTTAGGTTTTTGGATGATAATACTGAACTCAGAGAGGAAGTGCTTATTGCTCGCAGTCTTGAGACAGATACAAAAGACGAAACAATTTTCCAAGAAAAAATATTATAATGGCTAATATTATGACTTGCGCAATTGATGGTGCCGTTGCTATGACAGTCAGATACAAGGGCTTCATTGCATATCTAAAACAAACTGTGCCTAATTTTTTGGGGATATAATGCGTGGTTCATCGTCAACATTTGATTGCATAAAAAATGGGAGGACGTCTGAAAGATGCTCTTGATAGTGTAATCAAGGCTACCAACCCTATCAAAGTCAAATCCACTTCAAGACCGTCTTTTCCCACAACTCTGTGCAAACAATGGAGAAGAGTTTGAACGTTTACTTTTGCATACAGAGGTGAGATGGCTTTCTAAGGATAACTGCCTGCGTCGCTTCGTTGAACTCTGGGAGAGTGTTGTACCATTTTCGAACGGTAATGCGCTTGGAGAAGAAATCATAGCTGCCAAGTGTGACATATTCTACCTTTCAGATACATTTGACAAGCTACACATGCTGAACAAACAGCTACAAAGTAAAAATACAATTTTTTAACTTCCAAAGAGGCAATCACTCATTCCTTGGAAAACTTAATCTGCTTAGGATTAATATTAGGCGTAAGAAATTGTTACATTTTCCAACCCTCGCCACTATTGAAGGGGAGCTGCATGAGGATGATATTTTAGTGTACATTGATCACTTGAAAAAATTGCACAATGATATGGAAATTAGGTTTAAAGATCTCTTGGAAATGAACATTCAAAGTTTGGTGGTAGACCCATTTAAGAAAAATACCGCTGATATTGACATCATACTACAAGGAAACCTCATTGAGTTGCAGAGTAATCAAACATGGCCTCAATATCTTATGGACAAGTAGTGAAAATGGTATTTAATTCCCATTGCTTTGGCAGGAAGTAAAATTATATTGCATTGCCTTTCCAACGTCTTACCTAGTTGAGTCAGGTTTTAGCCGAGTTTCTCACCTATTATTCCAAGCTCGCAACCGCTTAGAAATTGTAACTAGAGTTGCTCTTCGTATGTCCCTAACAACCATGGGCCCTGACATTGAAAAACTTGCGCAACTACATCAGCCACAAGGATCTCGCTGAAAAAAAACCCCACAAAACAAAGAAGGCTAATATGATATATTTGTTTTTATTTTGCTAAAGGATTTTTTTAACTCAAAAGATAATCATTTTTTAAAAGTTACTTATTTTCTCGGTGTCCATGGAAGTTTTTCGTTTTGCTGCTATATTAGAGAAATAATGCATGATCTTAAATGGCTCTTTTATTGAACACACAAAATATCTTTTTCTGTTAGTAAGATAGAATAAAGGAGAATATATGTACAATTAATGGACACTGATAGTTTTATGGAATGTATTATAATATTGAAGTACTATTTTTCTGCTAATAATGCCAAGGGGGCCACATAAATATTAAAGATCCCAAGGGGGGTCATAAACTAAAAAGGGTTCAGAACCAGTGGTATAGCGTACGAGAGGTACAGGCAAGTGGCTTAAAAGCTTCACTTGAATACGTCTTTTTAGAGACTCGGGATGACAGAGTGGATTCGCCGCTAGCTAGCAGTGGTCCAAAGATGGGGAAAGCTGTTCGCAACTCGCAAACGCTATTATTCTTTCTTTGCTCATTTTCCTACTCTCCTTTATCTACACATGTATATAGTTTGCAAACATTGATCTCCTTTATTAAATTATAGTTAATTATTTATATAATTGAGCATTAGACACATTTACTATGCTTCCATCAATAAGTATACGTAATTAAAGTTATTAATGAAAAAATTTAGCAAAAAATTTAAATTTTTTTTTTTTTTTGGTATATGTTAGCAAAATATATTATGTTCACGTATAATACCTATAATATAGAAATAAAATATAGTCTGTAGGTCTGTATGCATAATAAATTAATCCTAAACATTTTATTTCCAGATTGAATTTTTTAATAACGAGTGCAATTTTACAACTTAAAATAGGCTCTCAAAGGAACTAAATATTCTAGGTTGTCACCAGACCAGTATTCAATGTATTTAGAATGTTATTGTTGGTAATAAACATCATTCCGTGCTATTGAACAGATAATATTTTCAAATTATCGAAACAACCGGAAACGGTATCAAAGCTATTTGTATGCAGTGTACACAGAAAACTACATTTCTATTAGCTGGCCTCGACTCAATAAACGATATTCCGAGGCACCTCAAGGCTGCTACTTCTTTGTAAATAGGTAGTAACATTAACATAATTGTTCAAGTCAATTATAAGTGACTAGTGGCAAGCAATACGAATGCTACATTAACATAAAAGTCCATTTAAATATATTACGCAGGTCAGATAATGATAGATTATGGACTAGTAACTATATTAAAAACTGCCGATATTCAACTACAATAAAACCTCAGGTGTATCCGTCGAACGATTGGCCCTTTGAGGAATGAGGAGGGGACATTAAAGCATTCAGATGCAGAAAATGCTAACCTCCTCAACGACTACTTCTCTTCAGTGTTTACTGAAGAGTGTGGTCCCATTCCCCAGCCGACGGATTCCTACTCGGGGGAAAAGCTGGAGGCAATGGACTTCAACGAAGGAGAAATAAAGAAAAAGATCGCTGACCTAAAGACGAATAAGTCCCCTGGACCGGACGGGTTTCTACCTAAAGTGTTGAAGGAAGTGTGCGATGAAGTATCACGATATCTGTGCGCTATCTTTAACATGTCAATCCGGACCAAATGCGTTCCTAGAGACTGGCGTGAGGCGTAGGTGACTCCTATCTTCAAGAAAGGAGACCGTAACCAAGCGTCGAACTACCGACCTATCAGTCTGACTTCGATAGTCGGTAAACTCATGGAAAGCATCATGGTGGACAAAGTGACGTCGTATTTAGAGTCAAACCTGCTACTGAGGAGTTCCCAGCACGGCTTCCGAAGGCAACGGTCATGCCTGACGAACCTTGTGGAATTCTTCCACTTCGTTTTCAGTGAGCACGATCGGGACAAGGCGGTGGATGTGGTCTACCTAGACTTTCAGAAAGCCTTTGATAAGGTACCACACCGCCGCCTTCTCCGGAAAGTGCGAGCGCTTGGCATAGACGGAAAGGTAGCCGGCTGGATCGAGAACTGGCTAAGTGGCAGACGGCAACGGGTGGTGGTAAATGGACAGTCTTCTGAGTGGGTGCCCGTTACTAGCGGGGTGCCTCAAGGTTCTGTCCTGGGACCACTACTATTCATCATCTACGTCAACGACATGGACGGTGACATGGTTGCGAAGATTTCCAAATTTGCCGACGATACCAAGCTTGGTATGAACGTTGCAAAGGATGGAAATACTGCCCGCCTGCAGGAAGATCTTGGGAAGATTGGGGAGTGGTCGGACACGTGGCAAATGCCTTTTAACGTGGGCAAATGCAAAGTGATGCATATCGGCCACAGAAACCCCCAATCTCAGTATATCCTTAAGGGCACTGCTATGGAATCCACCGACACTGAGAAGGACTTGGGTGTAACAATCACTAGTGACCTTAAGTTCTCGAAACAGTGCATTGAGGCGGAGAAAAAAGCCCAAAGGATGCTGGGCTATATTAAGCGCCAGTTTGGTTATCGGAACCAGGAGATTGTACTGTGCCTGTACAACTCACTTGTCCGACCGCACTTGGAGTATGCCGTACAATTTTGGAGTCCTTCATTGCGAAAGGACATCGCGAGATTGGAACGCGTACAAGCTAGGGCAACCAAACTGATTCCCTCTATCCGACATAAAAGTTATGAGGATAGACTAAGGGAGTTAGATCTGTTCTCGCTGGAAACCCGTAGACTGCGTGGTCAGCTCATCGAGGTCTTCAAAATACTTCGAGGGTTCGACAATGTTGACTACCGGGATATTTTCATACTGAGTGAGAACAGAACGCGCAATCACGGCTTCAAACTTGAACTGAAGCGTTACAACCGCAATCTGTGTGGAAACTTTTTCACCTACAGTATCTGCGGTAAGTAGACCGCACTTCCAGTGGAAGTTGTCAACAGTGAATCTGTTGACCAGTTCAAGTCAAGACTAGACAAAGTCTTGAAAAGTGGCCGTTTAGGGACGCAAAACAATTGAGCAGCCATGTGCCCGCTCGATTGCTAGCCTAAAGGTACCCTCTTTGAATGGACCGTAAGGTCTCCTAGGGTACTTACTTTCCTTGTTACTCCTTGTTACTCCTTGTTACTCTCTCTCTCTCTCTCTCTCTCTCTCTCTCTCTCTCCTCTCTCTCTCTCTCTCTCTCTCTCTCTCTCTCTCTCTCTCTCTGTCTGATCCGCGTCTGTAATTTCTCCTATTTAGTTACTGAAGGATGAAATTCGACTTCCAATTTAACATAGGATAAAATGCACTGTTAATGGTGAAAACAACTTTGATGCAGTGATAAATATTATACAAAGTGTTCAAGAAGTATTTTCGCATGATAATAATTTATTTTCTTGCGCAGAAACTAAATTAGGATCCTTTGGGTGAATATGAATCGGAGAATCTTACAAGTGTCCAACTAAAGAAGATGCCAGCGGCAGTAATACTGGTTCTGGCAAAATTGTCAAGCAGTCAACAGGAAGCATGTAGCACATTTCCAAGCAAAAACCAGGACCACCAATATGCAATATATCCTTAAAAATAGGGTTCTCTAGCTTGTGGCCTATAGGCCCCTAACATTGAATCTAGTTGAACTACATGAATTTAAGGATTTTTTATCTTAGTATAATTATAATATTTTGCTATTTTTCCATAGCTAATATCAGGTTAAAATAATTAATCATATTAGATGAACATTAGCCTATCTCTAGATGAGTTAAATATTTTGCCACTTTTTCCAAAAGCTAATGTCTGATTAATATAATTATTCATCTTATTTGTATGATCATTAGAATTTTGCTAGCCAACTAAATATTTTTTATATTTTTCCATCGCTAATCTATTATATTTGTTTTCATTTTTATATATTATTTCAGACGTCATACTGGCTGTTCAGGTGCCATTTATACGCACCCTGGCTAGATTTCTTGCAACAACAACCAGTACAAGCAAAACTGATAACAGTTGACCATGTGTGTGCTACATTCGACATATGTTCAACTAATCAAATAGCTGTAAAAAAATTGTAATTCTCACATCAGTAGTAATAGTTCGTGGAACTCAGACTCATTATCTGAAGACTATTTCTTCAAAACTATGGACGGCTCATTTTATGCTTCTAACAACAATGAAGACTTGTAACTCCTCAATTATTTGCAGGACACCACTAAAGCACTCGACTCATTAGATAGGTATCCTGCCATAAAGAAGATTTTAAGATGTTAAACACCATGGTACCTTCCTCTGCACTAACGGAACGGTTATTTTTGTTTGCTGGCATGGTTCATAGCCCCCAACGAAGTCGTCTCTCTGATGGTAAATATGGACAATTGGTTAGCTGAAATCAAATTTTTACAGAGGTTAAACACTAAAATAACACTCTTCACATGCAAGTTTTATTCTTATAATGGCAGTAATTGTGTACTGCAGAAAAACTGTATACTTAAATTCTATGTAAAAAAATGTTTACTTATATTTGCTGAGCATTCATTGATGTGGATTATAGACTTGGTGAAATGAGAATTGAGAAAATATAACTAAAAATTATATGTAAGTCATAAATAGTGTTTTCCTTGCTGATAGACTATGATCATAATAAGTTTTAAGTATACCACCTGAAAAACTGAAAAGCAATCATCAATCTCTGTAGATCGCGTGACATAACATAACATATATATATATATATATATATATATATATATATACACGCACACTACAAGAAAAAATATACAAAAAATAAAAAAACAAGGCTCGCAAAATGATGATGGTGAAGATATAACAATGGCGAAGTCGTGATGAGGGCGGGCGAAGGTTTAACGATAGCGATAACTTGATTCAGATTGTCTTGCATTGATGTGATGATGGCGGAGACGTGACCATAGCGAAGAAGTGACGATTGCGAAGAAATGACAAAGCGATGTAGATCTTTTTCGTATCGATAGATCTTCAGTTTGCGACCCTTGTTTCTTCGATTTTTCTTGTATTTTTAGTTTTTTGTTATAGTTTATTATATACTCGCTACTTCGATTGTATTTTTGCCTCTTTGCGCGTAATACACTTTATGTTATGTTAAATACCACATAAAATAACATAAAATAACACTCGTTAAGCGCAAAAAAGCCCAAAGGCCATCAAAGTGTTATATATATATATATATATATATATATATATATATATATATATATATATATATATATATATATATATATATATATATATATATATATATATATATATATAAAGCAAGGATCACGAAATGACGATAGTGAGCTGTGTCGATGTTGCACGCGTAATTATCGAGAAAAAAACGATGGTGAAAGCATGATAAGAGCTAAGTCTTGTTGATGGTAATAACTTGATTCTGATTGTCTTGCAATGATGTGACTTCTAAGTTTGATTTTGTATGTGACGATTTAATGATGCGACGACAACGAAAAGTTGATGACGGCGAAGTCATGACAATGGCAAAGACGAGGCGACGGCCCAACAAGGGTAACACTTGACAATTCCGAAAACCTCTAACGAAAAGATGACGATGGAATTCCGAGCAATCTAATGACTGCGATGACAGAGGCGGCGCATATTCTCCAACCTTTAACCATGATGATCAACTTGACCAGCAAAGTATGAACATAAGGGTACGAACCGATAACAGGAAGCAGCCGCTGACTTCAATCGATGACACGAACCTATGATGTGATCATGAAAAATACAATCAAAGATGTAGAATGTTACTTATTCGCTTTAAAGTTTTAGAAATCTGTTGAGAAATCAATATTATTAAGCTTCCTAATATAATTATATTAATATTAAACATGCAAACTTTGTTTACATAATACTTTTGTGCGATTTCATTAAAGTCTGATTCATTTATCATGAAATTGTCAAGATTATTCTTAAAAGTGTTTAAGTTGTGAGAATTGATCAGTGATTCGAAAAGACTATTTCACCTATCTATCTCTTCCTGTAAATAAGTGTTTACGTTAATTAGAATGATAGTAAGGCTTATACATCTTGTAGTTATGGCTCGTTGTATTGAACTGTTCAACTTAAATAGATAATTTTCATCAACTAAATCTATTTTAGTACATAGTAGATGGGTAGAATGCGATGCTTGTATTACGTCAGCCGTCAGGGCAGAATTAGGAGTGATTAACAAAATAATTTGTTTTAGTTTACTCTACAAGAATACATTTTTTTTAATGACTAGAGAGTAATCTTAAAAAAAATATCTTGAAAAGTGATCTTTAAAATCAAGATCTTGATCTACAAGGTCACAATTTTTCTGATGATCAGATCTTGATTTCAAGAGCACCAAAGTTGGTTGATCATACCCATCTCTGCCGTTTTGGCTATACAAATTAAACCTGGAACCATGTCAAGTCGGGTCAGCCCGAAATCAGCGCAATCTCATCAAAGGCTTTGCATGATAAATCCATATTATGCAATGTCAAGTGTAATTTGCGACAAGCCGCATTCTGCTTCTTAGAAAAAATGTAGCGCCTATTTTTTTTCGAGAAGGTCCTAGCTGTTTAAGCTACGGACCGACTTTCTTTCAGAGAGGCCAGTTAATTTGTCCCATTGCGCTATACGCAACTTGTGACTTCCTATGCCTCTCAAGTTAAGAAAGGACCCTCTTTTGTGACCCTTCTAGGCTTACGAGCACGGTCGCTTCCGAGCCCATTTTGAACGTTTCTGAGAGTTCCACCGACCCTCGCTCACCGTGCACTCTCCTGATAGAGCTGACGCTCCCCTAGGCACACACCTCCTCGCCTCGACTAAACCATGGTTCACCCCGTTTCCCCGCGTGACCGTTTCCGTTCACGCGTTAGACTCACAGGAGTCCACCCCCAACGTGTTTGTTAACCAACTTAATGGGTTTCTAATGCTGTCCCCCGAAAAGAGGACACCACAAAGGAGCTTTTGCTTCTCCACCTCCGCCTAAGGCTAGACCTGACGGCTTGGAGGAGCGGAATACTACAAACGAGGGACCCCCGAATCAGAGGGTGTGAGGCGAAGTGAGAAAAAGATACGCATAGCCCAATGCCCTTCATTAACTTCCCGGAGACGATAGCGCCTTCGATGCTCAGCAGCTATCGTAGTTCATACTCTAGTAAGTATACGGCCATTCCCATGACGATCTTCGCCTTGAAGTGGGCCCCCGCGTTTCATCCCAGCTAGTTATCGGAGGACAAATTCTTAAATGGAATTGCCGTGAACATTAGGCCAACTGCGGAGGATGAGGACCTCCCGTCTCCCGTTAGCTATATGTCTACAACAGACAATAGTAGGCGTTGGCCACTCTCTCGCGCGTATAAGGGTTTTATGACCTCCCTACCAGGGGTTGGTGGCTAGGCAGGAGAATGCGTGATGTTTCTATTCTTCTGCTCGCTTTGGATACCTCCTTTCAGGCAGGGACAGTGCAGCTATACTAGGATAGCATATATATTTTTATTTCTGCATAAATTGCACCGTCTGCCAACTTAGACGCGGGAATTTTAAGTGTAGGCACCCATCTGAGGTGACTATACGATTAATCCCAGGGATCAGGTTCTTGCCGACCTTATCGAAGAGTTGAAAACAGGTGTCCTGAATGCTGATGAGTTTACGCATCGGTGTCCAAGAATCGCTTCATTTCCTTGTTTTTATGTGTATCTGTGCTCTCCAAATCTGTAGCGTCGACTCCAACAGGCATTGAACCGCATCTTTCGCAATGCAGAAGCGCACAGGTTTCAGTTTACCTTGGCAAAGACTAAGGTAAAGCACTTCTGCCGCAATCTACTGCTCTACCCCGACCGAGACTTGTTCTTAAACAGAGTTCGTTTGGAATTGGTGGATTCCCACTGTTTCCTTGGTGTTCTTTTAGACTGAGACCACAACTGTGAGGCCCATATTCAGCACTTGACGTACTGAACATCGTCTTTTATTCGCTCATAGCTTGAATATGGATGAGGGTTTTACGCATCCGGAGCAGAACGTGAAATGCGGAAGGTGGATTCGATTCATAGCACCCATCTCCGTTTAGCGACCGTGACCGTTACAGTTTTTATTCAAAGCCCCACGAGAACGCGGCTATGTTGGCAAAGAGGAGGGGGGGTCTAGAGCTTGTTCCTGAAGACGATGATAAGGACCGAATAGTTAGACTGCTAAAAGAGATGGAGAAATTCTTCAATATTCTATTAAACATCTATATTCCCCTATCAAACTATCGAATACCCACTGTAGACTCAAAGATAAGCACCCTTTTCCTATGACTTCCGACAACAAACGGGCTTCGAAAATTTCTGAGGGAGCTTCCATTCCCGAAAGATTTTTCAACCCTAGTGAGATTTCTCATTCCATGCGTGCTAAAGAAGGGCAATTGCCCTTTAGCTAGAAAGGATGCTATTTATTTTGTGTCTGGGTCTCTCCTTTCAATCTTGAATCTGCAGTGGGTATTTAGGACTTTTTTGTTGGAAGTTGATACGACAATGTTCATCACGTTCCATTTTCTCTTGCATTTTTTTTTTATCGTTTAAGAGGATTAGGGCGGATGTGGCATTCGTTGGACGTGTTAGCGACTTCCGTTCCCTATATGAGGTTAAGAGGATGATGACTGCACATTTTTAATCGTCTGATGAGGGGAAGGGTGGGGGTCCCTCGATTTTGGGTCTTCCCACACTGACTGGGTTGTATGGGGTCCCTTTTTCACGCAGAGAAGAGGAATAACGGCGTATCACTTTCTTTAACAATCTCATCTTACCTTTTACAATTAATTTCTCACCTCTTAAATATACATATTTAATAGTGTTAGGGTATATTCACGGTAAGCTAATTTATCCTCAATATTGGAATAAGTTGAGTGCTTAGTTTCATTATTTTGTGGTGAATCGATTTATTGTCAATTATTTTGCTTTGCGAGAACTTAGGTTCTGTTGAATTCTCAAATAATTCTAATTCTTCTAAAACTGCAGCGTGGTATCTTTTCTAATTGATTCTTTTTATCCAAATTTAACACCTTTATATTCAAACTAGCAAAGGTACACGGTGTTGCCCAGCCATAAGGGCATAAAGACCATCTTGCACAAATTAAATTCTTTCTTTAAGTTAAATTACGAAATTAAAAGTTGGCGGCAACAGACTTTACAGTGCCCCTCAAACAGATGGGCGCGAGTTTTAACTAAATATTTAAATTATTCAAGTCGTGGGCATGCTGACAATATGTATATTCGCGTTTTTTAAATATTGCAGTCGTAAAATTGGTCTGTCAAACCTTAATTTTGACACAGGTGAGGTTGGTGTTTTAATTGCAACTCACAGCCACGATTAATGATCTCCAAAACTTAGAAAGAGCAAAAATTCAGGGGTTTTAACGCGTTTTATAAGTTAATGACATGTATAGCTCCTAGCCATTGACGTGCTGATTCCAAATCTGCAAACATTTCAGTCTGGCTTGAATAGATTTTGAGTTACTGACAAGCAAAAAAACTTCAGTCACACACGACTGCTTCCTATATATATATATATATATATATATATATATATATATATGCAAATTTTGTTGAAGACCATTGTGTATTTTGCCTTAATTAATTTCCTTTGGCAACTTTCTCCTTCTAACTATTTTTTTTTTCCATCTTGTAGATGGTGGATTACATGTCCAGTATTCATCTCTTTTTTTGAATAAATGTGTTTGGTAAAAAACAAACTAAATTGCTAAGCTTTCGATCTTATTCGATCATCTTCGGAGCGTTTTGAAATGTTCTTGCCTCCTTTACCGATGCAATGAGTGGGGTGAGGATCTGGCAGAAAGTAAAGTGAAAGAAAACGATTTTTAAGGGGTATTTATTCCGCCTTGGTTAAACGTAATGTTAGAGAAAATGAGCCACTCCTGTGAGTGGAATTTTTAAACTAGTTTTAATGTGCGATTCAAGCTTGTCGCTTGACTGTTGATGGCCGACTTATCTTCATTTATTAATATGGCTTCTAAGATGTTAAGCCTCGCTTTATTAACTTCTTTTTTTTTAATAATGGTGTTATAAATGAGCATATCTCTCGTTAGGTTAATATTATGGCAGTATCCATATGGCTCTTCAGCCCTCCGCTTTGTAGATGCATAGTCAACCGTCTCGAAAGTGTGGTAGTTGCCATGCCAATATATTTAGAGTTTTTATAAAGCTTACAGTCTTTATTGGGGCAGGTGAACTCGTAAACTATGTTGGTTGACTTGAGATTCGAGGGGTTTGGGCAGATGTTATTTTTCACCAGAAGATTGCTGTTTAGAACTAAATACCAACTATCCAGAGAATTTAGGACTTAACTCGAGAGCATCTTTGGGAAGGCATTTAACATATCAATCCGATTTGTTGTCTAGTCTAAAACCCTTTCAAAACCAGTAAAGACAAGCTCCTAACGACGAGGAAGTTCGATACTAAAAAATGGCATAGACAATAACTTCACTTTTTCCGAAGCACATCTTTTTGGTGAAACCCTGGATGGCGCAATGAAAGGATTTGATATCTTTGGGGAATTCAAATTATGTTAAGAACATTTAGAGAAATAGATTTTTATAAACTCCTTAGTATTTGTACTTAAGCTTTGCTAGGAAAATTCCTATACTGAAATACCACTCAATTATCCACGATGAATCCTCGGGCGGGAAAAAAAAACAGAACAACGAAACTCTCGTGAAATGTATCAATAAAATTAGAGCGAGAGGATTTAGAGAATATTGTGAACTGGGAATTGGAATATGTAGATTTTACTTTTCATTGCAAAATACCTTGGCTTTCCAGAGGGTAGATGTTAAATCGAAGTGAGGGGTAGGGGTGGGGGGCATTTGAGAACAATTGAGTATCACTTTAAAAAGAGGTATCAAAGTCTATTTTTCGATTTTTACCTTCACACTTCCATTCGGCTTGAATGTTTTTTAATGATTAAAGCAATATCTTAAAGCACATAAAACTCCTAGGATTTTCTTTTCTAAGGTAAAAGGAGAGGATGGGGGGGAATCATAATTCGGTAAAATAAAAACAATTTAATTTTGCCATCCTCAGAGGCTTTCATTTGAATCCTCATTCAAAAACTCTAAAAAGCGAAGAAATGATTAAACTACTCTTCAGAACATCTTGATTGTTGTTTTTTTCAGGCTACATTAAGATTAAAACCAGTTTAGTATTAAAATATCTGGAAATTCTATATGGTTCGAAATAGTAGGATATGGTTTTCTAGTAGACGAGTCCTCCAGCTAGAAAGGGTGGGGAGGTAGGCATGTCTTCGGAATTCAGATCGAGCACCATTAATCCTGTGGAAGGATCCGTTGGAATGAATATCTGGACGATGCGAGGGGCATTCTCGATGCAAACATCTCTCAGGCAGTGGAAGAATGGCCTCATCTCAAACTCTATGGGCTCCGGGCATGAGAAGACAGCTTTGGATAAAGCGGTTGACAGCGTCGTCCAAAAGAGATGCGATTGGAAACGTTTGGCAATTGAAGTACGGTCAAGTTTACCATCGATTGTAATCTAAAAAAGGATGTAATTATAGTTATAAGTGAACAAGTGATTGATACCACTCTGATTGTTATTCGAGTGGAGTGTAGTTTTTAATATAATTTCGTAGATTGGATGATTCGGGAAAGTTGTAGCAGCGATACAGAAAAAAAACTAATGTCAAGACGAGGTACAGTTAAGCTTTAATTATCTTTCAAAATTAGTATTATTTATGTATTAGGGTGCATACCAATAAAATTTCGGGTTTGAAAACATCCTCATTACTAGTTTCTCACTAAAAAATGGGGCCAATTCATATCCACGACACAAATAATACCCTCTATTACCCTTTCATAACTATGGGGCGCTTTGTACGATAACTAAACTGTAATTATAATTAGTTATGTGGCGAGCTTTAAACTAGCATATGCTGCTTATAAGGTATCTTATCACGTTAAGAGAGATTGAAGTAAATCGTTCATCGACCAAATATTTTGAACGTGATCCTTGGCATTCTAACACCCAACTGCGAAACTATCGCTATACCATACGTATGCCCCCTCTTTTTGTGACTATTTTGTAACCAGTCCCACGTCAGGGAAATGAGGGTATAAATAACCCCCCATCAGTGGGTTCAAACAACAAAACACTGCTGCTAGACCAACCTATCAAGGTCTGCGGCACACTAACATACCCACACAACATGGAGTCACAACATAACATAAGACCAACACAATACCACCGGTGTTACAAAACCGGACACATAACACGTACATGTCAAGCAGACCTAGTCTGCTCAAAGTGCAGTGTAGTAGGGCACCACTACACCACCTGCACAGCCACCACACCCCTCTGCTCCAACTATGGCGGCATCCATGTCACCGTCAACCCAAAATGCCCTTACTTAAGTAAGGCCCGTTATGACGCCGTAGCGGCTATACGGCGTCCACAACCCATCCACACAACCACACACTCCGCACTCGCCCCCCTTCCCCTCACAAGAACATTCACCGCAGCTGCCGGCGCAACGGTGTCCGCACCTCCCCCTGTCCCACCCCAGACAAACCCAACCCCAGAACCACCCCCAACTCACTCACATATCCCGTCACCCGCCCCCACCCTAGCACCTTACACCCAGAGACCCCCACTACTACCGATCCGCCCCCCCAAACCCCACATCACACACCTAACGAGACCACAAACCCAAAGCTGCACCTGGCCGCCTTGCTCTGAACGGTGGCCAAGGACATGTCGAGGGGTGACCCTCGACTATACGCAAACATACTCAACACACTCTTCGCCTCGCACGGACGAGAGCAGACAAACAGAAGACCCACACTCCTCCCCACCCCGGTGGGCACGTACACCTCTCCACCTGGACCCACCGGCCCCCACCTTCACCACGCTCCATCCTCCTCCCGCCCTTCTGTCCCTGCACCTCCCACCACTGCACCTTCCTTACTTACCCCTCTGCCTACTGCTCCCACCTCTCTCCCAACTCCCTTTTCTGCTCCCTCCACAGCTCCCACTCCTTCCACCCCTTTACCTAAACTCCCTCCTACCTCCCGAACTCCCCCCTCGGCAACCTTCACTCCTCCCTCTACTGCCACCAACCCCCCTCCAACCGTCCTCAGCCCCCCTCTCATAGCCTCCAACCGCACTCCCACTGACACCACAACCTCCACCTCCCCTAAGCCCCCTTTCCCCACAACACCCCGTACCAAACAAAAAAAACCGTACCACAAACCGCCCCCACACACACAACCATACGTAAAGCCGAGCCCCTTTCTCCTGTTGTTCCTTCTTCTCCCCCTTCCACCCCTCCTTCTCCGTCCCAACCTCCTCTCTCTCCCGACACCCCACCTCTCATAATCTGTACCTCCCCTACAATCTCTATCCCCTCATCTCCTAGCTCTACTCCCCCCACCTCTGCTCCTAACTCCTCCCCCTAGACTCTACCCTCTCCAACCCTGCTTCCAAGCCTGCTACCTAGAAACCTCCTTCCACATAACACACTCTCCCCTCCACCACGGTTTGCCCACCCAACAACACCGCTGACAACCCCCACAAACAACAGCCGAAACGGGTAAAGGTACTGGCTCCTCACGCCTCCTGGGCAATAACCAAAGAGAGAGGAACGGTCCCGGGTAAATCAGCATCATGCGCACTCCGCCCACGACAATAGGTAGCCTCAACGTGACACAGTTAAACGTATGCAGTTAGCACGGTATTCGCCATACTGTTGCCAACTGGATCCTAAACACACAAAGACCTAACATAGTACTCTTGAACTCGACCAGTCTACATCCTCCCAACAACAGATTCCGCATAACAGGCTACCACACGTACCTATCTCCACAGGTGCTGCACCTAGGATCAGCGATCCTAGTAAAGCGCTCGATACACCACTCCCTTATCAAAACACAAGACGACTCTTTTCTAGCCTGCAAAGTACAAACAAGCTCCGGCCTCATTCTAGTGGCCACACACTACAGACCACTACGCCTACAATTAAACATAGAAGTCCCACTCCGGGCTCTATCAAACCACAACCTCCCTATCTTCTTTGCGGGGGACCTCGACGCCTTTCACCCAACACTCCTTTCAAACACCACGAATGATGCAGGAAGGTACCTGGCCGGTGCCTTGCCGAGCTATCGCTGCGAGCACATCGGCCCGGCCTTCCCCACATTCTTAGGGCCTCACGGAGGTAACACGTTACCACACATGGTCTTCCGCAACGACCACGCTACACGCTTCTACACGCACATCTCACCGGGTCCCCACGTACTCTCTGACCACATACCTATATGCCTTATCATATCCACATCTCCTATACTCATACCTACACCACCTCTCTTCGATTACAAAAACACAAACTTGGAAGAGTTCAAGAGACACATAACAAATCACACGCCACAAAACCTCGACCTGGAGCACACCAATCCAGACCTGTTAGAGGACCACTTGTGCTCAATCATAAACACTATAGCCACAGCACGCAACCTACACTCACCACAAAAAAAAATATACTAGCATAAAACATTTCACATTTTCCATACACACTCAGAGACTCATCACGCAGTACAATAATCATTGCACTAGAGGCCCACGACAACACAACATAAATCACTTACGTGCCCGCATCCTACAGTACGTGCAGCTAGATAGGAACCAGCAGTGGCGAGAAGTCGTCCGCATTGCGGACGATACCCGCTGCACTAACCCTTCCTTCTTCTGGCGGCACGTAAAAAGGATGATAGGCACTGATCCACGCAAACTCATCACCCTCCAAGTAAACAACCAAACACTCACAGACACTAACATCATCCTCGACGCATTAAGGTCCCACTGGGATACAGTACATATACACAACCAACCCAAACCACACGCGCGGGAGCACTTCCAGCAAGTCCAGGAGTGGTGTCGGGACCACGCTCACGCGCTAAGGCCCGCACCCTGATACGAATGGAGCTGCTCGACTACACATTCACACTGACCACTCCTATCACCGTCGAGGAAATAAAACATTACATAAAAACGACACCAAAACGTGTCCCCAGCCCCTCCGGGCTACCAGCTACACTAATACACAACCTCCCCGCAAACATATACCCTACACTAACAAACCTATTCAACGCCTCACTAGCCTCAGGCCACTTCCCTAAAATATTCAGTCTCTCACAACATACTTCTACACAAACCAAACAAAGACCCAAAACACCCAAATTACTACAGGCATATTGCTCTATTAGAGCACCTAGGCAAAATTTTCGAACGCATGATCAACTGCAGCCTACAGAAATACCTGCAAGAGAGGGACTGGTTCTCCCCCCACCAATATGGGTTCAGGAAGGCCGGTCCACTCAGGCAGCCGTGACCATCGTTCATGACAGAATACAGAAAAAATGACAGGTACATCAAAAGACACTCTCCATCAGCAAGGACGTGGAGAAGGCCTTTGATAAAGTGTGGCACGAGGGACTCCGTTAGAAACTCGCCAACAATACGAAGTTACCTCTCTGCACCAAAAGGCTCCTCTCGCACTACCTCACTGAACGGAGATGCCACATAAAATACAATAATACCCTCTCACAACCCTTCATACCACACTCAGGCGTTACTTAAGGAATTGTACTGGCACCAACACTATACATTATGTTTACAAACGACACTCCACGCCCACCCGAAATCTGCTGTCACACATACACAGTGGCCTACGCCGATGACGCGACCATTCTTGTCAGCGGCCGTGGTACAGAAGAAATCGCGCTCCATGCAAAAACAATACTAGACGATAAGACAGATTACGAGGATAAATGGCTGATTGCCACGAATCCTCAGAAGACACAGATGACACTCTACGGCGCAAGAGATCACTTCATGCACAACCTACAAATCTTCTCACACCCAACAGACATGAACCACCTAAACCCAACAAGGCTCGAATATACTCAACGTACAAAAATCCTTGGGGTAACTTTCGACAAGACCCTCAGGTTCAATATACACCAAAACATAACACAAGCAAGAGCCTCACGTACAAACACATCGCTGAGCAGGTTCTACCCTGCGGGCAAAAAACTAAAGTTACAAAACACTCGTGCGACTATTCTCACGTACGCCCCACTGTCACTCGTAGCCGCGAGTGACACGTGGAAGCGGAAGGCTTAGCGCATTCAGAACTCTGCTGTGAAGCGCGCTTGCCGCTCTCCTTTGTACTCGAGAATGGCCGCACTACACGACAACAACAAATTAGTACCCCTTAACACATATGCTCACACCAGACTCGAAAAACAACTCGGGAAACTCACTAGAGACCCCTTATACACCGCACTACATGTAAGAAGGTATGCGATAGCACCGCGATACCCCGCGGACCATGACCACCCGCAACCCATACCGTTCTTCGCATAACCTAAAGGCATCATGAATAACGAGTTTCCGACTGTGCAGACACGCCCTCCTTCCTGACCAACCTCCAACCGTCGTCCAGTCACAAAACTTCGAGACCAATGAAACCACACCAACACCACACATCGGTGTCTAGCCACCCACCTATCAACTCTTGTTATCTTCTCTCAAGTTATTTCCGCAACCTTTCCTCTATGACTGCCTGTTCGCCTGTGTTACACAGTGACCCCTCTCTGTCCTTTTTATACACAAAATGAATGAATGAATGTGTTCCCAGACAGAGGGGAGAGTGGAGTTGTGCTGTTGAAAGCGGGAAGGAAAGACAGTGGTATTGTGATTGGCTATGTGCGTAATGACGTAAGGAGCTACTTTCCCCACAGGGGGATTGGTCTACCGCGTCCACCAATAGATGCCACTCTCCTTTATGTACGTTAAAGCTTTGTGTCCGCTCTCGCTAGGACTGGATCCAGTACCTAAGCGTTAAAAGTCCAGCGCCTTATCCACTACGCTAACGAGAATTCTTTATATTCTAATGAAACACTTAGGCAGTGTCCATATCAGTTGACTCTCAAGGGTCTCCTGGCCTAGTTTAGTTTCTCGGTGTTTGTATTTAACATGTTAGTTAGATTAGGCTAGGAGACTATTTCTCAAAACCTAAATAAACTTAACCTAACCTAAACTTGGAATAAATTGATTAGCATGGAAAATACAAACGTCTAAAAATGTTATAGAGAAAGAGACCTATAAAAGTAAACTGATCCCAGTTTCCGAATCAAATATTTCATCCAAAGACGACAATGGCGATTGTTTACTTTATAGCGAATGGTATAATTTACAGAGCCTTTGAAAAATAGTAATAAACTGAAAATATTTTCGAGAATTGGTTAAAATGGATCTACAATTATGGTGCGATAACCAGCTCCGCTGGTATTAAGGATGGCGTTACAGAAATTGAATAGGTTGAGAATCAAGGTCCTGCCTTATTTACCTTATTCTCGGACCCTTTTTCAGATAGATTATGATGTATTTTAGCATTTTGGCAAATCATTAAACAACAAACGCTTTCAAAACAAAGCAAATACATACATACAAGCAAGTACAGGGTGGTGCGAAAGTCTTGTCACCCTCTGTAAATATTGTTTTAATTTTCTATTTCAGATGACACGAGCTCTTACAGTTTGAAAGAGAGTCTGATTGCAAGTGTATGTGCACATGATCGTGTTTATACAAACCTTCTCGATGTGTGACAGTGTCAATGAAAGTGAATACACTAAAACCAGTGCATGTGTTTGATATTATTATATTGTGCTTATTACTTTTTGGTAGGGTAGCAAGACATTCGGACCACCCTATACATTTCTAAGTTTATTTGACACAAACTCATCATTTTTTGGAACAACTGCAGCAACTGCCATATTACACGTCAGGAAATGCGTCGAATCAATTAATATTCTAATAAATGTATTGCATTGATGGTTTATACTTATATATCCTTTATAGGTAAAGGGCGAAAATTAATTTATGGACAACCTAATACTGTTGGTATTTATGATTGGTGATTCAGTCCCGCTTGTAAACATTAACTCGGCAAGGAACAGGGTGGACCCAAAGAGACACCATTAATTACCAGTCGGCTTCCGCGAAGAATGCATCGTCTGATTCGAGTTTTATCCGCTTCACTTGAAATCGTATGTTCGACCAAATCCAACGTAGATACAGTAGAGTTCTGTAATACTGCCAAACATCGGGTTTTATTGGGTTGGTGTTAGAAGTCTTCGTGAATAATTTGGTTTCATTTTTTAAGGTATTAATTATTAGTGCTACTAATTTCTTTCTTTTTGGCAGGGTCCTAGGACAAGATGGAGCCAACATAAGGCTCAGAATGACAATCACTGGCAAGTTCGACGTCACTTAGGGATGGTGCTCGCTGTGGATGAAGAGGCATGAAGAAAGCTAGTACGATGTTTCACTACCAAACGTTTCGTGCCTTAAGGTAGAGCTACCCCTTTACGTCAGGGAAGTGTGGACTCAAAACACTTTAGGAGGAAGAATGATGTGTTATTTGTGCGAAGGAAAAAAAACGAAAGAGATACTGATGTTGTGATTAGTTATGTACGTGGGGAAGTAAAGCATGGAATTGCCTGCACATGCGCCAGGCTCGGTGCCTCGCCTTTGATTGGCGGGAGCTCCCTACCCTACCGAATTTTTTTTTGTCTCCGTTCTCGCCAGGATTCGAACCAGGTCCACTAGGAGTCCGAATCCAATGCCTATTAAATGCCAGTAATCCTTTTATGAACTAGTTCCTGGGCGGTAAATTCTTTTACTCAACCACAAAAATTGAGTTTGTTTTTTCTTACTACTTTTATTTCCTGCCCTGTCCCTACCTTTCTTGGTCGCTCTAGGATTGTGTGTGTGGGGGGGGGGGGGCAACTAATAAAGCTTTTTTAATGAGACTTACTGCATTTAATTCTGTAAAATAACGAAACAATAATATCCTACCAACGGATGAATTGAGAAGTCTGTTTGTGTCTAAAGTTATTCTGAGGACGCTGGAACAATACAGGAGATTGGACATTAAACCTCCGTCGATGCCGTGGAGGATGTAAGAGACTATGCGGCATTCGGCCGCCCTGAATTGGCAGTCGAGGGAGAAATCTAAATCTGGGTCACAGCTTTTCCCTCTCTTTCGAGGGACATTCTGAAGAGAGAAGACCCGCTCCGGTTTGAATTCTTTTATTCCGACGTCAGGGGTCAGTTTAGGGGGGTCACTATCTTGCGGGGGGCCTGGAAAAAAATAAATATAAATTCCCATTCCTAATCGAGTAGTCATTGCGGAATAGGGCCAGGGTAAATAAGACAGGGAAATATGCCAAGAGAGAGAGCAGCTAGGTTGGCCTTCGCTACTGAGCGTGCCACGGGGAATGCTAAAAGGTAGGATGTATTTTTCGGTGATTTTATGGTTGTGGATAGGTGACGCCTGGGTTATATTTTAGAGAACCTCTGTACGGACAAGTACCTGAGGCTGTACCATCTGCCTTACCCGCAAAAGGATGTTAGGTGTGTTATATGTAACCCCGCTGCGGCTGACATCTGGATGGTTGTGTAGTCTCTCATCTCCAACTCTTGTAGTTTCGCCTCGTGGCTCCAATGCCTGCAGGATCTAAGAACGTCTCTCTCACATTTTACTTCGCATATTTCACTACTTTCTGTACACATCTCTCGTTACAAACTTTCTACGGGAGATTCCCTCGCTGGTGTTCGTTTTAACAGGGGGGGGAAATTACCCTCTGCTTTTTTACCCTAGTAATTATTGTTGAGGGATTAAATAGTACAGTTCTTTACAGCTCCAATTTCGTCCACCGCTGTTTACTTCCTGTTTTTTTTTCTTCCTTTTCTTCGTACCTAGATCCGACCAGTGAACGGTGAAAAGAAATCTGTATTGGACTGTTGCAACAATACCGTCCAAAACTAGAGAACAAAATACTAAGATCTAAATTTTCTTGAAAATCCCCAATTAAATCTATGAAAACTGCACACAATATTTTTTTTAGAAATTTTCCTCTGATGCTGCTTAAGTTTTACCTCTTAAAAACAGCGAGTAAAAAGTCATGAAGAAAGTAGATATTGTGTATATGAAGAAAGAATGTGTCCAAAACTAGAGAACCATAACTTTTAGTTTACATGCAAAAGTTCGTACCGTATGTATGTCAACATTGCCCCACGCAGATAGTAGTCAGCTAGTGATGGTATGATCAATAAATCCTTCAGGAAGCAAGTTTTCCAGAGGAAGAATGAAAGAATGACACTGTCTGACATTTCGAAGGATTGTAATCCGTCGAAAAAGTGTGATTTCACGCACAATAAAAATCCATGAAGATATCTGGTCAAATGCGAGTCGACCACGAAAACGGGTCACCCTGGAAAAAAACACCCCCAGGGAAGATCGCACATTGCAACAAATGTCAATGGAGGATTGATTTGATACAGCAGCCTGAATGTGGCTCGCCAGAATGCCCCATGTGGCTTGAGAGATGTGAGACTCATAGCATGGTCCCTTCTTAAGAAACCAATCATCAGTCAAAAGAATAAAGCGGCAAGTCCAGCTTTAAATCAATAAGGATATTGGCAATTTCGAGTAAAGAAGCCTTTTGCGATTCCACACTTAGAATGTTATCATGGATTAAGGAACTCTGATTGTGTACAAAATCCAGAAGTGGGTCGACAAGAAATATACTTTTATTTAAGACTTGAACAGTCAAATAATCATTTTCAGTGGCTGACCTTAAAGATAGCCACCTAGTCTTGCTGTATCCTAATATCTGTTGAAACGCTACGTTCACAGGTTGACAGAATCACAAATATCTTTTAGTTATTCAACCCTGATTGTATATATATATATATATATATATATATATATATATATATATATATATATATATATATATATATATATATATATATATACAAGAATGAGTAGATTTTTACAAACACAACTTCTATATCAATAGGCAAGCAATCACATGAACTTTTCAAAGCGTTTTTTAAAATATGGGGTGGATAATTGACGCCATCAATTAATTTTCTGTCTAAACTTTGCTAGAGTCTGAAAAG
Source organism: Ceratothoa steindachneri (assembly GCA_963969495.1). Lineage (NCBI taxonomy): Eukaryota > Metazoa > Arthropoda > Malacostraca > Isopoda > Cymothoidae > Ceratothoa > Ceratothoa steindachneri. The sequence continues at coordinate 60,133,178 of OZ018323.1, read as the reverse complement.
AACATTATTTTTTACCCTTCTTGATGACCCCCCAAAGTTCAGATTTGTATTTTCCGCACATAGTGCCTGTAATATTTTCCACAAACTACGAGAATCTAAAGTTTTCTGGATTAAATTAAATAATATTCCCGATATCCCACCGACTCAACTTTCCACTTCTAATACTTTTACATTAACTCCATTAGTGGGCAAATAATACCTAACCAATAAAATGCATACGATTACATTCCCATGGTTGGAATAGTCACTAAAAATTGTTACGCAGTTAGCAAGTGAGAGATCATCTTCTAATGACTTTAGGACATCAGGATGAAAAACATTAGATAAAATTGCTGCCTTTTTTTGTTTGGGCGCAAAAAAATAAATATATTGAAGCATTTTCTTATCAGTTTTGAAGTGCAATCTGTAGACTTAAAATATTGGTTGTGTTTAACTGCTGTGCTTTTTATTTTCTTCCTCCAAGATATTACTTTTAAAAAATGAGTTCAAAGACACGTTGATGACGCAGAAACATTTGCTCGTTTATGTTTATTCGAGTTCAAATGGCGTTTAATTGCAATTGAGAATCTAGAAAAACATGTATCGCATCTTAGCATGTTTTCACTATTTGCCTTTTTAATAAATGGATATTCTTTCTCAATATCCTCATTAAAGCAACACTTTCTTTTAGAAGCCCCTTAAAAAAATAGGGGTAACTCGAAAAATGAATTGAAACTTTGACACCTCTCACGTTACACAATTAGGAGAGATGGGAAATGACTGGAGGCTATTTTTTGTTTGTCGAATGATGCGACTTTGTGAGATTTTTTTTCAAATCTATAAAATCTTGTGATTACTCAAATTGATGGACATCTTTGCCAGCCTCATTGGGTAATGATTCTTGCGGGACAAAAGTTTCAAAAATGCTAAAATGAGGGAGAGTTCCGCAATATGCAGGACCTCTGGGAGGCCTACGTATAACGATGCCCCCTAATTACGGGAAAGGAAAGAAAATGTAATAATTTGCAAATATTTGACCGTACAGACATCATTAAGGGGAAGAGAATTTTTGGTTTCATATGATTTATGTTTATTTATGGTAGAACCAGTGTTGTAAAACTTAACAGAGAGAAATTACTAATGCATCCATTTTAAAAGTGACTGGATTCGACGGCGTTTTCGTTGACGAACGAAGCTGACATGAATGTTCTAGCCCAAATGGGGCTCATTTTAAAAGACATAGTTTGTAGAAAATAAGGAATCATATTGAAATTAAATTTCTTTTCTCTAATATCTGTTTGTGTAGTATCGGTCTAAATCTGTAAGGATTATTGAGTTTTCTTTCAGGTTTCGTATGTAGTGCACACCTTACACAGATTACTTAGATTATGAACTACGAATCCCATTGAACGTGCCCACTTAGTGGGAAAGAAAATAAATAAAATAAGACCCTTACCAACCACAAAAAAATGTAAAAAAAAAATTTCGTACCTCTCACTGCTTCGGGAGGAAGAGTTAGGCCATCAGAAAATAAGCTCCATGTAATTATCATGTAGCACCACCATCCAGGCTTCAACATTCTATAAGAAATAATAGTAATAATAATAGCAGTAACGATAACACTTGTATAATTTTTTCCCACTTTTGGTATGCTGACTACGATCTAACACCTTCCACTAAGTTTGGGGAGCTGAACTCAAATATGACATTGGTCTTCGCCTATCACTTCATTTATTTCTTCTACAGCTTACCCATTTTTAATGAGTCACTACTAAATCTACCCGATTAAAAGGATCGCCACAATCACGTTTATCCTATTATTTTATTTATAATACCCTTCACTAAAATTATAAATCGATAAAAAGTACACAAAAAATAACAGCTTGAGAGACATGGGTTGTTTACCTACAAACTGAGATCCGTCGCTCAAGGAATCAGTTTTCCTTTTATAAGATTTTCGAATGTGCTCTATGGATTTCTAGATATTCTCCTTTAGTACTCCAACAGTAATTAGGTAACAGGTAAATATCTCACTTCTCTATTGCAACCCCATAGTTTGTTTTTCTATTTTGGTGGAATCTTTCACTTTGCTCACCCCTTCCGTCACTTAGATTTTCAAGAAATTTATGACGACGACTGGTGAAAGTGAACCTCAATGCTCATCCTGCAACCCAGGCTAAAACAATTGCACTTAAGGGGACAGCTGGAATCCTGAAAAGAGCTCTCGGATAGAGTCTCTAAAGCGGGTAAATGATTTAGTCGAAATGGTGAAGCAATGTTTTAAATAGAGCTTCGTAGTATTTTTTAATTTGTAGTTTCCCAAGAAACCTTTCACAACAACCATTTTGCTCCATATAAATCACAAAGCTGGTGAATTGTGGATCTCTAAGTTAGTTTTCTGATTTGTGTCCCGTCAAGACACGCCAGCTTGTAGTTTTTCATAATTGAGGCCAGGGAATTTGCGCATATGTAATGTATACAGTCACCTTCTTTGTTCAGTGCTTTAACATACTGCTTCATTTGAGCCAACATGATGTGGAGAGGAGGAAAAATAATTCTATCATAATATACTAGTGGGTGATTTATGGTATTTCATTTTACGACATTTACTCGTGTTCTCATCAGTCAATTCTTCTGAGTCCAATGTTTCTCCCTAGGTCTATTGTTGCCAAGGCATAAGAAACTGTTATTTGGGGGTCATTCTAAAAACATTAATTTCCCAGCAAAAAATTTCAGCTGCTTTACGTTGTCGGCAGAATTTTCTTTGACTTGGGAACATTTTCGGGCTCCATTGTGATTCCCTGAAAACCTTTTCTGCACTGCGTCGATTACGTAGGTTGTGTAGAATGTGGAAACGGAAGTTCAAACTTCACAGAAAAAAAGCGCAAGCTAACGTTAGTCGAACTCTTGGCTGCGTGGAATACGAAATGACGAGGTGAACACATTAGAATAATGCTAGCCCAAATAATGTTATTGTTTAGGTGTAGAACGTCCATGTATGTTCCAAGCTATTGCTTTATAAAATTGTTTGATGTATTTAATTGGATTGCCAGCAACATTAGATTTGTTAACTAGCTAAATAGCAACGCACTACCGATGAGATGAGCACGTTAGCCTGGGTAAAAGTGCATTATGGAGTTTTTTGCCATCTCACTCCCAACTCATCATATGTATACCCTTGGTTAGGACTCCATGCTAACACTTTTCAACACACTGCTTATCCCTTTAGCTTAGGGTAGCCTGAAATCATTAGTTTATTTCTGTGATTAATCCGAGCCCATTCCTTCAACTAGTAAACTTTACAGGCTGTAACAGGCAAACGAGAAAGCGAAAGAATGATCATTATGTAACATGTAACGTACTTGTAGGTAGCCAACGTCATTCGCCCCCCGCATCATGGACGAGATCCCTTGACTGGATATAGAAATAGAGATACGGTGAGCTTTAAGACACCAGGGGCCTTCTCATTGGATTTATATCTTGGCTCGAAAAAAAAAGCAGAAAGTTAATAAAAGATATAGGACTTTAGGCAAAGATTCCTCCACATCTGCAGGCTAAACGTTCGATATATGAGTATTTTCGTCACTTCCGAGATGAGATAATCAACAAGATAGAGTGGCTACAGACCTGGGTGAAAATCAAGGACATAATAAGGATCGAATATCAGATACAGATTACTCCCTTGTATTCAAAGTAATTTCCGAGAGGGGTCTGAAGAGGATGAGCAAAGAAAAGGACTAGTTTAGTTCAGCAAATTTAAAGTGAGTTCTTTAGCATACAGATATACTCCGAATAATCAGACCACCTCTGTTCGGAATGTGGAGAATTACATCACAATTTGAGAGATTGCGGAAACGATTGAAATAAGTGTATGAAATGTGGAGGTCCTCAAAACAGGACAGTAGAAGTGGAGGCCAATAAAAATATGCAAAGATTGTCAAGGCGGCTGCCGAAAAATGTCAATATCCCCAAAACGTGATAGAACTCAAGGAATGAAAATCATTGAGCCTTCTGACCAGCATCTTACATGCACATGTGCTGAAAATTGCAAGGCCAGGGACCTACTCTAACGAACTGAATAGGATGCTCAGCAATAGCGGGATTCAAGAGATGTGGTTCGCGGTTATTGGCCTCGAAATAAAGTTCGAAATTACTTGGAATCCTCGTATTAATTTTCCTTGTGGGCTTTGTTGCATATAAAGGGTCTTTCAATCAGGTCGCTCGATTTTTAATGTAAATAAAACAAGTTGTGTGTGATATATGCACTCAATTTATTTTAAATTTGAAAGTACATTTTATGGCATTAAGTGTGGAATATGACGTCGTTCAAATGTCCGCCGCGGCTTCGCTTGGTGGAACGTATTCGGGAGGCCCAATTTTCGATGACTTTATCGCATAAATCTGGCTGAATTTGCTGGATGGTGTTCGTTATGCTGACTTTGAGGACATCAACTGTTTGCGGATTATTCGTATAGACCTGCGATTTAAGGTAGCCCCAAAGAAAGTAGTCTAATGGCGTTAAATCGCATGATCTCGGTGGCCAGTTGACGTCGCCGACGCGCGAGATGAGCCTGCCCTGAAATCGCTGGTGCAAAATGTATATTGTGGCGTGCGCAGTGTGGCACGTAGCGCCGTCCTGTTGGAACCATATGTCGTCAGTATCCATATAATCCAGTTGAGGCCACAAGAAGTTGCCTATCATCGATCTGTAGGTCTTGCCGTTGACGGTTATGGCAATCTCATCTTCATTCTCGAAAAAATACGGACCGATGATTCCGTTAGACGAAAATCCGTACCAAAGAGTGACTTTGTTGGGATGCAAATGGTGCTGGTGTATCTCATGTGGATTGTTTTCGTCCCAAATCCGACAATTTTGCTTGTTCACAAATCCATTCATTCAAAAATGGGCCTCGTCGCTGTGGCGAGGATAGAAATCACGTAATGTGCGGGACGTTTGTCGAACAGAGCACTGAATTTGATAATACCATTTGATGATTTTCACACGTTGTTTAACGCTATAACCTTCCATCGTGACTTGCCAAGTACTACTGAATAGTTCACAGTGAGGTGGCCAGATATCGCTGTAACAACATGGCCACTATCGCCTCACAAAGCTTGAGCGTCCTTGTTGAAAGACCATATATATATATATATATATATATATATATATATATATATATATATATATATATATATATATATATATATATATATATATATATATATAGAGAGAGAGAGAGAGAGAGAGAGAGAGAGAGAGAGAGAGATAGAGAGCAAATAAAAGTTCTGCGGGTGGTAACAACCACAACAGGGCTTTCGCCATATTTAATTTCTGCCTTTCAAAAACTTTTTGAATACGGAAAGAAAGAGGCCGAAACCTTGTATTGCAGATCATGTAACAAAACAGTACAAGAAAAGAGAAATTTGACGTAAATGAGAAATGAGACATGAGACACGAGTTTTATAAAGGCATGAGAAAGGAAAATTGGAAGAACGCAAGGATCAGAGATAGCAAAGGATGGCACAATGAAGGCAATCCATACTAAGAAGACAGAAATAAGACTAGGGAAAAAAATTTGAATATTCATGGCCGGGAATCGAGCCCGAATCTGCTGATTGCCGGTCAGATGCTCTACCGTTAAGCTATCAGGCACAGTGACTCAATTCTACCCAAAGCGTTACCTTATCAAACCCAGTATCTCCCTAAGCTAGGAACCTCCAAGAGATTTTTATACCATATCTTCTTACCCGCTCTACTCGTGGTAGTTATACCACCCGCAAAACTTGTATTTGCTTTTCTTTGTATGTGCCATGGATAAAATAATGAGCCTTTAAATTGTTTCTTGTCTCATTTCTTATTAATGTCAAATTTCTCTTCTCTTATATATATATATATATATATATATATATATATATATATATATATATATATATATATATATATATATATATATAATGGGTGTTCCAATAACTTGGACAGATTTTAAATGTGAGTTAAATTTAAGCGTCTAATGATTTTTTTCTTTTTCTTTGAGATTTAACAACTTCAGTCTTTGGCAATTTTAACCATGGAAAGATTAAAAATCGAACAACGTGTTAAAGTTATCGAAGCCTATTACGATAATGGACGTTCAAACAGAAACGCATTTCGGGCACTTCGCGATTTTTTTGGTCAACATAATCGACTAACTGAGAGTGCAATTGGGAAAATTGTTCGTAAATTCAAACAAACGGGTTCAGTGGCAGATATGAAAACGCCATTGCCTGCTCGTTTACGCCGTTCAGCTGAAAACATTGCCACAGTGCGCGAGAATGTGGCCGAAGATCCAGACACCTCTATTCGTCATCGCGCGCAGGAATTGAACCTCTCCACAACAACGTTACATCGAATTTTGACAAAAGATTTCTCTCTGCACGCTTACAAAATTTAATTGACACAAGAACTGAAGACTGCTGACCATTTGAAGCGCCGTACATTCGTCAATTGGGTGCACGAGCAAAGACAAGCCGATGATGATTTTTCGCAAAAAATCATCTTTAGTGATGAAGCCCATTTTCATCTTGGTGGATTCGTCAATAAGCAGAATTGTCGCATTTGGGCTGATCAAAATTCCAGGAAGATTGTTGAAAAGCCACTGCATCCACAAAAGGTCACTATTTGGTGTGCATTTTTTGCTAGCGGAATCATTGGGCCGTATTTCTTCGAAAATGATGCCGGGAATTCTGTTACGGTGACAGGCGAGCGATACCTTGCCATGATAACCAACTTTTTATGGCTTGAATTGAATTCTATGGATGTTGAAGATTTTTGGTTTCAACAGGACGGTGCCACATGCCACACAACCAATAAAACAATGGCTTTATTGAATGAGAAGTTCCCAGGTCGCATCATCTCTTGAAACAGCGAGGTCAATTGGCCACCACGATCGTGTGACTTGACGCCTTTAGATTTCTTCCTTTGGGGTCATCTCAAAAGTAAGATCTATGCCAACAACAATTCAACAGCTGAAGGATGAGATAATAAGGCATATTGGTGAGATAGAGGAGCAACTATGCAGAGACGTCATCAAAAATTTTGACCATCGAGTGGAGATGTGCCGCCGAAGCCTTGGCGGAAATTTAGGCGATATTATTTTTCACACATAATTGCCATGACTCAAATAACATGATCCCATAGTGAAATCAATAATTTTTCACCAATAACACTTTTATTTACTACTAACTTCGATCCGTCTTAATATATATATATATATATATATATATATATATATATATATATATATATATATATATATATTTATATATATATATATATATATATTCGTGTATGTTTAGTTTTTGCTTCTAGCAAGCCGGATCTTCAGCAGGAAAAGGAGAGCAAGGACTGAATATAACATATATTGCCAACGTTTCGGACTCTGGACCCATCTTTTAGGCTAGAATTTTAAAAATATATATAAGAACAATTGCTTAACAATTATGAGAACAATGATAATTAATAGCTTTAGTTAAAAAATGTACTACGATGTAAACAAAAAAAATATCAAAATGCAATATAAAGGACAAAAATCTGTATATTAAGTTAAAAAATAAATAAATTCAAACGAAATTAATAAGGTTACAATTGGAAAAAAAAGAAAACCTCAATAAATACACTAAAATTTGTTACCTGATTGGGAGAAAGCTGTGAGCTGAATGAATGAAATTTAAAAATTAGACTACCAGGAAAGATGTGATTTAGTATTAGTTGGTTGGTCGAAAAAAAAATTAATGTTAGCTAGAAGGTTGTTTAAGTGGTAATTAATTAATAGTAACTAGTTAAAAAAAATTCAAACGAAATTAATCAGGCAATATATTAGAGTCCTTATTTAACTGAGTCTGATTGTATTTAATTAAAAGGAACTCAATTATGAGAAGGTTAGATTTAGATTTTGATGCAGATAATATTTTAAATTGATTATAATCTATAGGTATTTTACATGAATAGGAATGAGATCGGACAACAGAGTTTTCTTTTACGGAGAGATCCATTCCTGTTCTGTAACTGATCCCACAGAATGCAAAATGTCAGGAATGAGTCCTTTACAGTGAACAAAGAACTATTTTTTAAAGGGTTTACAAAAATTGGCGTTAAATTAAAATGCGGCTAAATTTTTGTCCTTCTTAAAAGTATTAGTTTGGTATCCCATAAAAGGAAAGGAAATGTATAATTTTTTGCGGGGAACATTATAATTATTTCTAGGTTTAAAGACATTATATATATATATATATATAATATATATATATATATATATATATATATATATATATTATCATAGATAACGAATACTTGATTGATAGCACAAAATCGGGCGATTCCATAGTCGGGCAAGCCAGGAAAAAACAAAAATCGTTCTTATTTCTTTATTTTTATAGATATTCACCCCAAATTTGTCATGAAGCACCCTGGGACCAATGTACTTCGAGCTGTGGAGTCAAATTTTTATTCGACGAACACATTCGGCGTGACGAACGAAATTGTGACTTATTTAATGAAAAAAACAACCTTATATTTATAACCGATGTTGGTTATATTCAATTCAATTTTATTTAATAAGGCTGTGTACATTGGGATTCTTAGATACTACAGGGTGTTTACTAATATAAAATAGCAAAATTTCTAATTAAAACTGTTATGAAAAATGGGTATATTACATTTAACTGCAAAATATTTAAAGGTATATTCTAATAAATTAAATAAAGTAGGTGGCATCAATTAAAGAAAAAAAAGAAGAAATCCCTCCAGGGCCCACACCTGACCAATCTAGCAAACAATTATATTTCCATTAGGTATCATTTAGCTAGACCTCCGCATTTGATTTCATTTTTTTTTAACTTTATAAATCTTTTTCATAACCCATGGGTGAGTACCGACTATATTATTCTGAAATAGGTATAATAAAGTAATAGCTAGTAAGAATCTAAGGTGTGGACACCATATACTAGTAACCTATTTCATGGTTAACCTGGATTCTACTATCTATCCTACAAAATAAAGATACATAACAAATGTCAGTGGCTACGCACACTTAAATTGACTTAGGACTTTTTCTCACTAGAAAGTTTCTTCTTCTTGTAGTCACTTTTGCTCCTGGTAGCTTTCTCGGATGCATCCGGATCACCTCTTTTTATGCCTCTTCTTTTGACTTTTGCATGGGCATCACTGTTAGCTTTTGACATCATATTTTTGCCCATGATATGGAAGAGGGACCTGAAGATGGCAGGAACAACAGTGTTGACTAGGCTGCAACCCTTTTCGCAGTTCAGCAGGGACATGCCTAAGTCATTGCTCATTATTTCCTTGTAGACACTCACGAACACTTCTTCTGAAGAGTAAGCCACCAGGAACTTGGCCCTCCTTTCGCCTGCTGTTGTTATCCCCTTGAAGACTTCCATGGCCATCATGGCCATGTGGATGCACTCGTTTGAGGGGGTAGAGGAGACTACCACGGTCCTGGAGTTCAATCATCTCTCTAAAGGTCTCTGGTAGCTTGTCGGGGTCAGCCACCTGCAGTGAGGGCATAAGGGTGTTGCCCTCTACCAGAACCTCGTGGCAAGAAGCACACTTTAGGCGGCTGCGGGCTTTTCTGGCTAAGTACCCGCAGAAATATCCCACTCCGCCGGCCTCGCCCGACTCCATTTTGCCCGGGTCCAATCTAGGAGTCGATGTCCAACTCCTCAACAAACTCCTTGGTCAGTTGGTCGATGTTTGTTTTCTGGGCTTCATGGAGTGGGACCATGTGCTCCCTGGCTTCTTCTAGGGTGTATCCAGACAGCTTGATGAGAGAGATGGTCCTGATGAGGACCTCTTCTTGGAAGAGCTGCTTGGCCTCGGTCCAGTCCTTTAAATTAGTGTATTATTTACGTAATTATTGCTATAACTTTTAAGTTATTTTAGAAATTAACGCGTGCATTGTGAGGCTTAAGGCTGAGTTTGAAATTTCTAGATCATTATAGCTTTGTGTTGAATTAATGAACAAATGAAATGCGTAATTAAAACAGGCTTATAGTGATAACAAAAAATAGCTTAAGGCCGGGAGTACACGAGCGACTTTGTGTCGGGAATGTGAATTCCCATAGGTTTCCGTTGTTTAGAAGCTACACCGCGCACACGAGCGTCTGTGGCGAGCTGTCGCTGATCCCCGCTACAGAGGGGAGTGGCTATGAGACACTTTAGGGCTGGAGTACATGAGCGACACTGTGGCGCCACAAAGTCGCTGGTGTACTCCTGGATAAGGAATGCTAGGCCTTTTCAATTTGGGTTTAACATAATTTGGCGTTATTATAAGTTATGTTCTTATATATCAAATTATCAACCATTGTAATTATTTCTACATTTTTTTCTGAATAAATTTTAACAAGTTTTGAAATTTAACTTTGTAGTATTAATACAATATTCGTAGAAGTGAAAGGAAAAATAAAGTAATGGTACTGAGACACCATTAGAGAAGTATGTACTGTATAAGCTCATATTGGAATACTTATAAGATTAGTCGATAAGCAAGCCTATAATATATCGGCAAGATATGACCGATACCCATATGGCCATATGGGCAATACCGATAACTTGCTGATATTATCGGTAGAACCCTACCATAGATAGCGTATAGTAAAAATATATCACATAATTTATAGGCTTGTGTCACACCATATATTATGATTGTTCGTTAATATTTCACAGGGTATTTTAACTTTAATCCATTCCTGGATACTTAAACACAACGTTTTGGTATAAGTACTCACACTAACAGGCCTAAAATGGGAAGTATTTAAGTGCAATTACCGTGGGCGACAGCGTCCCTTCCCAAGCAACAGATAGGTATCATATGCTGGCTTCCCTAACAGGCTTACAACGGCAAATAAATACAATTAACTTATGATTTCAAAATTTTCCAAGATGGCGGCAGCACCTCACCCAGACTAAGTCGTAGCAATGACTGGGATCGCCGCCTGGCGGGAATAGTGACAAACACCCGCGCTGACTATCGCCCGACTATAGAAGCAACTGACTCCGGAATTTGCGGAAGCTACCAATCAAGTATTCGTTATCTATGACTATATATATATATATATATATATATATATATATATATATATATATATATATATATATATATATATATATATATGCATATATATATATATATATATATATATATATATATATGCATATATATATATATATATATATATATATATATATATATATATATATATATATATATATATATATATATATATATATATATATCATCATCATCATCACTAACTCTATAATTTAAGAAGGGGATTTTTTTGAGTATTTGAATAATAATTTCATTTTAGTTTGGTTATGACTTATGGGTGTTTTTTAAAGTTGTTTCTATTAATTCTTTTATAATATCAAAAAACAAAATGGTCAAGTTCAGAAATAAATATAAGTATCGAAATTTTGTGAACTTTTTAAAATCCAAAGAATTACAAATGGTGGAGTTCAGAAAATTTATTTTTATATATCTTCTTCTATAACTATATTTTAGCAATGCGATATTTTGAAAAGCGGGAAATTTAGTTTAGAGTTCCTTTTTAAAATTATTAAAATTTAGGGTAGTGATTTACTTGCATGAGTCCTTACCCCTTTGAGTCATTGCCTTGTCAAGTTCGGAGCAGCAACCATGCCGATGGGACCCACTACACCTGACTATATCCATGAGCTAATTGGTAAGCTAAGTAAAGAGGATCATCTCACCATTAGAGCCATAGCTGAAAGGGATAAACGCCCCCAAAGTGCCATACATACTATTATATCCCGTAACGATATCACAGGCTCATGATTCATTCGAATTTCTATTGTTAGGCCTAGGAAAACATCCAAGAGAAAGGACCAAACCATCGTCCGTATCTCCAAAAAGGACCGATACGAGACAGCATTTCCCAAGAACTATATGAAACTCTGGGCATTGGTGTCGCCAGGAAGACAGTATGACGCCGCCTGACGGGGGGCAAAATAAATAATCTGGCCGGGAATCGAACCGGGTCTCTCAAGTGCTTTCCTTTGTTCTTTGGTGTATTACAATTTACCTTTCACCTGCATTTAATTTCCGGTTTCGGGATTTTACGCTCATATTCACATACATTTCTCCTCTCCCTTGGATTTAGCCTTGCAACTAAACGGCTTCTGCATTCTTCTTTCAGCCTTCAAAAGGATTTTGAAAGACAGAAATAACGTAAGACAGAAACGCTATGGTAGTTGATTAGTACTCGCAGACTTGTACATAGTCTCACTTCCTTGTATAGGATATGGATATGGAGCCTTTAAATTGTGAGAGGGTTAGTATTTGGTATAAAAATACCTTGGAACTACCTTCAGGTCTGAATGTATACTGAGATTAATGGTTGAAGCTGGAGCTGCGTCTGGTAGCAAAGTGGCCAAAGCACCCGACAAGCAATTTAAAAACTCGGGTTCGACTCCTAGCCAGGATATTTCAATTTTTTACACGGAGCGTTATTCCTGCCCTAATTGAGCAGTCCTTTGCTCTCCTTGATCTTTGTCTTTCAATGTCCCTTTCTTTTGCCTTTAAAATTTCGGTTTCATGTCTCACGCGCTCCACATTTATCTCTCTCTCTCTCTCTCTCTCTCTCTCTCTCTCTCTCTCTCACTATCTCTCTCTCTTTCACTCTCTCTCTCTCTCTCTCTCTCTCTCTCTCTATATATATATATATATATATATATATATATATATATATATATATATATATATATATATATAAACAAGAAAATCTGAGCTTCGAAAACTTGTAATTTGTAAGTTAAAACGAACTGCTTCTTTCACATTACTACCAAGAACATGGTCCAATCACTAGTACGCTACCTTAATTCGACAAAACTATAGAATTAAATAATCTTCGAATTAAGTATTAGAACAGTATCACAAACGATCGTTTCGAGAGAAATTCATCTATGCATCGATTCCAAAAGAGTTCGGACGTCCATTAAAATAGCCAGATTTCTATTAAAGATCTCATCGAGTGGTTTCTACACGTCTTCGATGACTTTCACCCTTGATTTTTCTAGTTCCACCCATTTATGGCTTTGCCTCCGCCCTTACCTGGTGTTGCTGTTGAATAAACCCTCGATTTCACCGATACTCAACGGTTGGATCTGATGCTAACGCAGCTGCCCGATGCCTCGAATCGACGCCTTTGGTGAGCAGAGTCAAGTGATCAAGCGTCGGGGGTTAATCACGTGGCTTTAAAATACAAGGAAGATGAACGCAGGGAGAGGCAGCGGGGGATGGGGCGAAAAGGGGAGCTTTCGGTGATGTTTATGCGATATTTCGGCCCTATGTCACGTTTTACTTGAGTGGGGAAAACATAATTCAGGCTTTGCTGTCTGGTTTGGTTTGTTTCAGATGGAATGGCGGAGAAAATGACCGAGAACCTGTGGTAGATCGACAGATACAAAGTCAGGCTAGAGAGGAGGCCCTTTGTTTCTTTAATTTAAAATGTAATAGCAACGAGGCCGTGACTATGTATGAAAGATCTCTAGCTACAGATCCCCCTGCAACCATTAGCGATGACACGGCAAACTGCGAGTGTTGAGGCAGGGAGGGAACGCGACCCCTCAGATGTCAACTGTCATCCTCTTGAGTATGCGTAAAATGATAAGGGGAAGACGGATTAGAGGGGAGCAAAATGAGAAAAGGGTCGGAGGGAGGTTAAAACCCCCACCTCAACCGGAGCCAAGAGGGAGGAGGGAACACTACACCCGACACCATCTCGGACACGGCCAGGAATTGTTGGATGAATACGACTAGCCTACAAAATCCCCCGCAGGCAAATAAAATAAGTGAAAAAAATCTTGTGAAGAAATTGGCGAGAAATGGTAAAATGGAAGTCTCTAGAAAGAATAAAACCCAGGTAGTCTCAATCTCGTCTAGGTACCGAGCTAAGAGAGAGGGAACAGAATGAAAGTGGATCCAGGCTCGATCCATTTTTCTCTCCTGTTCCAGGGGTTCTCAAAGTCCGCGGTAGGGAGTCAAATGAGGGGCACGGGATGGTGTATAAAAATATGACAGTTTAATGTATTATATGAAATTGTCAAGAAATAAATGGTTTTTTTTTATTAAGTAAAATTGTATTTAATAAATAAAAAAATGCATTAATTCATTAAAGTCGTTTAATTAAGGGATGGATACTTTTTTTTAAGAATTTCTACGGTTTTCACGCAATATTGGATTTGCTATCCTTTAACACTTCCACATCCCAGTAAACTTTGCCATTTAGGTAAAGTTGTAGTGACTTAAGTAAATGTAAATCAAAAGGTGCAAGGTTCGCTGAATATGGAGGAGGAGGAGGAGGAGGAGGAGGAGGAAGAAGAAGAATTTCCTAAACTAAAGCATTATTTTGTTTTCTTAGGTCAAACGTGATCCGTGTGTGTGTTCATTATCCAGAAGGAAGAGGACCTTCTCTCGGTTAACCAGTGAAGGATGCGGGTTTTTCTTTTCAAGAGCTTCCTTTAAACGTGGGTGAATTTCGTCGAGCTAGGGCTAGGTTCCGGTATGTTTAGAAGCACGCCCGCTTCTCTTCCTGGCGGAAATACGTGTCTTCACTTAACTGGAAGACCCCTCTAGCAGAGGTAAGTCAAAATGATTTGGGGCAAGTTGTCGATGATTCCCCTCCCGTTCTCCAGCAGAATGGGACCGCAATCTCGGACCCCGCGTCCGTGGCGGAATCCTTCGCGACCGCTTTCTCCGCATTCTCTAGCCGGGATGCTTCTCCGACAGCATTCAATGCGCATCGTGATGTCGCGGAAGGCCGCCGACTGGAGTTTACCCCCAGAGGCGGAGAACCATTCAACGACAGGTTTACTGTGACTGAGTTGCGCTGCGCTCTTGCTTCGTGCGCGGACACCGCCCATGGTCCGGACGATGTTCCGTACGCCATGCTTCGACACCTGGGTGAGCGAGGCATGACCTTTCTGTTAGACTTGTTCAACAGGATCTGGGTAGAGGGTATCCTCCCAGATTCCTGGCGAATCGCTACTGTGCTCGCTTTTCGCAAACTGGGAGAGATCACTCTACCCTCTACCAGGCTTGTTTCTGCCCAATCTCTTTAACCTCCTGCGTGTGCAATTTAATGGAGAAATTGGTAAATGTTACACTAGCCTTTTTTTCTGAATAGCGGATGCCACCTGTCTTCCGCACAGTGAGGCTTCCGCCAGTTCCATTCCACATCGGATGCTCTGCTTCGACTGGAAAATGCCGTCTGCGAGGCCTTCCTTCGTAGACAGCACTACACCACGGCATTTTTGATTGGAGAAGGTCATTGATACCGCATTGTTATACGGTATCATGGAGACTCTTCACTAGTTGGGAGGGATGTGGCGCCTCACAATCTTTATTCGAGATCATAGATTGAGCGTGCGGGTAGGGGAAGCCATCTCCGGCCCAATGAAACAGGATTAGGTTCTCCCGCATGGAAAGTGTTCTTGCTGTCACACTTTTATGCTTCTATCAAAGTTCTATCACAACCCGGTCTTGTTTTTCAAGGGGGTTCGCCTGGAAGTGGTGTATTCGCGCCGTTCCCTTGATCTTGTTTTCGCCTGACATCCTTCCTAGGAGTCTCATATTCGCAGCTTTAGGGTCCCTCGTTCTATCGAACCTTTGTTCGATCGAAACTTGACAACTGATGTGTGTTAAATGCATCAAAATCCGAGCGTGTATTGCAGAAGGTGGACTTGATCTAGATGGAGACCGGTGCTTTCCGCTGGCCCCCCATTGAGAGCCTACTTGTCGATGCTGGGGCGATGCCACTTGCTCTGCGCCGTGTACAATGTGTTATGCGCCTGTATGTGCGAGCTAGGCGCCTTCCTCAGTCGCCAACGCCTCTCACTGCATCCGTAGCCAATTCCAACGGTGCTTATGCCGCTGAGAGACGTCAGTAATACTCTAAGCCATATGGGTTTAGGGCTAGGAAACTCCTTCGAGAGGTCGGTGTAGTAGCTCTTGGGCCGGTAGCGTTTCTTGTTTTGCCCAGCCTGTTACCCTGAAGGGTATCACCTCTGACTATTTGTCGCCACGTCTCTGGCCCAAAGCTTCTTCAGCACCGGAAGTATTGTGTTCAGCCTTTTTAGAGCACACGTCGTATCATGTTTTAGCCGTGCCAGTGTATACGGATGGCTACAAGGCTCGGGCGGGGGTCAGTTGTCACGTTGTATCCCCTCTGTTTGAAGTCAGAGCGGCTCTAGCAGGCGATGGGTCTATCTTCACGGCCGAGCCTGTTGCACTACATCGCTCAGTAGTACTAAACATAACGCATCATGCCCGCTTTCAGGACTAGATTGTGATGTTTAGTGACTCACAAAGTGCCCTAAGTGCTCTCAGGGGATTGGAATCTCCGCACACTTGGTTTGGGGTATCCGATACGCCACGGTTGCCTCGAACCTGGTGGATGTCGAGATTGTCTTATGCTGGCCCCTGGACATTTGTGAATTGCGGAAAATGAGTGCGCCGATGAGGGCGTCAAAGAGCCCGCGAGGAATGGGCGACCAGACCAGCGTTTCGCTCTTCTTCACACCAACTACACGGCAGGAATCAGGGCAATCATTCGGGCTGCTTGGCAAATAAGATTGGAGAAGGCCGAGGGAATCTTAAAGTTGCCCACCATTGAGCAACGTCTGTTCCTATGGAACTACCCTCAGTGCCGCCTGGTCTTGTGCACTCGCGTGACACACGACCATTTGTTGGAGCACTTCCATGCACCTTACTGCGACCACTGTGTTTTCCCCCAGACTGTTTGGCGCATTCTTGTTGAATGTCCCAGTCTGGGTGATCTTCGCCCGTATTATCTCTACCAGTACCGGAACGAGTGAATTGCTATCACCCGTCTTTTGTACTTAGGCTGGGATCGTGCACACAGTGTTGTGTACTATCTGACTTTTTGGAGGAGGTTGGCATCTTTCATTTTTTTATTCTCTTTGTTGTATGCCACGTGTTCCTACGCTGGGGAGAGCTGGACCTTCCCCGATGCCAGACCGTGCTCCCTTCTTGATTTTGCTTTCTTTGTTTTTTATTTTTGTTTGTCTTGGGTTTGTTTTGAGGTTTTGTGTTTGAATTATTTAAATTTTAATGTAGCCTAAAATTAGGTTTGTAACTAATTATGGCGATTTATATATGCTCTTGTAGGCAGTCGCCAGATGGGTTTTATAAAAATATGCATATTATCTACTGCAAATAATGCTTTGGGGGTCCACAAGAAAAAAAATAAGTTTCCTAATGCGTTCATAAGCCAAAACCGGTTGGGAACCACTGCTCTAGAGAACTCTTCCCACGACAATTGGTCTTGGTATCATTGTGTTGCTCCCTGCAGCTTTCAATCTGCAGGGAACTAACTATCAAAAATCAAATATCAGGGAGTGTATTTTATAGTGCTCCTGCTTTTCATGCCATACTTGTCACCTTGCCCACGCCCGTTCGTTCATAAACTTGATTAACTAGTCACTCTATGAATTCCCGGTCAAGAAGTCTGTCTACTACCAAACTCAAAGGAGCTAAAGGGAAATTTGCAAATATTCACGAGGAAGGCATCATCAAATTATCTCTCTTTTCATGGTCCTCCCTAAATAGGACCGATATCTTATTATGTTTCGCATATGTGGCGAAATTGAATACTAATTCTTAGGGGAAATCTTGCTGTGTTAACCGATGTTAGGGTCTCGCGTCCGACCTGAGCTGATTAGTGCATTATGTGGTCTGAGACGAGGCGTCTCGAAGAGAATCTGAACGGCCGTCCCAGACCACATAATGCACTAATCAGCTCAGGTCGGACCCTAGACCCTAACATCGGTTAACACAGCAAGATTTCCCCTAAGAATTAGTATTCAATTTCGCCGCATATGCGAAATTAGAGGAGGAGACTTAATGCAGCCTGTCCACGCATCCCCTACCCCTCCTCCCCCTACCCCCGTTTGGGGTGGCGAAGTATAAAAGCAAATAATTCTTGCGAAACGAGGTAGATTACGTTAGTCATCAAGGCGATGAAGACCGGCAAGAGGCCCGGCTACTAACAGAAGGGACTAAGAAGAAGCTCATCTGGAGCCAGTTCCTGGTGGTCACACCGAACTTTAAGTTAACTTAATTTAAGAAGCAAGTTTAACTAACTTTCGACAGCGAAATACCCTATCCTTGTGTATCCCAAAGCACAGAGATAGTCCTAGCCCTTGAGGAATACCCCTGAGTGAACTCCCTCCAGCACTCCCCTGAGTCAAAGGATTCACGCATTTACTCATCGCTCGCCAGTGTGAATTATTCCCAGAGTATCCCGAAGAAAAGAAGAAACATTCTTTCCATGTCCCGTGGTGAGATCCTTACTTCCAGAAGGCGTGCGTCCCTCCATCTGCCACACGCTCCAAAGTCCTCTGTGGCTTTAAAGTATTTCTCCCGTCCGAGCACATCTGGGCGCTGATCCACGCTTCGGTCCGGAAACAACATTCTTGAGGTGTCAACTATTGAGTTCAAGGTCAGACTCAAATCCGATTCTCGAGGAATCGCGTAAGTTATTTAAACCCCTAGTATATGTTTCGTTTAGGTCAGTTGCATTTAAGATTAAAGTGAGCTGTGGGTCAACCATTACTATAAATTCAGGTATGTCATTGAGAAAGCCTCACTTAAATTTGTTGAATTCATTTATGTGTATTTAGTGTGTTAAATTTCGTTGGTTCATGCTTTTTTTTAATTAAAGTTTTAGTTTGTTTTTTTTTAAACAAATTTTTGTTTAATCCTCGAAACGCTAAGGCACTAGGAACTCTCGAAGATTAAAGAAGTAATAATCAGATAATAATAATAATAATCAAAAAAGATATATAGCACTCTTAGAGATAAAACGTAATCACGGAGTTTTGAAGTAGGTAACCAACCCATACGTACGAACTCCAGCCATCACTCGGTCCTTCCTATACCACGACATCGCAAAAGAAACTCTTTACAGGAGATGCGCGGACAGCACCAGTCGCAAAACGGACACCAGAGAGGGAGGATGTGGAAGAGAAGGGGAAAGGGAGATGTGGAAGAAAGGGAAAAGGGAAGAGGGAGAGAGGAAGAGAAAGTGAGGTGGTATGGAGATAAGGAGAACTGGAAAGAAGAGAAGAGGGAGATAGGAAGAGAGACAGAGAGGGGTTAAAATACGAAATACAGAATCACTGTATCAAACAATTATCTAATGTTAAAACATACGAGTATGTCTGCAATTTCCTTGTGAGTTCATTAATATTGGGTGATAATTTAATAACGGCGCAACGCACATCATGTTCAGTAGTTTTCAATCAAATCATCTCTTAGGCCACTTGCGGTTTCTTGGATATATATATATATATATATATATATATATATATATATATATATATATATATATATATATATATATATATATATATATATATATATATATATATATATATATATATATATATATATATATATATATATATATATATATATATATATATATATATATATAGTTCAAGAAAGAGAAATTGGACGCGAATGAGTAATGAGACAAGACACAGGAGTTTTTTTAGAGGTAAGAGAAAGGGACATTAGAAGAAGACTAGAATCAAAGAGAGCAGAGGGCGGCACAATGAAGGCAATCCTTTAACGAGAAGACAGAGATAACGCCAGGGATAAAAAGTTTGAAATTACTGCCTTTCAAAATTGTTTTGAAAGGCAGAAAATAAATATGGCGAAAGCCCTGTGGTGGTTGTTATCACTCGCACAACTTTGCATTTGCACCTATATATATATATATATATATATATATATATATATATATATATATATATATATATATATATATATATATATATATATATATATATATATCCATAACCATATATTTTAAGGACGAGATTTTTTGAAGGTTTGAATAAGATTTTTCCTTTTAGTTCGGTTGTCACCTAAGTGTAGTTCAATTTGGTGTCAAAGTTATTTCTAATAATTCCTTTATAATAGAAAAAAAATGGGGAAGTTCAGAAATAAATATAAGTTTCGAATTTTTGTGATTTTTTAAAAAACTAATAGAATTACAAATGGTGAAGTTCAGAAAATTTATTAAAATTTTGGCATGGAATTATTAGAGCAAATTTAGATGGAGAAATAAAAAGAATCATGGTAGGCCGTAGGACACAAACCGAAAGTCTTACAGCGAAGCGCAAACTCCTTCTGTTTAGGTTTATTTGAAACTTTTATTCGCAGCGCTGTTTTTTGGATGTTTCGAGCTTTTATCAAAGTTCTTTCTAAAAGTTCAGAAAAAATAAATATAATTATCGAATGATTTGGAATGAAAAAACATACAAATCGTGAAGTTCAAAAAATGTATTAAAATTAAGGCTTTGGCGCTTTTTTACTATCATTTCGTATATAAAACAAATTTAGATGAAAAAAGTGATCTGATGAAGGTTTTTCTATATATCAAACCGGGTGAAGTAACTTAAAAAAAAGTTTTCAGGGTGTCTATGTTGAAAAAAGGGTTTGGAAAATTCTCAACTCTATATAAATCTTCAAGGGATAAAGACAATAGAATAAAAGGTGAAATAACCTTAAAAAAATGTTTCAGGGTATCCATGTTGAAAAATGTGTTCAAGGTGTTAAAATAAAGAATCTATAAAGGGGATTAAAAAAAGCGGTTCAGAATACCAAATAGGCCGTAGGCCACACGCCGAAGGAGTGCCTGTGGAACCAAGTCCTTTCTGTAAGAAAGAATACCATGTATCGCTTGTATATATATATATATATATATATATATATATATATATATATATATATATATATATATGAAAAGAAACTCACAACTTGCGCGTGAGTCAAAATTATGATAAATAACACTCACAAGGAAAATGGAAAAACGATTCCGAGCGCTTTCGTCTTTATTCTAAAAGACCTCTTCGTGGAATAACGTAGGTCATCATCATCATTCATTTTGTGTATAGAAAGAACAGAGAGGGACTGCCGTAATACGGCAGACGGGTAGTCAGAGAGGAGCGTTGCGGAAAATAATTAAGAAAGGGACAGCGAGAGTAGATAGGTCGGTGGCTATACACCGAAGCGAGGTGTTGTAGTGAGGGTGTGGGTTATGAGGTAATTGACTGGGCGAGGGATGGGGGCAAGTCAGGGGGGGAGGCTTACAGTCCATCCGGAAACGCGTTATTCATGATGCCTTATTGGGTTATGCGAAGAATGGTACGGGTGGCAGGTGTTCGTGGGCCGCGGGATATCGCGGCGCCATCGCGTACCTTCTTACATGTAGCGAGGTGTAAAGTGGGTCTGTGGTGAGTTTTCCAAGTTGTTTTGTAAGTCTGGTGTGAGCGTAGGTGTTGAGAGGAGTTAGTTTGTTGTTGTTGTGTAGTGCGTCCATTCTCGAGTACAGCGGCGAACGGCAAGCGCACTTCAGAGCAGAGTTCTGAATGCGCTGAGCCTTTCGCTTCCAGGTGTCACTCGAGGCTACGAGTGACAGTGGGGCGTACGTGAGAATGGGACGCACGAGTGCTTTATATAGGTGTAGTTTTAGTTTCTTGCTCGCTGAGTAGAACCTACTCAGCGATGTGTTTGTACGTGAGGCTCTTGCTTGTATTATGTTCTGGTGTAGGTTGAACCTGAGGGATTTGTCGAATGTTACCCCCAGGATTTTGGTGCACTGTGTATATGCGAGCCTTGTTGGGTTTTGGTGGATCATGTTTGGTGTGTGTGAGTAGATTTGTAGGTTGTGCATGAAGTGATCTCTAGCGCCGTAGAGTGTCATCTGTGTCTTCTGAGGATTCGTGGCGATCAGCCATTTGTCCTCGTAGTCTGTCTTCTCGTCAAGTATTCTTTGTGCATGGAGCGCGATTTCTTCGGGGGCCCGACCGCTGACGAGAATGGTCTCGTCGTCGGCTTAGGCCACTATGTAGGTGTGAACGCAGTTTTCTGGTGGGCGTGGGGTGTCGTTTGTGAACATGATGTAGAGTGTGGGTGCCAGAACGCTACCTTGGGGAACGCCTGAGCGTGGTGTGAAGGGTCTTGATAGGGTGTTGTTATATCTTATGTGGCATCGCCGTCCAGTGAGGTAGTGTGAGAGGAGCCTTCTGGTGCAGAGAGGTAACTCCGTGTTGTTGGCGAGTTTCCAACGGAGTCCCTCGTGCCACACCTTGTCAAAGGCCTTCTCCACGTCCTTACTGACGGAGAGAGTCTTTTGGTGTATCTGTCGTTTCTTTTGTATTCTGTCGTGTACGATGGTCACGGCCGCCTGAGTGGATCTGCCTCTCCTGAACCCGTATTGATGGGGGGAGAACCAGTCCCTCTCTTCCAGGAACTCCCGTAGGCGGCAGTTGACCATACGTTCGAGTATTTTGCCTAGGTGCTCTAATAGAGCAATAGGCCTGTAATTGTTTGGGTGTTTTGGGTCTTTGTGTTGTTTATGAAGGAGTATATTGTGAGAGACTTTGAATGTTTTGGGAAAGTGGCCTGAGGCTAGAGAGGCATTGAATAGGTGTGTGAGTGTGGGGTATATGTCTGCGGGGAGGTTATGTATCAGTGTGGCCGGTAGGCCGGAGGGGCCGGGGGCGCGTTTTGGTGTCGATTTTATGTAGTGTTTTGTTTCCTCGACGGTGATTGGAGTGGTAAGTGTAGACGTGTAGTCGAGCACCTCCATGCGTATCAGGGGGGCAGGCCTCAGCTCGTGAGCATGAGTCCGGCACCATTCCTGAATGTCTTGGAAGTGCTCCTGCGCATGTGGTTTTGGTGGGTTGTGGGTGTGTACTGTGTCCCAGTGGGACCTGAATGCGTCGAGGATGTCGTTGGTGTCTGTGAGTGTGTGGTTGTTTATTTTTAGTGTTATTGGTTTGTGTGGTTCCGTACCCAGCATCCTTTTCACGTGCCGCCAGAAGAAGGAAGGGTCCATGCAGCGGGTGTCGTCCGCAATGCGGACGACCTCACGCCACTGCCGGTTCCTATCTAGCTGCACGCATTGAAGGATGCGGGCACGTAGCTGGTTGATGTTCTGTTGTCGTGGGCCTCTAGTGTAGTGGTTGTTGTACTGTGTGATAAGTCTCTGTGTGTGTATTGAAAAGGTGAAGTGTTTTAGGCAGGTGTAGTTTTTGTGTGGTGAGTGTAGGTTACGTGCGGTGGTGATGGTGTCTAACAGTGAGCACCAGTGGTGGTCTATTTGTCCTGGATTGGTGTTCTCCAGGTCGAGGTTGTGTGGTGTGTTTGTGGATATGTGGCTTCTAAATTCAGCCCAGTTTGTATTCTTGTAGTCGTATAGAGGTGATGTGGGAATGAGTATGGGGGATGTGGATATGAGAAGGCATATCGGTATGTGGTCTGATAGTACGTGGGGACCGGGTGCAATGTGTGTGTAGAAACGTGTGGCATGGTCGTTACGAAAGACCACATCCGGGGATGTGGTGCCTCCGTGCGTGCCAAAGAACGTGGGGAAGGCAGGGCCGATGTGCTCGCAGCGGTGACGCTGCAAGGCACCGGCCAAGTAACTGCCCGCATCGTTCGTGTTGTTAGAAAGGAGTGTCGGGTGAAAAGCGTTGAGGTCCCCCGCGAAGAATATGGGTAGATTGTGGTTGGAAAGGGCCCGGAGTGGGACTTCTAAGTTTAGTTGTAATCGTGGTGGTCTGTAATGGGTGGCCACTATTATGGGACCAGAGGTTGTGTCGATTTTGCAGGCTAGAAAGGAGGTGTCGCGTGTGTTGACGAGGGAGTGGTGTATGTTGCGCTTTACTAGGATTGCGGATCCTAGGTGCCGCGCCTGTGGGGATAAGTATGTGTGGTAGCCTGCAATGCGGAGTTTGTTGTTGGGAGGGTGTAGGCTGGTGGAGTTTAGTAGTATGATGTCGGGTCTTTGTGTGTTGAGTACCCAGTTGGCGACCGTATGGCGAATACCGTGCCAACTGCGTACATTTAGTTGTACTGCACTAATGCGACCTATTGTCGTGGTCTTAGTGCGCGGGAGGCTGACTTGCCAGGAAACGTCCCTTTCTCCTTGGTTATAGCCCAGGAGGCGTGGGGGGCGAGTACCTTGACACGTGTTGATGCGTGTTTGTGAGGCACGGCCGTGTTATTGGGTGGGGGAGCCGTAGTGGGTGGAGGAGTGTGTTCTGTAGAGGTGGTGGCTTTGGGTGGGGTGGTGTCTTGGTGGGGGGAGTTCGTGGGCGGTGTAGAGCTGGAGGACGAAGGGCTGGAGGTGGTTGGAGAGGTGCAGATTATGAGGGGAGGAGTGTCGGGGGAGAGAGGAGGCGGGGACGACGGAGGGGTGGTGGAGGCGGAGGAGTTGAAGGAAGGGTTGGAGGGGAAGGAGTCTTAGGTGAAGGGGCGGAAGGCGGAGGAGGAGAGGAGTGAGAAGGAGTAGAGTGGGAAGGAGTAGGGTGAGAAGGAGTAGAGTGAGAAGGAGTGTGTTTAGAAGGGGAGGGTTGAGAGGGAGTGGAGGGGGAAGCAGTGGGGAGCGAGGGAGGAGTGGAAACAGGAGAGAGGGGGTTTTGTTTGTCCCGTGCCTGTCTACGCGGATGGGGCTTGGGGGTGGGGTTTTGGGGGTTAGCACGGGGTGTAGTGGGCTGCGAGGGGGTTGGAGTCACAGTGGAGGCTGTGGGGGAGGAGGCTGAGATGGGTGCGAGGGGGGTGGTGGAAGTGGGAGGTAGGCGGGGTTTGGATATAGGGGTGGAAGAAGCGCGAGGAGGATAGGTTGTGTGAATGGGGGCTTGGGCAGTGGCTGAGGAAGGTGCAGGGAGAGCGTGGTGAGAGTGGGGGGCGGTGGTTCCCTGCGGGCAGGGGAGTGTACCCGTCGGGGTGGGGAGGAGTGCAGGTCTGGATGTGTGTGCGTCTATTAGAGCGAACACCTTCTCGGGGAAGGTAATTTGCTCTATGCCGTTGGAGGCGAATAGTGTGTTCAGTATGTTTGCGTATAATCGGGGGTCACCCCTCGACATGTCTTTTGCCACCGCTGAGAGCAGGGTGGCCAGGTGAAGTTTAGTTTTAGTGTTGTCGCAGGGGTGGGGTGGGGTGGGGGTGTGGTGTGGGGTGGGGGTGGGCGTGTAAAGTGGTGTGGGGATGGCAGTGTGGTGTGAGGGTGTTGGTAGTAGGGGGGGTCTCTGAGTGTTCTGAACTGGCGTGGGGGGGGAGGGACGTGTGGGTGGGGTGTGGTTGCTGCAGGGGTGGGTGGGTGCGTCGGAGGTAGAACAGGGGGAGCCGGCAGCGTGGGGCTGGCAGCAGCGGCGAATGACATGGTGAGGGGAGGGGGAGCGGGGGCGGGGTGTGTGTTTGTGCGTGTGTTTGGTTGTGGGTGCCTAATGGCCTCCACAGCGTCGTGGCGTGCCTTGCCTAGGTAAAGGCACCTGGGGTGGACGGCGACGTGGTCGCCGCCACAGTTTGTGCAGCGGGTTGTGGTGGAGGTGCAGGTTGTATAGTGGTGCCCCGCTACACTGCACTTTGAGCAGATTAGGTCTGCAGTGCAGGTATTGGTGCTGTGGCCGGTTTTATAGCACCGGTGGCATTGTGTGGGTCTTATGTTGTGTTGTTCTTCAATGTGTTGAGGGTTTGTGAGGGTGCCACAGACCTTGATGCCTTGGTCTAGTAGCATGTTTTTAGTGTTATCACTGGACAGTGTAATCACTGCCCAGTTCTTTGACCTATTAAAGTAGAGGTCTTTGATGACCTCCTCCCCGTACTCCTGACGGAGGTGGGAGCGAAGGTCATCATTTGTGAAGGCCAGCCACAAAGGGTTGGTCCTTGTCACTCGAATCTGGTATCGTTTCATGATACCGTCCGCGAGTCTTGTCTGGAGGTTGAGTGTGTTGAGTGTAGTGGTCGAGTTTTGGTGGAAGGTAAGTGCGTCCTCCTGCGAGCGGAAGACGAGCTTGTGGCCTGTGCGTATTTTAATGATGTTTGTTATTGGTGTATCGTGGGTGGAGGCTAGCGTCAGCAGTGTGTGGTGGTTAATTGTGTCGGGTGCTGGTTGTGTGGTGCTTATTAGTGTGAGGTGGGATGTGTTCGCCATTTTGAGGTTTTTACGAGGTTTTTTACAACTTTTTTATGGGAAGGCCCCCGCCCCGCCGATGAGGACCCCGTGAACATGACTCGGATGTGATGAAGGGTGATGGATGAATTTATGGACCTGGTTGGGCTCCTCAGAGGGTGTAAAAACATGGCGGACTTAATGATGACTGAAGCCAGAATCAACTGACTCCAGTCGGGGTGCCGCCCCCTCTATTGGGTTTTGGTTATTTAACAGTTACGTCCGACATCTCACAGAGACGGAAGAGTCTCCCTCTGTGGTCCTGGACGGTGCCGCAGGGTAGGTTGTTATGCCTCCCCGCGTTTGTAACTGAATCCCAAACCAGGTTGCTTCTTCCTCTGGGTTCCGCAGCGGGGTAAGCCTCAGACCTCCTTTCCCCAGAGTTTTCAATTATGCCTTTTCTAAGTAGAACGGCATAGTTGCAACGAAGCTATATGTGTAGAGTCACGTTCACGGAGCCAGACATCACGGCGGAGCAGGGACGGGGGGGGGGGGTTTAGCACGTCATATCAAGATGACGAACCAGGGAAATAAAGGTATTTTTATTCGGGGGGGGGGAGGGGGCTGGGGGGGGACTTAAGGTCCTATTTAGGTCCGGGGGTACTTGTAGAGGTGGGTAGAATCTCGTTCACGAGAAAATCGTTGGTGAGCGGGAGTTTTCTGGAGTTGACTTGCCCTCAACGTTTCCTCCTTTGCTGGCTAAGACTTCTCTTAGGACGAAGAGCTCACGTAGAAAAATCGATCGCTGTATGACGTAGGTCAGGACAGGCAATGTCTTAAATAGTAAGGAGTGAGGGGGGGGTAATACGGTTACCTGCATCAAACCCCTAACTAGGGGGTACAAATTCTTTAACCACTTTAATTTGTGATTTAATATAATTAGATATGATAGGATCTAGGCTAAACAATCGAGGGCTAATATTAAAATTTGGGAAAGTATTAATAGAGATACACTCCAAAATATTTCTTGAAATGTATTTTGTACATTTAATAACAGGTTTAGCGCTATTCCAATTAATTGTATGATCCTGACCATAGCAATATAAAAATAATGCAGATTGTTGACAAAAATTACGAACATTAGTTTGGTGCTGTTTTACTCTAACATTCAATTCTTTACCTGTCTGTCCATAGTAGCATTTTTCACAATTATTGCAACCTCTGAGGTCAAGATTTTTAATTTTGGAAATAAGGTCGGATGAGTGGATAATATGTGAGTGAGAGATTTTACCCACCGCATTTGATAAGATTCCGGTCAGCCATTTGGATACCTTATAACTATGGGAGCCAATGCAAGAGATAATTGGGCGTAATTGGATACCTTCTTTATGGGTTTTCGGTAACCCGTACATGTAGGGAAGGGAGGGGTTGATTGTTTTAAATTTTTTGGTTAATTCAGATTTGGAACCAAGATTATTTTAGGTTCCAAATCAAATTTTCTCCAATAGTATGCGCCTTTTTCTGTTCGGCAATTGTAAGAGACACTTCTTAAGATGCTTTCACGATCCCGTTGGTTTGCTGAAAAATGCCACCACTCTGATCAAGTCGTGGTCTCTTTATGCTTGAAAAAAGAAATATCTTTATTTGTGAAAGTCTGATGATTTCTCTAAAAATGTCTATGTAGGAGCCTTGGCTTCATAGATTCGTTGCTCAATGTTTTGTGACCAAGAACACACTGCGGAACTTCAATACCGTTGCTTAGTATGAATGTGAAGCCTAACTGCATATTTACGTCTCTTACTATTTTTACTCATATTGAAGGTTCATAAAATGGTTACAATAAAAACTAATATATCTACTAAATAATATCTGAAACATATATATAAAATTTTATTTGTATTGCGAATATCCATTGCCCTAAATTTTGGCTATAATTATCTCGGGTACAAATCACAATAGATAAAACAATATTTTGTTGCAACTGTTCTTCAATATTGTTTATGTATTTACTTCTCGTTAAAAAATTATAGAATCACACATTCATTACAAAATCAACAGAGTTTTATTGTTCAGACATATATATGTTAAAGTGATGGTACGGAAAATGCAACACAAAAGCTTATAATTAATAAAAGACAATCGACATGACTCATCTCCTCTTTACCCTAGCTTCTTCAAGACTACCCCAATCCAGGACTTGCAGGTTTTTTTTCTTTAAAGTAACAATATTTTTTTAACTATTTTTTTATTGTTACCATTTAAGGCTTCCATGTACCCGCTAAGTTGGTCAAATGTACCCCTGGGGGTACATGTACCCCCGGTTAAGAAGCCCTGTTTTACATAGTATTTATTAATGTAGTACCTCTTGTTATCGTTTAGAAATGCTACAATGAATATTTTTTTTACCCTTTTCTTTCAGATTATAAAAAAAT
This sequence comes from Ceratothoa steindachneri, assembly GCA_963969495.1. Taxonomy (NCBI): domain Eukaryota; kingdom Metazoa; phylum Arthropoda; class Malacostraca; order Isopoda; family Cymothoidae; genus Ceratothoa; species Ceratothoa steindachneri. Next base: position 60,104,763 of record OZ018323.1, on the reverse strand, counting down.
ATTGTTCATAATTCTATTCAGTATTCATCCCTATGTCCTCCCATATCAAGATCACATTAGACCTGTTTTTTTTATATGAATTTCATCAAAATGTTAATACATATACACTGCCAAAATCCATTCAGAGCACTTAATTAATGATGCAGAAAAGGAAAGAAGTAGCCAGAGGTGGTTTACCCGTTTCCAAAGTGAGGATTTCAGTCTAAAAGACGGAACCAAAAGAAGGTCGTCCTAAAGATCTTGATTCCAAAGAGTTGGAAGCTGTTGTCACAGCAAATCCTGCTAAAACTTCTAAGGAATTCGCAGAGCAATTTAACGAAACTCATACGACTGTTCTACGCCAACTGAAGAGGATTGGAAAGGTCCCACTGATTGGAAGGTGGGACCCGCGAATCTGCAGCAGCGTATTGCTTTCTGTGAGTCATTGCTTTCACGACACATTTAGTCGCCATTTGGGGGCAAGTTTCTTACTGGTGATGATAAGGGGATTCTTATTCTAAGGTTAAACGCCGTCGTTCTTCTATTCAGTCGAAGAAGCAGAATCTTTCAACAACCGAGAGGCGGAATTCAACCAAAAAAGATCCTGTTTTGTGTATGGTGGGATATTGAAGGAATTGTCCGTTACAAACTATTAGAAAACAACCAAACAATTAATGCCAATCTCTACTGCAATCAACTTCATCGTTTGAAAGCCACTTTAGGCCAATGGTGACCCTCTTTAGTCATCAGAGGGGGTATCATCCTCCATCATGATAATGCCCGTCCTCACACAACTCGAATGACCAAAGATCTCTTGGAGGAACTCGGTTGGGAAATATTGCTTCATCCTTCATATTCTCATGACCTCGCTCATTCTGATTATCACTTGATTAGCAGGTTAAAGAACCATTGAGATGGTCTTAGGTTGACATCAAAAGAGGTTGAAAATTAATTAGATTTATACTTTGCATCAAAACCTAAAGAATTTTACAAGGGTGGCATTTATAAGCTTGTTGACAGATGGAACGAGGGTCTAGAAAGCAATGGAGGTTGTGTTTATGATTAACTATTTATTTTTAACATATACCGTAAAATCAAACATTTCTTTCGTTCCAACCTGATTTAAAATTCAAATAATTAAAACAAAATGCATTGAGAAGATGCAAAACAGAAAAGGGGATAATAAATCAATAATGGTAAAATTCCTACAGCTGTAGGTAAAAACAAGAACATCCAACCTCAGTGTCGGAGTCCAAACATCAGCTGAGAAAATGGGAGAGAGAAATTAATGGGAAAGAACAGTTAATGGTGAAAAGGTAATTAATGGTGAAAGTCAGTAGTGGTTGTTTTGAACTTATTCGTTCGTTTTTTGAGGTAAAAGCCTTACTACAAAATTGCTAGTCGTTGAGTTCTTGTTAAAGTTGTTTAATTTGTAGAGAGACTATAATTCCTCAATCACAGTGGTGTAGCTAGGGATTTGGGGTCCCGCGGGCATTATCTCGTTTTGGGTCTCCCAACATACGAATGTTTGATATCATGAATGACATGAAAACAACTAATGCAGTATTTTTTGCGCACTCTGGTATGTCTGGTAGTGTGTCAAATAAAACAATAAAAATAAGTAAGACGCTTTAATAGGGAATACTTAAATAGGATTAAAAAATAAAGTACAAAATGTGAAACCGAGATATTACATACTGAATAAATATACCAATCAAAATTCACTAATACATTCCATCAGTTTGATACAGCAACAATAAAACTAATTATTAAGACGCTTTAATACAAAATACTTATGTAGGATGACCAGAAATAAACTACAAAATGTGAAACCGAAATATTACATTTATCAAATATACGAGTCAAAATTTATAATGATACATTTGATCCGAGTCTGACACAGCAACAATATAAGTACTGATTAACGCAGTTTAATTCAGAATTTAACCGTTTTATTAACTGTTTGTCATTCAAAAAAGGGATGGGACACTCGTTTAGAGCCCCACTCCAATGGGGGCCCAGGGTAATATTTACATTTATGCCCCCTCGATCCCCGCTTAGCTACGCCACTACACAATCAATATATTTTTTAACGGAAAACAGAGATAATTTGAATATTCAGAAATGGAATGTGGATGTATTTTATGATGGTGCATAGAGAAAACTCTGGTATGGAAGTTCTATAAGACAGATCAAGTGCTTAGAAATGCTCTTTTTAAGGTTCCGATAATTTATTGCACATAATGCCTGCTGCAGATCGCTCAAGTAAATAAATTAAACACCTAAGGAGGATTAAAGGGGGGTAGGAAAGAGGTTTTTAAAACGGAAATATGAGCATAAAGAAAGTGACCACCAATACCAAAGGATCCAATTTTACACAGCGGGGCTTTATGGTTAACTCTAGGCTGAAATAAAATTAAGATAGAAGGGCCTTGGCGCAGGACGGGCATCAAAAGAGAATTGCATTATGTGTGTGAAAAAGAGAAGAGTATCAGAGGTACTCAGACATTTTATAATGCCGAATTAATTCGTTTGTAACAAGATATTATCATCAAAGGACGAGCGAGACCCTTCGTCACAAGCGCTCAAAAAGCTCTTAGATAAAACAGAGGTTATAGAGATGGTCTGTAATCATCAGAGTGAATGAATATAAGGTCAAGACCCCTTTGGAGTAACATTTGCAACACGCATGTATATTAAAAATGAACCCCCCACGTAAAAGAATTCTAAAAACAACGGCTAATTTAGGAGTCAAAATAGGTGTCAAATTTCTTATAATAAATAGGAAGGAATCCTAAAGGACCTCAACCACTAAACGAATCAAGGTCATTCAGGAGCAATGTGAGAGAGCTCAGCTTAATATCAGGAAAGCGAGAAGGTCAGCTTTGCTTTTAGAGATATTGAAAATAGAACCGTCTGCATAGGACAATGGATGTAAGCTCGAGTCCACACAAAAAATGAACTGCTTAAGTGCCCACTACCAGGAATGTGGCTGGAAAGTATTAGTTAGGATACTTTGAGGGTGATTATTCTAATCACCAGGCAGTAATATTGGCTCCGCTAATAAGCGGGAACACAGCTGTCTTTCGGGTACGCGAATGAGACCACTCACAATAAGCGACTTGCTTTTCACCCTTGGCTTGTCTACAATCCTGATTAAACAAAGTCATGGATTTACGACGACTTCGAATAATTTGCTGTGAATTCTTTGTTGATTTCACGTAAATAAGAATACTATTGAAAGTCTCGATTGGATAATTATTATCACGAAAAATATCATACGTGAAAATACGATCAAGGTCAATTCTAACACCAAAAAATACTTCACTCGAACTTGGCTCATCGGGTATGGGGAAAGCAGTCTGGGCATCAACAGACAATCCCGAGAGACCACTACTACCAACGGGTGAAAACGCGCGAACGTTCACTGCTGAAAGGGCATCGTAAGAAGGAGGTTGAGACAATTACCCCAAAAATGGGTTGAAATTCAAACAATTTGCTCAGATCCTTAAAGATTAGAAAAGTCCAAAGTAGCATGACCATGTAAATTAGTGGGAGAGATAAAGTTCAATAATTCACGGTGATGTGCATTAAGATCACCGACCAAAACAAAAGAAGCTTTTGGATCACGTTCTTGAATTGCAGCCACAGACTCCAACACAGACAGTCATTAATACTGTCACCTAAAACGCGATTACGATACATAGAGAAAACGTAATAGTTATTAAAACGGATGCCAATCTTGCTAAGAATCATTCCATGACAGCCACATTCAAATTTGGAAATCCGTAAGGCACTGCAAGAATGGCGTATGCAAACACACATCCGCTGAGCTCTATGGGTGGAGTTACGGCTCAACAGAATAAGTTAATAAACACGTTCAAGGCCACATGCGCCACCGGTGGTACAGACAGAATTCCTTCCAAATGCCGCATGTACCACAGGTGGTAGGTACATTTCACAATTTAAAAAAATATTATTTCAAATTTAATTGTATGTTTATATACTTTCAGAAACTAAAAATATGGATGGAAGGAAAGAGTTTGATAACTAAAATACCTTTTATTAAGAAAAAATCTCGCGCGGAAGCAGCAACGCTACTGAGCGCTTCTTGGGAAAGTGTCTCTGGTATTTCAAGGGAAAGCTGAGTTGTGGGCATGGCCTTGAACGTGTTTTAAAGTCAGGAATAAGAAACTTAGACTCGTGCGTGAAGTTTAAAATGAATGTCTAAAAAAAAAGAAATTAAATGAAATTTAGTAGATGCTACTGATACATCTTGCAAATTATCCTTAAGCCCTCGAATGTTAATATACACTTACAAAATTCTTTTGGAAGTTCGAGATTCGGGTAAATATGTATTTCCGGCGCAAATCAAACAAAAAAATAAAAGCAATAAGAAATCTTAAAAAATAACAATAACAAAAAAGTATAATAGAACAAACAACATAAGTGACTAGATTATTGCTGGTGACTAGAATGAATTCAGAAGGATGACTAAATACCGTACAAAACAATTAGAGCAGCCGAAAAAAATGGGCCACCTAGGGAAACCCCCACTTCCAGGAAAGGTAACCACTATGATATGCTTCCAGTCGCCAATTCTATAGGTGTTCTGAGGGTAGCGATGGCAAAAGAAAGGGAAAAATCGCTGCGTCATTCGTCAGATTGTCCTGCCTATACAACTTAGGATTGCGATTTTGAGCTGAAAGCAAAGAGAAAAGAAAGATGAAAACCAGAGAGTTCTGGACCGCATCAAACCAGAGGAAGAGGAGTGGTACAGCGACGGAAGGTCAGGTGCGTGACTGTAAAATCACTGTAACAGCTACCCCTAAAAGATCTACAGTTAACCAATGAGGTGGTTCATCGCCTGCCTCGAAAGTAATGGGTGACCATGTAAACATACCAGGTATTGATTTTAGTCCTGCTGGCCGCACGTCAGCCCTCCTACTAGGTATAAATACTATACTAGCCTCCCGGCTAGTATAGTGGTTAGTGGTCAGCAGTTTGAATCTCTGTCTGGATTCTTTTTAAAAAGCTGACACTATTTACTAGGGAGGTTACTTCCGTGGCTGGGCATCAGGGTGGGGACGGGTAGGTGGATCTCGTAGCCATGGCAGGCAGTCCACCTAAGAGAAGGATAACTGATTTCAAAACCATGGAGCCACTGGCATAATTTGGCTCTTCCAGAAGATTCTCTGTGAGATAAATAACTAAGGAGGCTTCAGTTTAGTTGCTGACAACACGACATTGAAACAGATAGTGCTGGATTACATGTTATCAGTATCGGGGCCTAGACCTGATCATAACATGTATCGTTGTTTCTTTGAGTTGTCCACATATCCTCAAGAATTATTGTCTTCAATGTTTAAGTTTCACTTCCACCTCCAGGCTGCAATCAGATGCCAAAAGCTATGTAAGCCTATTCTTGTATTGTCCTAAAGTTTAACCATCAATTCTAAATGTCCTATTTTCTGTAAAACTACTGTCCACTATATGTGTAGTTGATAATTGTGATAATTTTGTTATTGTAGAAGAATCATCACTCACCCGTTCTCTCTCAGTGGAGGCACGAAGCGATTAACGCAAAGACATCCGGCCCCATCACCGTGGGGTCAAACACGTAACCACAGTGCCTTGCCCCTCGTCGCTATGAAAGGCCTAAGGTTGTAAAATGCAAGATCTCCCCTACGAGAGTGATATTCAATTTCACCTCAAGTAAGAAATTGGAGACGCGTTTCTCCCAAGTTCGAAAGCTAACGGGAGCCGATGTAAGACTTGATGAGAAAAACCGTTTGAAATAAGAACCCTCCTGGGCCCGTACCCAAGCCCCCCCCCTTCTCTTACCCCTCCCCCAGTGGAGTGACGAGGTATAAATAAGAAACACTGAGGAAAATCGAGGTAGAATACGTCAGTCTCCAGGTGACGAAGTCCCCGGATTAAGATCAGGCTACCGAGACTGGATAGGTAGAATACGTCAGTCTCCAGGTGACAAAGTCCCCGGATTAAGATCGGGCTACCGAGACTGGACAGATAGAATACTTGGGTCGTCAGACTACAAAGTCCCCTGCAAGAGAGGCAGGGCTACCTTAAGGGGCTAAGAAGCAGCTCATCCTCGAGCTAGTCCCTGGTTATCAAACCGAACGTTAAGTTAACTTGGTCAAGTTCAACTTACTCTCGTCAGAGAGACTTCTCCTATCCTGGTGCATCGTACACGTCAGGTAAATTCCTCGCCCTTGAGGAATTACGAAAAGAAGAGGAAAAAGGCTCCACCTCGAGCCCATTACCCGGAGGCCACACCAATCTCATAAGTTAACTTGGTTGAGGAACCAAGTTCAACTTATTCTCGTCAGAGAAACCCCCCTCCGTTATCCTCGCCCTTGAAGAAGACTGGAACTAAGAAGAAACTCATCCTCGAGCTAGTTCCTGGTTACCAAACCGACCTTTAAGTTAACTTATTCAAGTTCAACTTATTCTCGCTAGAGAAACCTCCCTCCTCCATCCTCGCCCTTGAAGAAGACCCTCCCCGAGTTTAGTCCTCGCCCATGAGGAATTAAGTAACGAAGGAGAAAAGCTCCTCCTCGAGCTCGTTACTCGGTGGTCACACCGAACTCCAAGTTAACTTGGTTTAAGAACCAAGTTCGACTAACTCTCGCCAGAGAGACCACGCCTAACTTGGTGCCGCATAAAGCACCGTGATTGTTCTCGTCCTTGAAGACCCCCCCCCCCTCCCTTGAATACCGTGTGGACCCCCCATCTGCTACCCTCGCCAAAAGTACCTCGTGATCACGACCACCTCCATCTGGCCGGTCGGCACGCGTCGTGGAGTCAATATCATTCCTAAGGTATTTAAACTCCAGTAGATTAAATAAGCCTAAATCTTGTATATTGAAGTGTGTAGCGAATTTAGCCAATTTTAGAGGGGCAAACTAATTAAAGTAATTATTGTGTATTATAATATTCGGAGTATTTCTGCGGTTAATGTTTAGTTTTTGTGTATTAAATTGTTAAAGTTAAAAATATAATTATATTTCTGGAATTCTTGGGCGTTTTTCTATATCCTTACGTGTTTCCTACGGCTCTTCTTTAAAATAACAATATTAGCACTCTTAGAACAAAGCCTACTTCATCAAAGAAGTATATTACGACCACAAAGAATACCATGAGAAAAGCGTTTTGTGGGTAGAGAGATTAAAAAGGGGCAATCTCCTACATAAAAGTGGTATCAGGTGTGGAGTGATCAGAAAAGGGGGGGCATCCTACGACAGTTATGATTGACACTAGTTGTTCTGGGTTAGAGGAAAATTATACGATGTCATAAGTGAAGGTAAGGGGGCTTAATATATGTAGTCAATTCTGATTCTTTTGAGTTCTTACTTCGATGCTTTGCAAATATCTTCCAGCACTGCTGTAAGAAGTGGGTCGCTCTCTTTATTTATCTCCTAAGTGATGGCGGCCTAAATATCAATGCTAATTGACTATGTGTAAGAGAGTTTATAGCACGAATGAGAGATTTAAAAACCAGTAAAGATCTTAATATTCACTCAAGGCTAATAGAGGAAATAATGGTAAGAGTTGAATTTAGAAAGGAAGGACAGGGGAGGGGGAAGAAAGAATATGAATACAAAATTAGATTAACGACGCTTATTTCTAAAGGTTGATTTTATAATCATACGAGTATCTGTCTATTCTATTCTTAAATATGTTTACTTTACTACTTTATAAGACATTTTTAAGCAAGTTATTAAAAATTTTATGTTATAAGAAAAGATATTTAGTGCTATTAGTGCTAAATCGTTTGTTTACTAGCTTGAAACTCTTATTTCTAGTGGCCGTTCAATTATCTAGCTGAAATAGTGAGACATACTTTATATTAGTGAATATGTTTAGTATTTTAAAAACTTTTATATGCTGGCTACGTAGATACCGATCTTCCACTGAGATGAAATAGAGGTGTCTCGGGTTTTTCTCTTTAGGATCTATTCTTGAGTTAAGAAATTAATTTCATCGCTCAGCGCCGAACAAGTCCCAATACTGTCATATCCTTTTGAAAATATCAATAGCAAAATTGCACCGCGTATTCTGAATGAGGTCTTACAAGCGATTTATATAGGAGAGGAAGATTTTCCTTCGATTCAAACGTAAAAAGGTTGGCTATAGGTATATAGTTGAACCCTAGTCGCTTTTTTGTGAAGCTACAGTGCTTTTTGAAGATTTTAGATCACTTGAGATCAAGACTTCAACATCCCTTTTCATGTTGATCGTATTTTAAATTTGACCACCCATTAAATTCTTTGGATATTATCAAGGATTGTGTGTATTACTTTACACTTGCCCACAATTAATTGAATCTGTCTTCTTTCCGATCTTTCGACTAATCTATCCAAGTAATTGAAAAGTTATAATAGTCACCATGATATTTTGCTCTAGTAACTAATTTCGTGTCATCGGGATATTATAAAATTTGGCATAATAGATTTGTCAGTAATAATGACTAATAAGGTATGAATTTGAGGTTTCAACTAGCATGAAGATGATTTAGAGGTTCGTCTTGTAAGGCTATAGTGTAAGAACCACATCGTAGTATGAAATAAGTCACCCAAAGACGACTAAAAAAATGATCACTTTGAAGTCTTATAATGGGTTCACCGTTGAACCAAAAATAGAACATTTTATGTGAGAATCCGTATTGATATGTGCTGTAAAAAGCACTATTCCCATAAAGTGATTACGTCTCTCTCGGAAAACGTACGAATGGACAGTGGTCAAATAATAATAATATCATAATAATAGGTATTTATAATGCGTTTTTCAGGGCTGTTAGCCCTCCCAGAGCGCAGGTTGTGTAGCGAGTGTAGAGAAAGTTTACAGAGAAGAGAAGGCAATTCTGAAGAGATGAGTCTTCAGGAGACTTTCAAAAGTAGCAAGGGAGGATCGGATTTCGGCAGCAAGAGCATTCCAGAATCTAGGAGCACAAACTGAGAAGGAATGGTCACCCATTAAGCAGAGGACAGAACGAGAAGTGTTTAGGAGAGGAGCGAGGTTAGACCGGAGTGCCCGAGGAGTTTGACGACGGGAGATGGCAGACGAGAGATAAGGTGGAGCTTTGAGGTTTAGGGCCTTGTAGATGATGAGAAGAATTTTATAGTGGGTACGGAAGCCAATAGGTAACCAGTGTAGCTCCTGTAACAGAGGCATCGAAGGAGAAAACCGGGGACGGCGTAGGAGGAGCCGGGCAGCATAATTTTGAACTAGTTGTAGGGGCGAAGTGACGAAGAAGGGAGATTCACTAGAAGAGAATTGTAGTAGTCTAAGCGTGTGATCACGAAGGCATGAATAGCAGTCTCAAGGCTATGTCGATTAAAATGGGATCGAACACGTGAAAAGTTGCGGAGGAAACCGAGGGAAGAATTATAGATACGATGGATGTGCGGTTTAAACGAGAGTTGCTCGTCGAAAATAACACCAAGATTACTGACGGCATCAGAGAAGGCGACATTGGTTTCCCCAAGGTTAAGGGAGGGGATGAGAGCTTTAGATTTCTCCACCATCGAAGCAGTACCAACAAGGAGAACTTCAGTTTTATCGTGGTTAAGTTTGAGAAAGTTGGCAGACAGCCATTCGTTTATGGAGGTGTAGGCTGAAAGGAGTTTGATAATTGATTGAGCGAAGGGCACAGGGGATGAGGAAAGGTATATCTGAGTGTCATCAGCATAGAGGTGGAAGGACAGGCCCAAATCGCGAAGAAGGGAGCCAAGAGAAAGTAAGTAGATGCGAAAGAGGAAGGGACCACGGACTGAGCCCCGAGACAGCCCAAAATGATTGGGCGCGGGCTCGGAGGAGAGGTTATCGAGCGTGACCGACTGAGTGCAGGAGGAGAGGTATGAGCGGAACCAATCAAGTGCAGTGCCCGGGAGACCAAGGAAAGTATGAAGATGATCAAGGAGGACAGTGTGACCGATGGTGTCGAAAGCAGAGGAGAGGTCTAGGAGGACTAGAATGGACGTACAACCCCTATCGGCTGCTCTACGTAAACCATCTGAAACATTAAGAAGAGTGGTTTCAGCAGAGTGCTTCGCTTTGAACTCCGATTGGTACATTTCATCGATATTGCAGTTAGAAATATTGTCATTAAGGCGAGAGAAAACCACTCCCTCGAGGATCTTAGAGAGGAATGGAAGCTGCGAGATAGGGCGATAGCTAGATGGTTCAGAGGGGTTAAGGTGTGTTTTTTTTTAAGGATGGGACAAATTGAGGCATGTTTGAAGGAAGAGGGAACCACCCAAGTTGCAAGAGAAGTGTTAAAGAGATGAAGAATCAGTGGGAGGACAGCAGGGAGAATTTGGTGGAGGAGTTTGAGTGGAAAGACGTCATTATGGGATCCAGATTTGTTAGAGCGTGAGATCAGGGCAGTTACTTCCTCAGAGGACGCCCGAGTGAGGACGTTAAGTGGCAATGGAGTATGGTCAGGGAGAACAGCATGGGTTTGTTCAGACGCCTGGGGTAGTACGGCGCGAAGGTTAGTAATTTTATCAGAGAAAATTTTAGAAAGAGTAGAGGGGTTGATGGGGGGAGGTGGGGGGAAATGGGGCTAGGCGAAGAAAGAGGAGAGAGGAGACGAAAGATAGTCCGAGGGTTATTCTTGCTCTCAGACAAAAGTTTGCGTGAATGAGCCTCACGCGCTGATTTTAATTTGGAAGAATAAGTCGAAGTAACAAGGCGATAGGCAAGTGAGAGGGAGGACGTGTCCTACCAACGGGAGCGTCCTTTACGAAGGGCACGTAAGGACCTCCTTGAACGAAGGAGTTCCATGGTGAACCATGAGGCGCGGTGATGGCGGTTCGTGCACGTCAAGGCAGGCGAGTAATGATTGGTGCAGAGAGTTTAAGGTTTGGTCAGGTGAAGCAGTAGTATCAATAGGAGGTAGAGCAGAAACAACGTCGTTGTAGAGAGAAGTAGTATCAATTGACGATAGTTGCCGAAAAGGAGTAGGATCTCGGGACGAGCGAGGAGGTAGGTGGTAGAATTTAAAATTGACCAAGAATTGGTCGGAAATCGTATTAGAAAGGTCAGTTACTGTTAAATTAGATATATGGAGGTTCGAGATGATTAAGTCCAGGGTATTACTATGTATATGTATTGGGGATGACACATGTTGTGTAAGAGAGAAGAGGTCGATAATGCCAATGAATGCCCGAAAAGTCTCATTGTTGCTAGGAAGATTGAAGTAACCAAATCACTAAAAAAGAGCCTACACAGCGTACCCGCTGCCATAGGGTACTCTTAATAGAGGCCAAATGGAGACATTCAGTTTTAGGAAACCCACTCAACAAAGAAGATACTGCTATCCGCGAGGCCCAGTTGACGATATGTTCGTTTCATTGTTCCATGTCACGAGCAGATCTACCAGAGATACAGTATAGGGTATACATGTACTCGTAAGAACAAGTAATGTTTTATCTACGTGGTCCGACGAACTACTTCTTGCAAAGTACCGCCAACTGATGAGAAAGCTGAAGGAAAAGAGTAGGAACGTATCGTTTACAAATATTCTTCAGATAATAAGTGCGGTAAGTGTTTTCTAAAGAAGAGATTCATACATTAACAATCTCTTAGCTTCCTCGCCAGTAAGAAGGGCTGCACTTTATCAATTTAGGGGACGAGTTTTACGAGCGCAGCGAGCTATACTGGAAAGAAGAGCTTCACCGGACAGGGTAGGCTTGGCGAGACTGGCAAGACTTTTAAATAATGCTTTAAAGGATTTTCAAACCAAGTCTGCATCAAAGACTGAAGAGTAGATACGAGAATGCTTTTTGCCACAATATAAGCAGGAACACAATAAATCATCGAAAATATAACACGAGACACTCTTTTTGAGGAGCAAAATCTCTGAATTGAGGCTTGGTCGCGTCAGAAGATTTTGATATTATTGCAAATACGGAGAGATTAATAAATTTATAAAAGGGATATTATTGGAGAATTTGATTTCACCTGGTTATCATTTTTTTTAAGGATAGGTCTAGAGGAGAAAAGTGGAGGCGATATCTTATATATACTTACGAAATAATGAAAGATATCAAAATAGGTATTATGTCTGAGATTTTAGTTGCATAATTCGTGATAAAAAGTAATAAAATCTATTTTTTCGTGGTCTATAGGCCACAAGGCAAGCGGAAGAATGTTATTATTATTAATTCTTTCGGCCTTAATTAGAAATAAGTCTCACTTGTATGCGGGAAGTTCTCTTTTTCAAACGTAGTTTTTCTAAATGAAAAGGAGGAAAATGCAGGAAATAGACTTCATGAATCTACTCATGTATATATTTATATATAGAAAATTTGGTAAATATGTAGATTATCGGCCCGGCCGATCCCGGCCGATCCCGGCCGATCCCGGCCGATAAACCGTAGTGTTTTCGTCCGTGTTCCAAAATGTTTCACGTTTTTGGAGTACATTTAAGGGGACGGCTCGTGTGGGGGTAAGCACAAGGGGGGGGGGACCACACTACGATGATCCTGAGTTTCATTAAATCGATGGGGGTCTGGGGGGCACAGCCCCCCAGTATATAATCCTAATTGTTATAATGTTCTGCCGTTTACAGAGGTGAATGCTTTAACTACATCATGTCAGCGTCTGTAATCGTTTTGCGAATTATAATAGGGGGGGGGGTATGACGTCATAAATGCTTGATATCAATTTTTCTTTCCTACTAAATTGCTTTTTATTATCCTCATTCGGAGTCATTTTTATTTTTCAATATATTTTTCCCCATTTTACTATTTTTGTTACCTTCTTTTATACATTTAAATGTAATTGGCTAGATCATTTCAAGGAACTACTTGTTTTTTAGCAGTTTGGGTGTCATATATTCCCCTTTTACGCAGTTTGAAAATAATCATCGAATTCTGAATTTTGTCCGTCGGCTATTGCGGAATTATTAACCCTAGTTTCTGATAAAGATAAATTAAACACCTTTTTGGATGTGTATAATTTAGTGCGAATTAAAAGTGAATGCGACATTTGTGGCCAAGCATTAGATGGGAACCCTAACTTTGAATTTAGATGATCGAAAATAAAATGTGATTCAAGTCAGCTAGATTTCGAATAGGGCGCAGACGCGCAAAATAAATAGGCTTTCCTCTTCGCTATTTTGGAAGTATAACCACTGCCTTTAAGTACGGGAAACAAAGTGTTTCGTTTGGTTATTTTCGGGCAATTTGGTAACTAAAATGGCCTACGTTAACAGCATTTTCGGTGGGTTTAATTTCGAGATTTAAAAAATAAAAATGGCACCTAGCATTCGAACAAAACTCAAACGCGAACGAAGATTCAAACACGGGTGAACGATAATATTTACACAAAATTTTTTTTTCAGGCCGAGCCGATAATCTACATGTTTACCTAAAATTTTAATAATGTATGTTTATTGCTGGTGTCCCTGAGTGTCTTACTGGGTTTATCCTCCCACTTCTTTTTCTTGGTCCATTTTCTCCCGTTCCTTTCCTTGCCGTCGTCCTCTTTACTGCTCCCCTTCCTTTCCATTTAACCTGACTCCCTTCCCATCTATCTATGCCCCCTCCTCTGTCTCCTATATATCCCTACTTCTTCTTTTTTTATTCTTCTTCCCCTGCCTTGTTTTCCTCGCTTTCTTTCTTCCTCTTTACTCTTCTTCCTCCTCTTTCTTTGTTCACTTCTCCTTTCCTCTTTTTGCTCTTCCCCATCCTCTCCTTGCCCCCTTTCCCTCCTCCTCTTTCCTTTGCCCTTTTACTCTACCCCTTCCTGGTGGATGATACCAAATTACATCTTTTGTTTGATTCATTATTAAGTCCAGTATAATTTTCTTTTCAGATTCTTCAGTGATCTCCAGAAAGCGGATGTACAAAAGAGAATTTCTTGTCATTGGGTTTACGTTTCTCCTCAGTCATGGCATCGAAATACCTCAGTGTGTTATATGTGGTGAAGTGCTGAGCCATGAGTCGCTTACAGAAACCAAGCTCAAACGGCATCTACAGAGAAAACAACCAACGCTGGCAGGGAGGACCGCCAGTATTTGAAGAGGGAAGAAGAACAACTGAAGCGTCAGCAGTTAGATACACCTGTGTGCACAGGAGTGTATTCTGTTCGACAAGCAGCAATTGCATCTTATCTGGTTGTAAAAAGAATTGCTAAGTGCAAACAACCAGACACAATTAGGGAAAAGTTGGTGAAGCCAGCAGGCATTGATATGGTATGTTCTGTTATAGGAGATGATGCTGTGAAAAAAATTGAAACTGTTCCGTTGTCAAACAACACAATTAGCTGACGGATTCAAGAAATGTCAGAAGACATCAAAGAACAGGTAGTGGCTGCTATGAAGGAAAGGGGAAAATTTAGCTTGCAGTTAGATGAGTCAACTAAAATCGGTGATGATGCACAGCTCTTGACGTATGTGCCGTACCAAGGGAAGAGTGACATTGAAGAGAATTTCCTCTTCTGTCGACCACTAGAGACAATAATAACAGGTGAAGATCTTTTCAAATTGGTTGAAAGCTTCATCAAAGAACAAGGGCTAAGTTAGGAACAGTGCTTCAGTGTGTGCGCGGATGGAGCACCTGCGATGTTGGGGGCACGTCAAGGCTTCACCGCTAGAGTAAAGCAAGTGAGCCCTGCTGTGATAGTGACCCATTGTTTGCTCCACCGGGAAAACCTTACCTCCAGGAAATTATCACTTGAACTTAACTCTGTGATGCAAGAAATGATTAAAATAGTGAATTTTATTAAATCATCTGCTCTGCATTCAAGGCTGTTCAGTCAGATGTGCTCAGTTTTGGAGTTTGGGAATTGCGTGCAGAGGTTGAAATATTATTGAACGAGAAGAAACATGAACTGTCATCAAGGCTTTCAGAACCAAGGTGGTTAAATTGGCATATCTGACAGATACATTTTCAGAGTTGACTTGCTGAATATATGCATGCAAGGAAAAGAGGAACTCATCTGTTTCTGTCAGAAAAGCTCAAAACATTCAAGTCAAAGCTGAAGTTGTGAAAGGAAAAGATTGAGAGGGGAAGACTGCGTCCTTTCCATTCTTGAGTCTTTTTTTCTGGAAGACGAAGAAGACGTCTCACTTCTGGACGTACAAAGTACCATTATTGAGCAACTTTTAAAGATGAATGAGAAGTATATTCTGGATGAAGAGTTGCAGGACAAATACATTTGGGTGCGCATACCCTTCGATGTTGACGTCCAAGACCTTTCAGAGAAAGAATTGTCCATTCAAAATCTGCAAGAGGAGCTCATCGAGGTACAACATGATAAAACTCTCCGCTTCAACTTTCAACAACAATTACTAGGCATGTTCTGGACTGTTGGGAAGAAGGAGAAACCAGTCCTTGGAAGGGAGGCTAAGAAAGTGCTGTTGCCGTTCGCTACAACCTATTTGTGTGAATCAGGGTTTGCATCCGTAGCTGCCATCAAAACAAAAAGTAGAAATCGATTGCAGCCTGAACATGATTTAAGAGTAGCACTTTCTACGATTGAGCCACGAATGGACAAACTTACACTGAAATCCAGCCCAAAAGCTTCCATTAAAATCAGTTATCAGTTGATAAGAAACAATTTTATCTTTAGTTTGCCTTTGTGGAATGTAACACAAATTTTTATGATGAAAATGTTGATAATAAAGTGAATTAAATTTAATCATGTTCATTTTGTCTCTTTTTTCAGCCTTACAGTACCTCTTACGAGAAAATTATACTTGTTCTTTGCTTTTACAGCCTACGCCCTACAGTCACTAATATAGTAACATGCAACACATACATTATATAGTTATATATACTCTATAAAACCAGTGGGGTCGCGGTTATGACTGGAGGAGCATGATTGGGGTCACCTGGTAAAAAGGTTGGGACGCAGTGATATCCGCGTATCTATCCATGACTGCGTCAAACGTATTCTTTCAATTTCATTGTTGATTCCTAGTTGTAATATTTTATACTGGATGACCCTCTATCAAATTTTGTCCATTTTCAAGTCGACTTTCGATAGAACGTGACTTATGGCCAATCTGGAGAGTTCAGTTGGGGATTTATATGCAATAAGAGGATTATTTTGAAGTAATCCTGATAGGATTTGTCTTATGACAGGAAGCCTACTTTTATGAAGGCACGGGACGAGGAAGAGGCCTAGTTGTGGCATTGTGGGTCCCCTCAACGAGAGTCGCCTTTAACAGCTGCGTCTATTGTCGACTCCGCTTCGCAAGGAGACGGACCCTTGAAAAGAGGTAAGGAGCGAACGCAAAATTATTATTAAAAAATAAGAGATAACCATCGAGGGAATAGCCGCCTAAAAAGGCTAACCAACGAGGGCATTTCCGCTTAAAGAAGTTTTAAAATGGGTTGGCAAAGAGGTGAAGTTGGGATGGGTAGTTTTGTGCGATAACGCGTGTTAGGACACGCAACTCTTCTGATATAAAGAAGGTTCATGTTCGTATTTTGGGGTCATGTCCTGTTCGTACGAACCTATCCCTATAAATTATCTATTTATCCCCTTCTACCTTTCTATCTTACTCTCCCCCTTGGAGGAAAATGCCTCCGTTGGTCACACGAGTTTTACCTTCCAATTAACTTCCTATAATTAGTTCAATTAATTTAGTTCAATTAATTTAATTATTTTATTAATTATCTCAATTAAAATGAGCCACAACTAACGGAAAACCAACGAGGGCATCTCTAGAAAGATATCTAAAAATATCCGTGTTGAAAATGGTAACATCAGACTAAGTAAAAATGTGAGGAAGGAGATTAATTTGACTGTTGGGGCTCATAGGAGGCACACGTTTCTCATAACCACGGCCAGTATGGCAATTCAAGCACTCGCTCCCCCCCCCCTCCCTGTAGGAAGGGAAAAAAGGGAATAGCGGGATATAAAAGACGGAATAATCCGAAGAGGAAGGCTAGACAATCGGCAATCTTCCTTGAAGCCTCAGCATTGGGATCGATTCCACAAGTACGAACAAACGCAGCTCAGAGGAGGACCTCTGCTTACGCCCACGGCTCCCCATAACCAACGCCACCTCCACCTTTCCTCCCTCCGCCAGATATCAAACTCTGCCAATGAGTGTTTGTACGTATGTGTTCGTTGCTGCAGCCCCGCAAGGAGGTCCCCTGGTGGAGTGACGTCCTCTCCAGGCCTAAATGCCCCGGGTTAGTCTCAAAACTACCTGGGACTTACCCTTTCCCCACCCCCCTCCTTTCACAAGACCCTTCTACCATATTTTCTTGGCTGGGGGTTAATTTTGCCTGCTAGTCGTCGACCAGCCTTCGTCCATTCATCTCGGGACCTGGAGGGGTGTGTGGGATGGAGTCAGTCCCCCTCCCTTATGGTTACGGCTCTGGCTGGTGGTTTTTAACATGGTTGCAACTCCCCCCCCCCTATTTCTTCGCTCTATTTATTTTTTTGCGCGCCCACAAGGGGTAGTCAGGTGTAACATTGTCAACCATGCTGCAGCTGAAATGTGGAACATTAAGAGCCATACCGACCCCCTTCACCCGCAGTTGCCTCCCCTTCCGGGCCCAATACCTTTAGGAAGAACTGCGCCTGTTTATGCATCTTCCACACATTTTCGCTTCCTTCAACTTCACCACTTTCTCTACAGAACTTTACCATTTTCCTGAAGGAAATGACATCGTTGGTTTTTGATTTCGCCTTAAATAATCGTTGATGCGGTTTTCCACTAAAACCCTATTACCCCCCCCCCCTCCCTCCCATCTGCTATTTTCCCCCTTATTGTCAATCAAGAATGGCAATCGAAGTTTGGCCTCTCTTTACTGATTGCTTCTCTCCCACGAGGATTGTGCGAACGACCCCGTCCAGATGAAGTTGGCACTGTTTGTCATCGCCACATTGGTGGCCTTTGCTACCTCGCAGACTATCAATGCCTGGATAGACGGTAGGTTGTCGTTGTTGTTATTATTATTATTTTTATTATTTCATTATTATTATTATTACTAGCGGGACCCGTTGAAATTCCACGGAAGATATATTTAATGATAAATTTATTTTAAAAATATAAATCGTATATAAACTCACTCCATAATGGAAACTGAGTTATTATGCCCATTCCATTCTTGCTCACAGTTGTGTTATTATTTCTCTGCACACTAAGTTCTTTGTCACAGTTTTGTCACGTCTCCTTCCTCCCTTGCTTGTCAGATTCCAACACTTTAACTTTCACATCTGTCGGTCTGCCTCCTCTTGAATATTGAGTATTTTTGTACTTTTAGTACATTTATTACGTTTATATCATTTAGTACATTTACCACACAGTACTTTTAGCACATTTATTAATTTTAGTATATTGAGTAATGCTTTTACTTATAGCACATTTAGTACTATTAGTACATTTAGTATTTTAAGTACATTTAACACATTTAGTACATTTTGTACTTTTAGTATTTAAAAAAAAATAACAAAATTAAATTTCCAACACCCAATGTTCATTCGGGGGTGAGTATTCTAAGGAGGAGTATAAATTAACTTACCAGAAGTGTATAAAGTTGAATGAGTTCAATGCCATCGGACGCACATGCGAGTCACTGGGGCTATTGTAATGTGCCACATACGTGCATGTGCGTCAATCAGCGCGTTAAATCAAACAACATCACTGGAGAAAGAGATGGACTTTAGTCCCTTTCTTCTTATCCTATATTTTCGATTCCTTTATCTCACCATTTGTTTATGAACCTCTTTTCATTTTATTGCTGGCACAGGTATCCCCGTTGGTTCTCATTTTTTTACAAATAAATAAATATACTTTCCTCAGCCACGTCGTGTCCCCCCGAAGACACTGAAAAGGTTTGCAGTTTGAAGAAGAAGCAATGCGCCCCCGTCAACAACATAATAAAACCCCCCGGGGAAAAGGGTCTTGTCGGTCTGATTCGTACCTGCGCCATTCTCTCCGGAGTCCCGATTAAAATTTCCTTCTTCCTCAAAGTCGGTAAGAAAATTTCCCCCAAATTTCAGTTGCAAAACTACCAAATTAATAGGATCTCAGACCTGGTTGCTAACTCCACCCGTCCAAGAGGCGCTACGATGAGAGGGGGAAATACTTAATATCGGATTAAAGAATGAAATGAAGTGTTGACAGGAGAAATGACGGATCTCAGTCTTTTTCTCATTTTTTTTTTAGTCGTGCGACTCTATTAGTTACTATGTTGGTTCGTCGGATAGTAGCCATTTTACTTTTCAATGAGGTTTTTTTTGCAATAACATCGTAACTTTTCTGCCGATTCTAACGAAATTTGAAACCCTTATGTTGTTTTACATTCTCTTTCGAATGATATAATTGCAAAGGTTTCTCCCACGGTTATTTCGGGAATTATTGAAAGTTTTGAAGTTCGTAATAATTGAGAGCACGCGACTTAGGTTTTTGACCTTGTTTGTGTATTTTATTGAGGAGGGGAGGTATAAACCTATATTTTATATTTATTGTTCTTGTGTTTTTATTAGAACTATTGAGTTTCCATATTCGGGGGTTTATTGATTTTTGTCGTTTCAGTTGATAGATCGGGTATCAAATTCATCGGGCTCCAAAATTCAGGGTTTTATTTATGAAATCCTTCGGTTCGAATTGAAATTCTGGGGGAAAATTTAGACCACACTTTTATTTGAAAAAAAAACCTTTTAAGAAATATCTGAAATAAAAACAAATCATGAATTTACATTGGTTAAGTTAAAATCAGCTGGGAAGGATAATTGTTAATGAAGACACAATAAAATTAGAAGTTCACCTTATAGGGAACATTTAATCGTCTTCGTTAGAAGTTTAATGAACTCTGCAGAAGAGATTGTGAAGGTGAATATACCGACCCTATTTTGCGCTAAAGACTTAGTTAGCTTAACCAGCTTACTTAACTATTGGTCAATAACTGGGTATACACGATTCAGTTAAAGTCCTTGGATAACCCCCCCTCCCTGCAGAGAATGAAGAACCCTTCATAAGTATAATGGTCTTTGAGTGGTTTAGGACCACAAGAAAAATCATTAATGAAAGGGTTGAGGGATCTTCCATTTATTAAAAACTCCTACATATTTATTAGCATGAGATAACGATAGAGGCAGCCAGGTATGACCTTTTACAACTTGGAAATTGAACTTTTCTTAGATTCATTTAGATTCCTTTTTTAGATTCATTAGTTCTGTAAATAAACATTGGAAGGAAAGGACAAAAACATAAAAGAACTAAATTTCTATTTTAGGATGGACATCCTAAAAAAAATGTAATTGTTAAGAATCATACTAATGATAATTTAGCGCTTATCAAATAATTAATGTCAAATGTAGAGAAAGCTCATAAATAAGGTGTCTTCATTACCATCAGAGGAAGCGAAAGGCCGAATATATAAGAAGCAGAAGCTCATAAAATAATTAGAAAACCAGGCAATGGCTTCGCGCCCCACCCCCTACGAGG
The DNA here is from genome assembly GCA_963969495.1 of Ceratothoa steindachneri. NCBI lineage: Eukaryota > Metazoa > Arthropoda > Malacostraca > Isopoda > Cymothoidae > Ceratothoa > Ceratothoa steindachneri. The sequence goes on along the minus strand of OZ018323.1, from coordinate 60,084,341 downwards.
GGAGCTTGCGCTTCGCTACTAAGATTAAAATTTAAAATCTAAAAAAAAACAGCCATGGTTAAATTTTTATAAATTTTCTGAACTTCGCCAATTATAATAATTTTAAAAAGGAACTCTAAACTAAATTTTCGGAACTTCACCATTTGTAATTCTTTGGGTTTTAAAAAATTCACAAAATTTCGATACTTATATTTATATTTCTGAACTTTCCCATTTTGTTTGTTGATATTATAAAAGAATTTATATTAGAAATAAGTTTGGTAAAAATACATAAGTCGTAACCAAACTAAGATGAAATTATTATTCAAATACTCGAAAAATCCCCTTGATGATGATGATGATGATGATGATTAAAGAGAAATGCACGATCCAATCAAAAAGCGTTCTTAAAAATTCTTATTCATGAATTCCTAGATACAATGGCATTGATATTCGTCGAGAGGGTCTGCATTAAGTGGTGGTTCGCCACCCTGACTTTATCCACTAGGATCCCCGACCGGATAATGAAATAGATATAAAGGTCAGTATGACAATCGCTGGTGAACCCGAGGGCACCAGGGGGCCGTCCTCTTTGGATGAGGTGCCAGGAGGTATTATGTTTTGACACAAACAGCGTATGCCAAAACAGGTATGTGGATATAGATACCCATCGGCAGGATTTCTTGGAACTTATAGTGTGTGTGTGTGTGTGTGTGTTGTGCTGCGAAGACGGGAGAGGAAAGTGGGGGAATTTGTTGGTTTTGGAGGTGGGTGAAGTGCCGCGAAAAGCACTCTGCTGGACCCTAAACCTGGCGTTGCTTACTCGGAGCGTTCATTCAACCTCTGTGGAGTCAGCTGAGTTTAAATAGGGCAATGATGAGTAAGAGAAGGAAATGATCTTGATGCGAGGGAAGTCTTTTGACTCATAGGATTATTACTTTGGGAGATATGAACTTAATCTTACACGATATTATTGAAAAAAAATAGGTGACAGGCCACCTTATCTGGTCAAGGATAGCAAAAGTCTAGCACCCCCTTCCCCAAACAACAACAACAACAAAAACAACAACAACACCGAATTCACGGAATTGATATGCATAAAGGCAGGAGGACTCAACTCATTGTATAAACCCACTTAACGCAAAGACGTCGTTGCATTTAGTTGCCTTCTACGACGAGCAACTGTCGATGGTGTGATTCTTACCTTCCTACCGCTAGGTGGAGTTGTACCGACTTCGTTTAGAAATATAAAGTGGGAAATGAATTTTTGAGTTATTAATGATTAATTATTATTGACCTTTGCTGATTTAAGATCAGCAACTCGTCTTGTCACAGCTTTGAAATTGGACGAGGGGGAGATCTGACCATATTTGTCGTATGAGTGTTTATAAGTCCCATGTTTTGTTTTTAACATTTTACTTATGACCATACTGTATATGGTATATGGGTTCATTTTAAGGGACTGACTCGACGTAGCTGTCCCCCCCCATCCCCAACCCTACCCCTCTCGAATGAACAAAATCCGTTCTTTTGCAAATCGCAAATTTTGTTGATTATTTCGATTTTGTTGACTAAAAGACGATAAACAAATATCAATTGACAACAAATGGACCCAAACCCCACAAATAGGACTAAAATAAGGACACACATTTAATAAAGTATGATCGATACCTTACTTGTGCCATTTTTTCTTTTGTTTTAAGGGGTATCCTATGCCCATAACAACCCTGAAAGTATGATCAACGACTTATCAACCGACCCGAAAGTATCAGCTGCCATCCGAGGATGCGTCTTGAATGCTTCACACTTAGTAAGTTAACCATGTTCCTCCCTAATAGAAAACAAGGTCGATTTTTAGAAATATTATCAGAGAATATGGTCGGGCATGGCCGTGGTATAGTCGCATTATGGTCGCCGTTTTCGAGAAATGTCCGCAATTTAAAGCTGGAATTATTTTCCGTGGCGACGGAAGTCCCGACCAAGTGTTGGCAATTTGATGACCTTCGTTGGAAATGTAAACTATGCCATTAAATTTAAAAAAAAACATATAAATATTGTTCAATGAACTTAATGGCAACATAATGTAACCCTCGTAATTATACCGATCAAGATAGTGTGAAGTTTACTCATGGCCACAGCGGTGGACACGAATGTTTCTTATAACCTTAAACAAAATGACGGGAAGCCATTGTTGTCCATATATGGTTTAAAGCAGAGACTAACGCCACGGCTAAAACATGACCATACACAACCATTTCCGCCATAAAGTCGGATAACACATCCATTTCTCGTCCTGGATTTTTATTAGCGATCTCTTAGTTCCTATTTTAAGTATATTTTCGATAGGTTTCCTAGAATGCTTCGTTATCATTTACTGCAAAAAATGTAATTAGAGAAACGTAACTATGTTTTTATCGTAAAAATATCGATCTTGACAAACTTTGACACCTCATCCTTAATGTACTTATTTAAGCTGAGGAATATTTCAGTGTTTGTCAATTTTGTCTTCTAATCGATAGCATTAAATGCTAAAATATCAAAATTTCAACCCTATTTACCAAAATTCTATGCCCACAGATCGGTTCTGATGGGAAATTCAACCGTACTGCAGCAATGGAGAAGTTAACTGAACAACCTCTCGGCCCAAACCTCGTTCTCCCTGTATTTAAAGGGTTATTGACGTGTCCAGAACCTGAAAACTACGAAACAGGTCCATTCTTAAGCTGCCTCAGGAAAGCGTGTTTAGCAAGTGCCACAGCCATCTTCCCTACCATGGCAAGTGATGCTGCTTCGTCTGGAGCACCTGGGCCTGGAATGTTAGCCCCAACTGCTGGAATGTACGGCCCTGGAGCCGGAATGGGTATGGGTCCTGGAACTGGAATGGGGATGGGTCCTGGAGCCGGAAAAATGATGCCAGGGGGAAGTGGAGGAACGGCTCCTTGGGCATCTTTTATACCCTCTCCGGGTGCCTTTGGAGGAGCGGCTGGCCCTAGTTCATTCGGTGGAGCGTCGGGGCCCGGTGCTGGAGGATTTGGTCCTGGATCTTTCGCTGGAGCTTTGGGTGGCGGTTCAAAGGCTGGGCCGGGAGCCGGTGGAAAGTGGTTTTAATAATCTTGTAGGTGTCGTATCATTCCAGCCTAAATCCATCAGTTAAATTTCGTAATATCCACTCAGAAACACCAAATAAAAAGATTTCTGAGGGCCTTCTGCTGTTAGTTTCATATTTTTAAATAGTTCATTATAATTATCCATAATTAGAAGATACACATTTATAGAAAAAGGATCAACTTAGTACTAATTCGCAAATTTATTTTTCAAAATAGTGCTATAGAAAAACCATAATTTAAGAATACGATTTCCATAAATATATTTTAAGACTAACGATTTGAGTTTAAATATCACCAAGAAGGGGTAAATACAAACAATAATAATTACGGTACATAATTTAACTGAAATTGTAGGTAGAAAACCCCCCTAAATTTTATGTCAACAAAACCAACTCAAATACGGGTTGCCCAAGGTTGACCGCATCTAAGTCAATGCTAGAGCTCAAAATGCCACGGGCTAATCAACTTGGTTGGCTGATCTCGAAAAGAGAAATAACAACATAAACACTCCAGTTCGCTCTGATTTGAGACTTTCAGTTCTTAATCACGTTAACATCATTATGATGTCAATGGTTCAAGGGGTTGACATACATACACCTTAAAATGAACTAATCATTAATCGTAATCAAATTTAATAAAACTTAAGAGTATATTGCAAATAAAAAAAACTAGTACCGTTGGAAGAATCTATACTGGATAATTTAACCAAGAGTAAACGAGGGAATTTAAATGAACCTCCAATTTTAGAGGTGGGTAAAGAATGCCTCAATGGCCTATTCGAATTTATTTATCATTTATAAACGTGAAAACTAGTATTGGCGCTTCTGTCGAAGATTTTAAGAATTTCCTTTAGAAAGGGAAGTTAGGGCAAAATGATTTGTTGTTGGAGGGGGTACATAGAGACAGACAGAGTAGCCAACATAGAAGAATACATGGACATTAAAGACCGGGAGAACACGTAAATCTCCTTCCTGGCATCGTTCTGCAACGAAGCCAGGTCCCCATTCTGGGATAAGAGGAAAAATCGATTTTTTAAAGTTTCATCCACCATACATACGTTCAAAATATACTAAAGGGGATACAAAAATTCGCCCTGTACTATTTTATCTGCTCCCCCCGTCCCCTTCATTCAAAATCCCTTGCGTAAATAAATAATAATAAGCTTAGAAAGAATACATCTTTTCCATCGAGGCCATTATATTGGAAAGAGAAGTCGAGCACGCAGTATATCTAGCCTCGCACCGTCCTTTCAATAGGCCGTGTTTTTCTGCTTCTAAGAAGGGCCGGTAGTCTTCGCTGACGTGGTCCATTGATGAGGCTTCGTCTAAGTCATTTGGATGGAAAGATGTCCTGGCAGTAGGAAAATGATTGAAATATTTAAAGAGTAATAATGAGAGTACCAGAATGCAAACCGGGTAAGTTTTAAACTGACAAAATGAAGAAGAATGAGAATTACAAGTTTCGCAGAAATATCAGCGTGGCTAGATGTTAAGGAGACAATTTTAATCCCGTAACAAGAAAATCAACCAATGAAAACAAAATTTATAAATGAAGTTAGAATTAGCTGATTAATAATTGGTACTAATTTCTTCGTTTAAAAGTATGGTGGGACCATCACCAGGTAGCTACAAGAAGAAGCGACAGGGACCAAACCGCCGTGTAAACCTTTTGTTCACCCTTACACGGGGCACGAGAACTGTGAGTGGTAATTTCTGGAATTCTCCTTCTAGCCGAAGATATTGAGAGGAGCCCAGGACCCTTCCACAGATACACATCTCCATCATGCTCCAAACATTCGTTCCTCTTTCGCCTATGCCTCTATAAGTGAACACCCAATCTCGCAACCACTCACTTTCAGCTCACTACAAAAAAAAAACACAAAACAAAGCAAACAGCCCCACAACGTAACGTACCCGCAGCGCCCCAGTCTCTCCGCAGGATCGATTTTTCTCCATAGTATACTAAATCCAAGCCATTACATGCCCCCCCCCCCCCGGCCACAAAACCTGCGCAAAACTCAAGAATACTTCAAGGAATCCCACCAGGACTCATCCACCCACAAAACAACACACACACACACAGATATAACAGATCATGGTACCCACTATTTGGATCCAAACCACAGCCACAACGCCATCCTGCCATAATTCGAGCCAGAATAAAAATGTCCCACGCGCGGGTCGCCCTGGAAAGGTTCCGGTGCAGTCACCACTTAAAATTAAACATATTCCAATGCCACATTGGCTCGAACGATACATACATCTAACCAGGAATCCAACGCAGTTCAGTACATTTACAACATGTCTCACACGAGCACATGTGAGACAAAACTTGCACACACTCCGGGTGGTGGCTCTGAGAACCCCGTGTGGTCGGTGTTCTTCAGGGCTGCCCTATGAGATGGACCTTAGTCGGGGCAACATAATTAAGGGAATTTAAATACCCTTAAAATAAAAAAAAGACTTTTAATCATTTCTGAGAATGGGACTTTTGTAATCCAACGATGAAATATTTACCGAATGGACATAAAAAAGAAAAACCTAAAAAGTTAAAAATATGTAGCTAAAACAAGATCAACAAACCCAAGTCGCGTTCTCTCAATTATTCTGAGTAATGACCTTATGACCATCTGACCTTACGACATTCAAAACTTTTATAAAATCTTTGAAAAGTAAAATTGTTACCATCCGACCGACGACCTACGAACCGACATATAAATTTACAGAATCACGTGCATGAGATAAAAATTAAAGGTCTGTCGAAGCAAACCTCCAAAATACTTATACATGAGTTTGCCCTCTGTGCATCGGAGATACAACGCGACCGCTTACAACGCGCTCTCTACCCAGTCAGACTTGAGGATCGGTTATTGGTGCGGATGACGTAGCGTCCGCCACGCGATAAGACTGCGTTGTCATAACCTGGCACCGCAACACCGTGCTGTAACCTCCGCTCCACAGACACCGCTATATAATACCGCGTTATAAGATTGCTCTATAACTTGTCGCTTCCCGAACCCTGAATTATAAGAAAGCGCTTAAATCGCGTCCCGAACATCCCATTGCCATCCTGCTCCTCCCCCCTAATGGGGTTGTAAGATCTCTTGTATTCCCTCCGCCTGCTCAAGCACCCGCATTATAAGAGGTAGGTATATATATATAACGCCTTGCTCTTTTAACACGAGTTAATAAGATCGCGGTATAAGCTTTGCTTCCCTAACACCGCGTTTTGAGATTGCAGTGAAACCCTCCGCTACTAGAACACCACATAGATCCCGGGGCACCTGTCATACGAGCGCAGAATAACTCCTTGCTCTCATAGCAGGCGTTATAAATCGCGTTATGAGATTGAGGTATAATGCCTAGTTTCCCTCGAATACCGTGTTACTGGATCGCAGTATAACAAATCTCTGCCCGAACTCATGCGGTATAAGTCACGGTGTAAGCCCACGATCCCTAACACCACGTTATAAGATCCTTTTATAACGCCTTGATCACCCACACCCTGTTATAAGATCGCAGCATAAATATTTTCTTCCAGGGCAGCGCGTTATAAAATCGCAGTATAAGTGTTCACTTACAAACATCAGTGCATGATATGAAACAGCGGGTTATAAGACTACATACATATAACACTGCGTTATACCCAAGTGTAGCGCAAGTAAATATGGCAGACCCCCCCCCGCCCCCACACACCCTCCCGTCCTTTGCTTTATCCCTAACGTCACCCGTTCCGCTTATGACCGGGTTAGCGGTCGTCTTCGTAATTACCTGAAGATAGAATTGATGATGTCCCCGAAGAGGCCATTGAGGAAGGGCTCTTCGGCTACGTCGCAGAGGAACCTGAGGAGGCAATCTCGAGCCGAGAGGCCCCACCTGCGGGAGGACAATTGAGAAAATAATAATAACTATCGGGAAATTACAAGATAAATAAAATAAAACATTTAATTAAAAAATTGATCTTTTGTTATGAATCTTATAAGTTACCAAGCCAAACCCTTTCTAATTTCACTCGGTTCTTTTGTCAAAGCATAACGTAAGTGAGAAGGAAGGAACAAAGGGAGGTATAACACGATAATAATAATAAATTCACCTAAGTATGAAAATTCTAGCTGCTTGTACCATGCGTCTTTAACCACAGGGTGGAGAAGATAGCGAAGATAGCATTAGGTAACTAACTACCCTTACCCTTTCCTATACTAAGCTACTAACTTCTCGACCTTTCACAGCTCTCTCGTTACCATTCGAAGGCTTTATTGGTCTTGGCAACCAGAGTCATCCGGGATTCTTCCACCCAGTTATAGGATTTTCGAACACAGCCCTTATTTATCTTATCCCTACCTACCTATCATACAAGACTCTCGGTCTGTTGAAGGGCTGTCGCTCTTCCTCGCATTCACTCCCTCCAAGTCAATACATCTTTTTCTCGGCCGTTCCCAACCTCAATTATTTTACCATCACACAGTTTTTCAAAACATTTGTGGGTCTATTCAACATACCCACGCCTCCACGAAAAATTCCTACTTCACATTCCACTAACATCTTTTTTATTTACTTCCCACATTTCCCCCCCCATGAAAATAACCTGCGGGGGGAAAAATGCCACAGCCATTTTCACCTTTAATCACTATAAGCGCCTTTTTTTATTTAAACAAACTCATGCCCTGTCTTCCCTCCCCCTTGCCCCCTTTCCTCGAAGGGTTCCCTACCCCGCCAAGGTATCCTCGATCTGGGAGAAAACCTTCATCTTCTCGATCTCCCTGGTGCGTCTTTGGAGAGGCTGGGCAGGAGCCGGAGCGCTTCCGCTGCGCTTCGTCCGCCGCACGAGCAAGTAGTTCGGGAAGGGGAAATAGGCATAGAGGTCGAACGAGAACGAGCTCTTGTACATCGTCACGTTCAGTGTCGGGATTTTGAACGAGTACTTCGTCTGAAGAAGAAATGAGACTTTATTTCCTTAAAAATACACTGCCAAACGCAATTCATGGGATTATTACCATAACCGTATAATGTCCACTTACAGGGTGTTGACACCCGTCAGTGGTATACAGTGATGGGTCCCCTGGTTAAAGGCAGGTCAGCACCGGTGAATCCCTCGACCCAACCCATAGGATTATTACACAGGAAATCGTGTTGCCAGCTCATAGTTTCCGTCCTTTTCACTATAGTGGAGGCCGCGTTCGCCTTTTACGACGAACAGCTTGCACCATACCGGTGATATTCATACTTCCGATTCATGCATATCTCGCGGGGTCACTGAAGGGTAGGGGGCGGGGCCAGGTCCCTTTATTTCTTACAGACATTATGAGTTCCGAACCCCTTTAGGGGGTTCTAGTTCGTACTTCTGACTATTTGTGCTCAGTACAAAGTACAATTTTGTCCAGCGGGGCTTCAGTTACTCCCTACTTGCCCCAGTACTAGGGGTTCTCAAGGTTTGTTGTGGAAGATCGGCCCCAGGCCTTGGAAAGAGATCTACGGGTTATGGAAAGTTGCGCAGTCTCCCACTCCTAGTAGTCTCCTCTTTAGACTACTCTGGTTATGTAACTTACGGCCATTGCTACATTCCCTAACTTCACCACTTTCTTCAGGATCTTCTCCCACCCCATTTTTGTCTGAGATGTTCTCGTTAGTTTGTACTTCCTACTTTTAATCAAATAACAATATGCCATTAATAATTTTTATTTCTTCGACTGTCTGTTCTTTTCCTAATCCTTGTTATTGGTTAGTCCCAATTGTGAGCGAAAGAGGTGTTAAGATTCGTCTAAAATGCATAGTGTTTCTCGGGTGGTGAGGTATTAAAAAAAATCAGCGCCCTTGTTATTCTCGATTATTTTTCTGTATTTGTGTCCCTCCTTGTCATTTTATGGGTCCTTTACACCCCCCCCCCATGCCCCTGCCAAGAGCCGCGGACTCTCCTTGTGAACTTACCAGAAACCGAGATCCGATGGGAAATAGGCGAACGGATCTCTTGGGGCGGGATCCGACACACCGCGATTCCTCGGCAGCTTGGTAAACTCCTTCGAAAAAGGGATCTAGTTCGGAACCATACGGCCCTCGCCACACCCCGTACAGGGAACCGTTGTGGCACTGGGTATCGCCCGGGTGCTCCAGTTCTAGATTCGTGCCCAGTAGAGGGTCATAGTGACCGAGCTTCCCGTCTTTCGCTGCAGACAGAGAGGAAATCGCGGAATGCAGGGACAACAGCAGCCAGAGGATCGATGCTAAAGCCGGAAGTCTATGCTTCATGCTGGCACTTGGCACTAATGGCGGGAGTTGGCACTTAGTGATGGAGGGCGAGAAGAAGGGAAGGTGAGGATGGGGGTAGAAAATCCTGCAATGAAATATTCGTATTAAAATAACCCTGGTTCGGAGGTAAGGATTTTGAAATTCGTCTTTGACTCGCCTTCCATAAGAACAAATATTGTTAAATTGAGTTCAATTTAATTTACCCACTAAAGATTTAAGTGGTTTGGATATTTTGTACGATCTTGTCCTGGATATTTTTCTCACTCGGAATTTAGGGTTAGTGAGGCTCTCTGTAATGTTCCTCATCATATAAATCCCTGTCACTATGACTTGTTCCTTTCTTGTTTCCCCTTTATTCTCCTGTCTGCATATCATCTCTCTTGTACTGGATGAATGATTTGAACAGAGTGAGAGAGAGAGAGAGAGAGAGAGAGAGAGAGAGAGAAAGAGAGAGAGAGGGAGAGAGAGAGTGCTACAAGGAGGTACAAGGAAAAGAAGTAACTCAAAAGAAGACCTTGCCCACCAGACCGAAGACGTACCGTATTGGAAAAGGCCTAACATAGTTGATATGGAAAAAAATATAACAAAGATCAAAGCTCTCCCTCCCCACTCGTCCTTAGTGCAATATACGGTAATGTAAAAGTGAAGAGCGAACTAGGAAGAGTACAACTAGGAATTTCAATAAATATGATGAAATAAACCTAAATTTTGATAAATAACTTTGGAATAATTTGTTCAGTTCGCAAAACCTTTAGTTGCTTTTTGAACTGATTAATAATTGATGTCGTTTACTACGCTAGTAAGAAGTTTGTTCTAGCTTGCTACAGTTGCGTAGGAAAAGAAGTTCACCACCAGTCTATTCCTATATCGCGGTAGCTCCAACTTTCATCCGTGGTTCTGAGTCTTACTTTTGTCCTTATTGAACATCTTTTATATAATTACTACTCTCGAAACCTCGAAGAGTTTTGAACGCCTTTATTCTTATTCTTAATCGTTGAGATCAGATTAGTTGTCCAGGTTTGCACAATTTCCAAACGATCGATGTCTTTTCAAATGTATGTGGACAGAACTGTACCGCATATTCCAAAAGAGATCTGGACAACGAGTTCTAAATTATTAATGCTATTTCCTAATTCCTGAATTTGAATTGTCTCTTTATTTTTCCAAACAAGCGTTAAACTTTCTTCTCAACCTCAATGTGTTGCTTGAAGAGCTTCAAGCTTTTGCTAATTGGCACTCTCAAGTCCTTCGCCACGTCAAGCGATTCTATCTTTTGCCTCTTAGGGAGTGATCGGGTTCGAGATTCATGTACTCGATGTGCATTATCTTACACTTGTCCAAGTTGATAAGACATCTAATCCGATGTAGGTCAGCTCGAATCCTTTTCTCGTTATTAGCCGATGTCACGGATCCCCTATTTAGGATTCGTACTTAAATGTGTCGAATTCTCATCACCAATCATCATCAAGGTCGTTCGTATGTAGCTAATGAATAGACGAAGACCCAGCACCGGAAATCGCGGAACGCCGCTGGTGACCATTTGTAACCAGAAGCCTTTCCACCTACCACATATGCTTCACTTGATCTCGAATTCCCAATAGCGCGTACTTGACATAAATTTTCTGTCAGGTAGTTCATCGAACGCCTTTTAATAGTCCAAGATAAGTATGCTCTCCTCTGAGGAAAGGTCTTACTCATCCATTATCTCATGAAAAAACTCAAGCATGTTCATTATAGGCGATTTCTTTAGAGGAAACTCGCGTTAAGAATCACTAATCAAGTTATACTATAGGGAGGTTGAGGAGGACTACCAATTTATAGCGGGATCCCTTGTTACTGGTTTACAGGAAGGTGAATTGAATGAATGAAGAGAAATTAAGAATCTGAGTCCAAAGATGATTTCTTCACTGTGTTCTTATTTTAGGCTGGACTTACCGAAGGTTTCAGGGTAAATCGAAGTGAAGAAGGACTTTGCAAAAATATACTTTATTCTAATATTGGCCTATTAACGGTGCAAGCGGCACGTCACAAAGTTACTTTGCGGGCGACTAGCAGTCTATATATATATTCAACGTGAAGTATTAAATTCTGCAGCGACAAGACTTGGTGAATTTAAAAAGGGAACGTGAACGACGAGATGATCTTTTTAACGACAGTAATCTAATGATCTTAATAATACAATAATCATCCTAACTGAGCTACTCCGACTATATATATATATATATATATATATATATATATATATATATATATATATATATATATATATATATATATGCTTATCTTATAGCGGGCTTGGCCTATAAAAATTGTTTCCAAACTCCAAAGGCTGAGCTAACGAAAGCTGTCTAAGTCGAATTACTTGCATATCCCAAGTTTTATCAATATAACAGGATACGCTTGTCGCAGCTTTGTGATACAATTCCTTTTGATCAACGGGTGTATTTAACCAGGTAAATTCATCTTTCGATGAATCTATTATGTGACGCGAAATGTTTGTTTACGCGTTGTCTTATTGACACAGGTATTTCTGACCTTTCGCGCGTTCGTACATTGTTTGTCCCGCGCTCACTTCCAACAGTCGCTTGCCTTATATATATATATATATATATATATATATATATATATATATATATATATATATATATATATATATATATATATATATAAACCAATATCTTTATATTCCTTATTTCTTTGTATTCAAATTCAAAGATGCAAATTAATCTATACATTTTCATTTCCTTATTCCAATTTCTAACATTATTTTGTATGCGTGGAACATTCTGGGATTTAATAAGACCACCGCGCAGCCATTTTGTGTTTTTTTCTGGGCCTATTGAATCCTGCAACTTGGTGTCAATTGCCTACCTATTACATAATCCGATCACCACAATACAACTAGTGTTGTCGCATAATTCGATATGTTGAATTCCTTCAGAGAATTTAACGCCTATAGAGTTCAGACTTATGTGTCAGTTTTTGCATGCTCGGCTGCGGTCTCTTTTCTCGTTAATGGGAGTCACCTAAGATTATATCCAGTCTAAAGTTACTTGGTACTCTTTGGCGCTAAGCGTTGAAGATCTCGCCAATGAGTAGGGCTAACGTTTACCTTCCACCCAGCAACGCCCATGACTAAAATCCATCTGAATACGGGAACGGGTTTAGCTTCTCATGACTGGTTTACAATCTCTTGAGCAGTTATATCCTATTCTCAAGAGGGGCAACTCTTTCTTCGAAACTCATGTTGGATACTGGAACGTCGCTATCTTGCTCCTCTCTGACTACTCACGAGAAGTAATCATTGCATAACTTAGGGTCCCAACATGGTCTTTCAGTGAGCTAGCACGGTGGCGTACTGTCTCTTGACTGTTCACGTTGGCGAAAAACTCCTGCTTATTTTTGCAAACACATGATACATGCACTTCCTCTTCCGCAAACGCTAGTCCTACATTAGGGTAAATCTGACTTGTAACTATGTTTGGGCGTGGGATTTATGTTCAACGTTTACAACTCCCCGTATAATTTGATAGATCTCAATGAGTTGGCCACGTATACGGCGCGTAAATAGGAAGAACGGTCCCAATTCTCGTAGCCGGTGTTGGTATGTTTTGTGCCTTAGGGAGGGGATTAGTTTGGTCTTCCTGAACCCATTATATGTAGGTGTCTAATGTCTTTACGCATTGTTGATGACCAGAATTGTACGTCATAGTCAAGGTGCCGCAGGACTACAGAGTTGTATAGGATGAGCAACAATCTCTTTGTTTTGGAAACAAAATTGCCTCCCAACTTCTTTTTCAAATGAATCATTAGCTCGCTAATCACTTACGAAGTTCCTCATCAAACGAATCATTGGATTGATAATCACTCTCCAACTTTCGGCTTAAACGACTCATCAGCTCTCCTCTCCTCTCTAATTCCGGTTCAACCGACTCTTTGGGGAGCTAATCAATTCTAAACTACCAGTACAAATGGCATATTGGATCACAAACCACCTCTCAACTTCTAATCCAAACATTCCTTGGATTGCTAATAACCTCCCAAATTTCGGGGCAAACGACTCATTGTCTCCTTATCACACTAACATCCGGTACAAACCACTCCTGTTTCGTTATTTGCATCACAACATTAGGTTTAATAATCTCATCGCCTCGTTAATCACCTCACAGCTACCGATTAAAACGTCTCATTGGATCGCTAATTACCTCTCAAATTCTCTTACACACGCTTCCCAACTCCCAAATTCCGATTCAAACGACTGTTAAGCCTGCTAATCTTTCCTAATTTTAGGTTAAACAAGTCATTGGATAGTTAATCACCTATTAACTTTCAGTTGAGAGGTTTAAACTAATCATTAGCTCGCAAATCACCTCTTAACTTACGGTTCAAACTATTCACCGGCTCGTTATTCACCGACCAACTTCCTGCTGCAAGAACTCATCGACTCGTTAATGACCTCTCAACATCAGATTCAAACGAATCATTAGCTCACTAATCACCTCACATCTACCCATTTAAAATTCACATCGGCTCACCAAACGCCTCCCAACTTCTATTTTAAATGACTCATTAGCTCCTAATCACTATGTACGAAGTTCCTAATCAAACGAATCATTGGCTCGATAATCACCTCTAACTTCTGGCTCAAACAACTCATTGCTTCGCTACTCACTTCTCAACTTACGTTTCAAACTACTCATATGCTCGCTAATCATCTCCAAATTTCCGGTTCAAGAAGCTCATCGAGTCATTAATCACCACCACTTCAGGTTCAAACGAATCAATGACTCACTAACCGCCTCACAAGTTCCGATTCCAATGAATCATCGTCTCGACAATTTCCTCCCAACTAACGAGTTAAACGAAGCATTCGATCGCGAATGACTTCCAAACTTCAGGCATAAACGACTTATTGACTCACTAACTGCGACACAGAGTCAAATTTAAACGATTCATAGGCTCGATAATTCACTTTCAACTATCAGTTCTTAGTCATTGGGTAGCTAATGACCTCCGCTTATATGAAACGACTCATTGGATCACTAATCACCTCTAGATTCTGTATCAAACGACTTATTTACTCACTAGTCACATCTGGCGAATAACCTCTCAACGTCTGATACAAACAACTCGGTGGCTCGCCATCTAACCTATTTAAGATTCCAACGACTCATAAACTTGCTAATCACCTCCTAACTTCCGATTCAAGCGAATTATTGCTCAGGTAATTACTTCTCAAATCAGGTTCAAACGACTCATTCGATTGCTAATTATATTACAACTTCCGGCCAAACATCTCATTGGTTTGTTACTCATCTCGTAAATTAAGGTTCAATCAACTCTTTGATTATCGGGTTTAAGCCAATCAGTGCCTCACTAATCAGCTCTCAAATACGGGTTCAAATAACTCATTTCTCGCAAAACAACTCCTAACTTCCGGTTTAAGCGAATCATTGGCTCGCGAATAAACTCTCAACTTCTGGTACAAACGACCTGTTGGCTCGCCATCTATCCTACTCAAGATTCCAACGACTCATAAGCTCGCTACTCACCCCCTAACTTCCGATTCAAGCGAAATATTGTTCAGCTAATTACTTCATAAATCCGGTTCAAATGACTCATTCGATTGCTAATTATATTCCCACTTCCGGTCAAACATCTCATCGGTTGGCTACTCATCTCGTAAATTAAGGTTCAAGCAACTCTTTGACTCATTACTCACCTAGGAACTTCCGAATGAAACGACTCGTCGGCTTATTACTCACCTCCCAACTTCATGTTCAAATTAATCATTGGCTCGCTTACCACCTCAATTCATCCGAATTAAACTTCTCATTGGCATGTCAATCACCTCCGAGCTTCTGGTTCGTACAACTTATTAGCTCGCTAAACACCTTTTCACTTCCAGTACATACGATTCATTGGCTACCTAACCACGTTCCAACTTCGGATTCAAACGACTCATCAGCTCGCTATTTACTTTCTAACTTCCGTTTCACAGGATTCATTGGCTCATTAATCACTTCCAAAAATTCCAGGTCAAACGAATCATTGGCTAGGTACTCACATCTCAATTTCTGGTTCAAAAGAATCATAGGCTTGCTAACCCTCTCCCAACTTCCGGTTCAAACAACTCACCCCCCCTTCCTCTAGCCTTTCAAACAACTCATTTGCTCGTTAGCCACTTCACAACTTCTGATTTAAACATCTCACTAACCTGCTAATTACCTTACCACTTCCTGTTCAATCGACTTATTGTTTCGCTAATCACTACAACTTCCGGTTCAAATGATTCATTGGATCAATAATTGCTTCTCAACTTATCGTTCCAAACAGCTCATCCGCTTGCTTATGCCCTCTAAACGTCCGGTTAAAATGACTCATAGGCTCGTGAATCACCTGCAAACTTCCAGTTCAACCGAATGATTCGCCTCCTAATCACCTCGGTTCGTTAATCAACTCCCAACTTTCCGTTTAAAAGACTCATTGGATGACTACTAACCTCTAAACTTCCGGTACAAACAACTCATTGACTCTCTTAACACATTCCAGCTTCCGGGGCAAAATACTCATTGGCTAGCTAATCATATCTCAACTTCCTGTTAAACGATTCATCGGCTTGGTTATCACCTCACAACTTCCGATACACTCGCTAATCGCATCCCAACTTCTGATCCAAACGTCGAATTGACTTGCTAATCAGTCCCCGATTTCCTGTTCAAACGAATCATTGGCTCGCTAAACACCCTAACCATTCTGTTAAACGACTCATCGGCTCTCTAATCACCTCTAACTGCCGGTTCAAACGACTCTTTGGCTCGCTTACCACGTCCCTAATTCGGATTCAAACAACTCTTCTACTTCCTAATCACATCTCAACTTTCTGAGAAAACGACTCATTGGCAGGCTGAAATTCCGCTTCAAACGAATCATTGGCTGGCTAATCATCTCCTAAATTCCGATACAAACGTCTCATTAGCTCGCTAACTACCTCCTATCTTCTGATTCAAACGACTCCATAGGCTTGCTAATCGCCTCCAAAATTCCGGTGCAAACGAATCATTTGTTCGCTCAACCTCTCTTAACTTCTGGTTCAAACCATTCATTAACTGGCAAATAACCTCGAAACATCCGGTTTAATCGACTTACTACATCGTTATTCCCCTACCAAATTCAGGTGCAAACAACTTTTTGGCTCGCTAATCATCTCCCAGCTCTCGCTTCAGATGGTTCAATGGCTCGCTCATTACTTCCTAACTTCCAGTTCAACGACTCATAGGGTCGCTAATCCCTTTCCAACCTCTGGTTCAAAAGACATTTTGGTTCAATAATTCATTTACTACTTCCGGTTCGAATGACTCATCTCCTTGCTAATCATCTCAATAATTAACATTCAAAAGACTCATTGGCTTGCTAATCACCTCCCAAGTGTAAGTTAAAACGACTCATTGGCTCTCTGATCAATTAACAACTTCTATTTAAAACAGGTCGCTAATGACCTCCCAAATTCTGGTTTAATCATCTCATCGGTTCGCTACTCTCCTCCAAGCTTCCAGTTTTAACGACTGATTGGCTCGATAATTACCTCCAAACTTCTGTTCCAAACGACTCATCGGTTCTTTAAACACCTTCGAACATTCCGTTCAAATAACTCGTCAGTTCGTTCATCACCTCCAAACTTCCGGTTAGGACGAATCATTGGCTTCCTCAACTCTTCTCAAATTCTGGTCCAAACCGTTGATCGGCTCGACATTCACCTCTCAACTACCGGAACAAATGACTCATTGGCTCTCTAAACCTCCCATATTCCAGTCCAAACGACTCATTGGCTTACTAATCACCTCCAAACAAGCATTTCAAACAACTCATCGGTTCTTAAATCTCCTCCCAACATTCCGTTAAAAAAAACTCTTCGGCTCGCTCATCCGATCCCAACTTCCGGTTCCATCGAATCATCGGTTTGCTAATCCTCTCTTAAGTTCCTGTTCTAAGGACTCATTGGCTCTTTAATCACCTCCTCACCAAATCCCAGTGCGAGCGACTCTGTAATCACATCCAGCTAGGGAAATTCAGAACGACTCATTGGCCTCCTAATAACCTCCCAACTTTCTATTTAAAGTACTCATCGGCTTTGCTAATTAACTTCCGACTCTCGGTTCAAACGACTCATTGGTTCACTTCTGAAATCTGAAATTCTGGATCAAACGACTCATTGGCTCGCTAATCACGTTCCATATTCGGGTTCAAACGAATCATTGGCTCTTTAAACACCTTCAACTTCCAGCTCAGACGACTCATTGGATCGCTACTCAGCTTCCTACTTCAGATTCAAACGATTCATAGGCTCGCTAATCACATTTAAATTTCCGGTTCAATCAAATAATTAGCATGCTAATCATCTTCCAACTTCCCATTCAAACGTCTTATTGGCTCGCTAACCAACTAACAACTTCCAAGTTACATGACACGTTGTATCGCTATTAACCTACTTACTTCCGGTACAAAAGACTCATTCCCTCGCCAACCAACTCTCAACTTCCTATTCAAAAGACTTGACTGCTCGCTAATCTCCTCCCAACTTCCAGGTTTAACGCTTCATTGAGTCGCTACTCACCTCTCAACTTTCGGTTCAAACGACTTATTAGATCACTAATCGCATCCCATCTTCCGATTAAAACGACTCATTGGCTCGCGATTCACCTACCTACTTAAAGAATCTAGAAAATGATTAATATGAGCTGCCTTTCTGCAAAACACATTTTGCTTTCCAATTCGATGAATAATAAATGTGAAAGAATGTTATTAGTTCTGATCTTAAATTGGTCAGTAACTGTCGATATTTAGTAGTTCTTTCGTTCTGGAATTTATTATGTTGCTTATACAGACATGAATTATAAATCTAGAATTTTCACTCACTTTATCTGTAAGAGTAATGAATTGATAAGGGTAACAGTACCCCCTGGACAAAGGTAACTGTCTAAACAAATTATGAAGTTAGATAATACTAATTTATATAATACTATTAGTATTTTTTATTCTTATCTACATAAAACGGAAGGTTGGTGGGAAGATCCAATTGCACAGAATTCTTATAATTATAAAAAGAAATCCACAAAATATTAAATTCACTCAACCGGAAACAAGCTTACTGTCGCATCACTCAAAATAAACATCACTGGAGCTTGCTTCTTCCTTGTTACGATTTTCCCTTATTATTGTTGTTGTTATTGTTTTTATTCTTATTTTAAAGTAGCCTAGTGCTAGGCTGTCGTGAGTGCGGCGACTTGTGCCCAAGTGGGTAGTCGCCAGATAGGCTCTTAAAAAAAAAAATTCTATACACCTGCAACAAGACGTACTTCGTATGAAATGGGCAGATACGGGTTAATTGCGCCCCGCCCTTTTCTATACAAATCTATACAAAAAAATCCTAGGAAAGACTCACCCGGTGGTGTCCTTTTGTTTTTGATAAATAAAAAATGGGCTCAATTTTCTAAAGAGTAAGATGATATGAAACCATTGAAACTAATTAAAATAACACTCTTTAAACGCAGTCGAGTCGACCGTGTGATGCCTACACAACACTGAGGTTAGTCCTTTGAAACCAGAACGAAGAAAACGGGACAAGCTCAGGAGTCTCATGTTTTTAACTTGGCTTCATTCGACGAGACCTGAATCATGAATAGATAGGAGGATACAAGCGGTGATAGCCAGATTAATAATGAGAGCAGATTGAACTAGAGAAAACCCCCCAGTAAAAGTTAGCAAACAGAGCGGAAGATACCTGTAAGATCACAAACAGCGAAGTTCATTAATATGAAATACATATTTCTTCATGATAATAATTGTTAAAACTGAATATGTACAGTGGGAAACAGAGAAAACCATGCACTAGTTGAGCGAAGCAGCATAGGTTGTGTTTAGCCTTCCGGTGTAGTCTCAACATTAAGATTATTGACAAATGGCTTGAACGCCACAAAAATGTAAACTATAAACCAAAACAACAAAAAAAGACAGACAAGAAAATAATGAAAGCGATAGGCCTGATCACCATGGACCTAGTTAGCATTTCTTTGCAAATCTCTTACACCACTTTCTTTTTACACCACTTTTATTCCTGTTTATCTACCCACACACCCTTTTTGTCCCCTCCCCCTACACACACATACACACAGAGCCTTTTTGTCACCCCCCACACACATACTTACACGCATTCGTAATTCTACTACCGTAGAAGGATGACCAAGTCATAGAAAGACCTTTTTTTATTCAAAACCTTCCTTCTACAGGAAGATTTGTTGATGACACTTTTTCTTTTGTTCTTTAAGATTCCAAATAATCTACTCTATTTTGAGGAATATATTAATTACCTTATTTTTGATAATCAACGATTTCTGTTTAAATATGATTTAAATTTACACTCATGAACAAAATGGAAATAAGATTTTTTTTTATATGGTGTTTTAAAAGGAATTGCTGTTATTGCCAGTAAAGACGTTGGTTGTTTTATCGTATTGAGATTATTGTTGTATATTTTATATATAGCTGTTTTTTTATTAAGTATTATTATTATTATGAGGATGTAAACGGTCATATTTTACTAGTCATTTATCGATACTCCTAATTCGATGTTTGACTGAGTGGAGATGCTTCTCTTGCATCCGGATTTGCCTTAATTCATATTCTCAATTTTTCTGAGTTGTTGTCGCCATTTCCTAATAATCCTTAGGGTTGGTGGTACGGTCTCTTTTCCCGTATATGAAACTGGTAAAGAAAGTATGGTCTTTGGTACGCATCTCGCGAACCAGGTTTCATGGGTTAACATTTTATCGACCCACATTGTGTGAGAGTGATGTATAGATAATAATCTCCACTGGGACGAAAGTTCTTTAAAAGGGGAGATAAAACTATTCGTTCTGATTACCGGCCAGTGAGTTTGACATCAGTGGTGGAGAAAATTTTGGAATCTGTAATAGTGAAATATATTAGGGGGATGACTTAGATAAACATAAGTTGATTAAACAATCTCAACACGGTTTTACTAGAGGCAAATTGTGTTTCACTAATTTATATAAAGACGTATGATGCTGCCGATAGAGGTGATAATTACGATATTGAATATTTCTTGGATTGCATCTGAAGCTTCTATAAAGAACAAGCTGTCTAATTCCAGCACAAATGTTCCTCTTTTTTTCTCCAGGGTTACTCGCTCTTCTTTTGTTTTTCATTACAGCACGATGTTCTCATGTAGTTTCATGAATCGCTAGGTTGAGTTGTACATACATGGTCATTGTCTTGATGCTAGCTATCTGCCAGAGTGGGATGAAAGATTCACTTTTTTTTCATATGCAACGTCTTGAACTTTGGACTTTCCTGCATTTTCCGGTATATTCTGAAAATTAAGGAAATACTGGAACGCCTTTCTGTTGGTGAGGAGTTGGGAACCACTGATAAAAGTTGAAGGGTATCCAACCAGGAAAGATTCAGTGAGAGATCTGGTAAATGGCCTAGTTTACACCTGCTTGTGAGCAGCACGTGGAGGTTCTGAGATATCAACTCGTTGTCCATTGAGCTCCCTCAGTTCCTTGCTTAATACCATTGGAAGTTGTAACTTGTAGGTGATTTTCTAGATTCTGATTGATTTTCTGCTATCCCCTGAAAAGTGATAGATAATTATTATTATTATTTATTTATTATTAATTATTATTTATTAATTTTATCTTCTTTCATTAGATACTTAATTTGTTGCTCAATCTTGTTTAGATAAAGTGTTATAATGCAAAACTTGATTCAAAACTGGTGCATTTGACCGATTTCAAGGCAAAAATATTAAAGCTCAATGTAGCCATGTTTCCCAACATCCTAGATCAAAATAGTTGTGATTTTCGGCTTTTCCAGGTCAATAAACATGTAAGATTATGAAAATAAGCAGTTGGCAGTTGTAGTTCGAACTTTTTCTTTAGAAACAATTGACCGTAATGAATATGCAATTAGAAAAGCGATGTGCCATCATTGTTCGTGATGCTGCTCTTCCCGAAGTCCAGTGTGAGTAATACAAAAAGTGGAGAGTGAAAAATCATGATAGTTAATGGCAATAGACGACTGTAGGGGAATCATCACTCCTCTGTTTTCTCTCAGTGGAGACACGGGACGGTAACCGCAAAGACATCCGGGCCCGGCACCGTGGGTCAAACTCGTAACTACAGCGCGTCGCCACTCGTCGCTATGAAAAGCCGAAAGGTTGTAAACTGCAAGATCTCCCCTACGATAGTATATTCAATTTCACCTCAAATAAGAAATTGGAGACGCGTTTCTCTCAAGCTCGAAGGCCAACGGGAGCCGAGGTGAGACTTGGTAAGAAAAACCGTTGGAATAAGAACCCTCCTGTGCCCGTCCACAAGCCCCCCCCCCCCTCCTACCCCTACCCCAGTGGGGTGACGAGATATAAATAACAAACACTTGGGAAAAACGAGGTAGAATACGTCAGTCTCCAAGCTACGAAGTCCCCGACTATAGAGGCCGGGCTACCAAGACTAGACAGGTAGAATACGTGAGTCGCCAGACTACGAAGTCCCCTACAAGAGAAGCAGGGCTACCAAGGGGGCTAAGAAGCAGCTCATCCTCGAGCTAGTCCCTGGTTATCAAACCTAACGTTAAGTTAACTTGTTCAAGTTCAACTTACTGTCGCCACAGAGACTCCCCATATCCTGGTGCATCCTAAAGACCAGGGATATTCCTCGACCTTGAAGAATTACGAAAATAAGAGGAAAAAGGCCCCCCGTCGAGCCCGTTACCCGGTGGCCACACCAAACTCATAAGTTAACTTGTTTGAGGAACCAAGTTCAACTTATTCTCGTCGGAGAACCCCCCCCCCCATTCTATCCTGGTGTATCCCAAAACACCGAGATAGGCCTCGCCCTTGAGGAAGACTGGAACTAAGAAGAAGCTCATACTCGAGCTAGTTCCTGGTTACCAAACCGACCTTTAAGTTAACTTGTTCAAGTTCAACTTATTCTCGTCAGAGAAACCCCCCTCCTATATCCTCGCCCTTGAAGAAGACCCCATCCCCCAGAGTACACTCCCTCCAGCACTCCCCTGAGAGTCAAGGTATTCAAGCCTTAGCGCATCGCTAGACAGTGCGAATTACTCCCCAGAGTAATCCAAAGAGGAGAAAGGAACCTTCTTTCACTATCCCGTGGTGATATCCCTTCTTGCCGAAAGCATGTGGATCCCAGCTGCCACACTTTCTAAAGTCAGTTATGGCTTTCAAGTTATTCGTCCGCAACTTCCATCTGGCCGGTCGGCACGCGTCTTGGAGACAATAACATTCCCGAGGTAAAGTGCTCATTGAGTTCAAAGTCAGACGTAAACCAGTTCCAAGGGGTATCCACAAAGGTAGTTGCGGCCAGTAAAGGCCGTTAGCATTTTGTTTTGTTTTTTAAATTAAAGTGAGCATCGAATTAGCCAATATTAGAGGGTCAAGTTAATTGAAGTAATTTTTGTGTATTTTAAAATTCGAATATTTCTGTGGTTCATGTTTTGTGTTTGGGTAGTAAATTGTTAAATTTAAAATATAAGTTTATTTTGGGAATTCCTGTGTGTTTCCTTCATATCCTTACGTGTTGAAGCGGCTCTTCCTTAAAAACAACAAAATTAGCACTCTTAGATCAAAGCCTACTTCACGTTCCACAAGGTATACCACGACAAAAGTGGTGTCAGGTGTGGAGTGATCAAAAGGGGCATTCTGCTACAGCTTTGCGTCGAAAGATTTTATTTCAGGACCAGACGAACGGCTAAAGATTAATAATAGAGGGTAACTTCGCCGTGAAAGGTGGGCAGACGACCGAGAAAAATCGCCTCAATAGGGTGATGTGGCGTTCTTTTTGTTTTTTTGTAACTTAGTTATTCACTAGAGTAACACGAACTGAGCAATGAACCATATATTGGATAGGAGTTATCTTCTTGCTGGGAAGTCATTTGAGCAGCAGCATTTTCCTCATTGATCTGTTGATCTGTGACGGTCGGGAATGCGGTCGCTTCCTTCCAGGTAGCCTTTGCTTGTGATGCTGCGTTTTTGTGGTTTAATGAATTCGGCTCCGACGCGATGGACTTCTTAAAACTTTTTAAGGGTCTTTAATAGAATGGGAAACTCTTCTTTATTAGAATATCTGCCATTTGGTTTAGAGGTTATACAGTTGGTAATCTTCCTCTCTGTTCTTCAGAAAAGGTTATACTTTGGTTTGATGATGTTTAAATTCAATTATTTTACCGGTCACAGCTGACGTCATAGTTCATCTCAGAGATAATTTCCAAGCCAAAACTGAATCCTTCCGGCTCTGTTTACTATTCTTTTAAAGATAATGGCACCACGTTTAGAAAACAAGTGAAGAATGAATTTGATGACTTCCCAACCATGCAATCAACTAGACCTAGAAAGTAATGAATGGATTATTGAATACTACGACATGGTGTCCGAAATCAATACAGATCCACCCACTTCTTTGCAATTGGAACTTGGTTATCTGGGTTGTACGTTTCTTTGGACAGTCCGCACACAAAACCCCATCTTGATATCAAGAATATTGCAAGTGATGGTTCATGGGACTATAATACTCTTATATCAGGGATCAGCTTTCCAGGTTTTATGATTTTGAAATCATATTTCCCACTTTTTTCTTCGGTTTCTCTGATTTTGAAGATTCAGTGATATTCAAGGATGTTGACTTTAAGAACTTTCGCCAACTATTTTTGTTGTTGAAGAGGTTCTTAATAAAGATTGAGCTCTGCTTTCTCTTTTGATCCAGTAGTTGTCTTAGTTGAATACAATCCTTGTTAAAGTTTACCTACTCATGTTTTTGTTTTTTACTTTCGGTCTCAGCCATTCTTCTTCAATGTTAATGATTTTTTGGCATAATCTGTGTGCGTTTATAATTGCGGAAACGCCCACTCTTAATAAATGGGAATTAATGATTTGATATCTTTTGAAATCTGACCTGGGATCCATTTTGCCCTCTACTTTTTATATATAATGCTGAATATAATGTGTAATACACGGGAATAAATTAATAGCATATACTTGCCCCCTTCCCCCAAATCCGTAAGAACCAAATAAACTATGGTTAATTCTATTTTTCCTACCGGGAAAATGTCTTCGTATAATACAAATGCTCGCATTATTTTGTCCAGCTGCATTTTCTTCTCGCATGCCTCCGTAATTTTAAGCTCGGCAATTTTGACTAAGTACTCACTCTACTCCTTTCATATTATAATGAATGTTGAGTATTTCGCGAATAAAATTGAAAACACTAAAATGATGGCTTAAATATTTAAATGAACTCCTTGAAATGGTCTGTAAAGTCCTTTGAAGTTTTTTTCTAATTTTCGTAAATACCTGTTCGACTTCCCCATACCATCTCTAAGTGGGGCAAAATTCGCACCTTCAAATACCTGTCCTCGTTACTCGAACTTGTTCCTAAGGCCTAGAATACCCCCTCCGCTCCCCACCACTTTGATTTTGAAGGATTTGCGACTCCAGCCTCCTTCCAACTTAATTGTTTCGTTTGTTCTTATCTTTTCTATCAATTGTTTTCTTATTGGCTCTTTTCCTACTTCCCTACTGGCTTAAGGTATCTTAAAGGACCAGATTCCTGTGAATGTTGGGCTGCCTTTGAACGAGTGTGAACAGCTGGCTCGGGACAGAGTGGACTCGGGTGGATGGGGGGCAGCAGGCAGACGTAGAGCAAGGGGTCGTTATGACCTGCGCCCTCAAGTCAAGTTTAGGTACCTGGGTTGTATTATATCGATTTAATTTTTATTCTCAATAATTTAGTGGCTGAAGATATGGGTTGGCTCCCTAACGCCTTCCGCGATAAGGCGTCTCCATCGCAATCGGGGGGAATCACTGATCCGTGGCAGGAGGAAGGGGGAGATTACCTCCCTTTCAGGAGGACGATTCCTGCCTTTACCCGTGGATTTTATGCCTTGGAATTTTATGCCATTTGAGCTAAGTTAAGTCACAACGAGGGCAGTTATTCGGTAAATGTAATCAGGGTTCTTTCGACTTCACCCGTGTGATTTATCAACCAGTGATTCGAATCCCACTTCAAATTGTAGGAAGTCATCGAGAAATCCCTCTAAAAAGAGTTCGAATCGGCGCTAAATCCCTTGCCGTGGAAGCCTAAAGGTCATGGACGTAATATCTTTCTTGCCGCCTCCATCCTAGAACGTATCCAACTTGGTGGACGCGCTGTTCTCAGCCCTGTACTTGGATGTGTAGATCTTACACTTCTCATCACACACATAACCAATTACAACACTCTTTTCCAAGGAATACTGGCGATGGGTATCTATGTCCACATACCTCTGACGCGGAACAGGTCCCTCTGCTCTGGAGCGAGGAAGCTTCCACCTGAACGCTGTTTGGTGTCAAAACACACTACTTCCTTGCACCTCTTCCCCAAAGAGGACCGGCTCCTGGTACCCTCGGGCTCACCAGTGATTGTCATACAGACCTTTATGTATATTTCATTATCCAGTCGGGAGCCGCCTGGATAAGGGTAGGTTGCCGAGCCACCACCACTAAGACTACTATTCTCCCTCGATTAAAACCCACTGGTCAATATACAGATTGAGGTTATTTAAATTGATGGTTAAAAAAGCCCGATACCTTTTTCTATTTTTAAACGAAATCAAATAAAATTTCGGCGTAACATTAAATTAATAATCTTCTGGGCATTTAAGTTTAATTATTGTGGGGGAATAAATATCACGAGGACAAACATACGCTAGTTTGTTTATACAGCATCAACTGTTACGCTCCACAGGGGCCAAGACTTTACCTCTCCCCTCCTCCCCTTTTTCCCGCTGCCCCAAAGACCCTTCGAGCGTCGATTGCAAAGAAGCATTTCAGTCAGCTGATTTCGTAGTCCGTTAATATAAACAGAGAAGGCTGTGAGAGCATTTAGAATAAAAATATATGAACAGGCTCACTGTCCCCTCCGATTGGTTATGTCTATTTTTGCCAAATAGACGAAATCTCACTTTCTCTGTGCGAAAACCAGAAGGGGCGAAGCGTCACAACGTTGAAAATTTATTCTTTAGGAGAGAGGTTTAATTGTGGGCTAGTGAGGGTTCGTTACTCCTAAACTCCCTCGTCTCCCCTCTCCCCAAGGGATAATCGACGTATATATAGTTCGATTTTGAGAAATAAAAAAGGAGAATCCGCGTAGCAATTGAGAGAAGACGACGAATCCCTTAGTCAAACAGGGCATCAAAAAGATAAGTGGAACCGAGCGGGATTTCCCCTCCCGAGGCCGTTCCTTTGGTCTTTGGTCGCTAAGAAGAGCAGACCAGTGGTATTGAGACCAACTCTTATACCATCCTCGTCCAGAGAAAATCTCTTATCTCAGTTTTCTGAAAAAATAGATACCCCTCACCATTAAGAAATACCAACGTGAATTCGAGAAGCCCGAATTTATAACACAGGGATCAGAATAACTTTCGTTCATCCAAGATCCCCTCACTTACATCTTCAAATCAAGAAGTCTCGCCTCATGTCTCCACATCCTCGGGATAAGCATCAGCTGTTTTTCCCCCGAATAGGCTCGCCACGCGTCTCTTTCACCCAGTGAGAAGCATCAGCTGTTTTCTCAACCATTCTCACGTCAGCGAGGAAGGCTCCAGTCCTACTCTCCTCTAATCATCTCATCGATGAGGTTCTCGTTCAAGGTCACCCAACTGCCGACTCCCTCTTAGTTAAAGGTAAAAGGAATCCAAAACTTATTCATGTTTGTTAGTTACCATTCCGTGCGAAAGTGATTTTTGCGTCAACCATCGCGTATTACTCATTGGTAGTGTTAATCTTTATTAGATCCTCTTATTATAGCATTAGTATATTTAAAGATTTAATATTTCATTTTTTATGTAATTAAAAGTATATTTTGTCGGAGTTGTTTAATTAGATCCTCGAACGTTGCAAATAATAATAATAATAATAATAATAATAATGATAATAATCCCCCCTGGATAAAGAATTAAGTTAGAGCACTCTTAGAGAAAAGTGGAACGGATTTACTCATGTACGAATCAGACGTACATACGTACTCGGCCGTAAACCACGACAATTATTCTTATAAAGGGATCAAATGTAAGGGATTCGTCTATTATTAAACAAATGTAATAACAGTTTAATGGAAACAAAATTGAAGTATTTACCTATTTTGTGTCTAAATTTTCTTTTGTTTCGTTACTTCAATTTACAAATCGTAAAATGACCAAATAAAACAGTGTTCTTTATATATAAAATAGTTTAATTCGAGTAATTTTGAGCACAAATGTACTTTGAGTAAACTAAAATAAAAACTATTAGTAAATAAATATTAACTCATTTTCTTATAAAATTTACCAAAAAAATATAAATTATTTTATAAAGATATTTGCCAGCAAGATGATATATATATATATATATATATATATATATATATATATATATATATATATATATATATATACAACAGACAAATGAGAAGCAGGGAACGATATAAATAAAGAGTAAAGAATGATCGACTCCTCAAAGGACGTCGACTGTAAATTAATTATCGCTGTCCCACAGAGAAGATCAGCTTGTTAACTTCCATGGGTCTGTACAGTGCACAAATTAGGGCGAGCGTCCATTAATTGGTGTTAAAACACAACTCAGGCGATAAAATGGTTTCAAGGGGTGATAGCAACGGCCCTTGAGGAGCATCACTTTTGGGAATCAAAAATGATCAGCTTAGAGTAGAATTAATAAAATTGCCATAAAACTTTTCACTAAGTTCTGAAAACCTTGTTAAAAGATAAAATTACGTCAATATTGTCTGTATTTTAAATTTTTAATATATGAAAATAATAGTTTTTGATTGAATACTTGGAAATAAGGCGGTGGGTTTCAATATTGCAAGAAAGGGGAAGTTATTTTGACTAACTAATCAAGAATTAATGTTCACTTTATTGGTCAACAACTTTTAAAAAAACATATTTTCAATCACAGGAAGTATGTCTGACAACGAAGAAGGACAATTCGTATATTTTGACTCGCAATTTCCTTTAATCCGCCCGTGTCTTTCTGCCTCTAAGAAAGGGCGGAAAAAATCGCTAACGTGATCTAATGTTGCTGATTCGATGAGGTCATTTGGGTGGAACGATGGTCTGAAAGACGAATGATGCATTAAATTTTCAAACCTTCCAAGTTATTTATATATATATATATATATATATATATATATATATATATATATATATATATATATATATATATATATATATATATATATATATATATATAAAATGGTTTTATAAGTAATCTGACATGCAAATATTTGTTTTTCCTATTTAATGTTGAATATCTCAAATTGAATAAGTGCCTGATTTTGAACGCAAGGCTATTATGTAAGCCTAGTTGACGAATACAAAATCCACTCCTTAAATTACGTCAAAGCCTAGTTTAGTCCCACTTAGGGACAACAGAGTTTAAAAAAATGGAAAAAAATAAATTAATGCGAAATGGCGATGGGAGAAATTATAAGAAATATTGAACGTACAAATGGAAAATTTAAGCATATTTTTCATGCAGTAGCATAAGAAAGCGAGCCCCCTACACATTATGCTCTTCTATCTACCTTTCTCCTCAGACTTCCTGAGGAGGTATCTCGACCTCCTGTGCGATTCGATCACACTTGGAGAAGGGGTTCAATCTCGATCGGACAGGGGGATCCGATCCCATTCGAAAGGGGGGAAACACAACCTAACCTAGGCTAGGAATCTAGTTCCGATTCTATTAAGAGGGAGGAAAGACTTGACCCACGAAGGGGAAGGAATTAATTCTATCCTGAGAGGAGCGTTTCGGTCCCCAATCGGTGAAGGGGATAAATAAATCATTGCGGTCACATCGGGAATTGGGTATCCCCCCCCTCCCTCCCTTCTAAGTGCTGCCATCTAACGACGGATTATGAAAAATGAGTCGAGAACCTGTTCACTTCTGTCCAAGAATCATATTTATTATTATTTATTATCATTGTTAAATAATAATACAATTCTGCTCATTCCTTTGTTCGAATGTTGGTTAGGCTTATTATTATTAATAATAATCTTATTATTATTATTGTTATTGCTAGTGTTATTATTATTATTATTGCTAGTGTTATTTTTATTATTATTAATACTATTATTATTGCTAGTGTTATTTTTATTATTATTAATATTATTATTATTATTGCTAGTGTTATTGTCATTGCTATTATTATTATTATTGCTACCTGAGGATGGAATTAATGAGGTCCCCGAAGAGGCCATTGACAATGGGGGCCTCAGCGAGGTCACAGAGGAGCCTAAGGACGCAGCTGCGAGCGGGGAGGCCGATCCTGGGGGAAAAAAAACATCCTTCTGAGCGTCCTTTCACGGATACAGATCTGGGTTGCAAAGTCCCGGGTATTGAGGGCTCCAAGGTCTTGCGTAGGAAATAATTCGCGTGCGTTTGTTCACGAGGGAACGCGGGGGGGGGGGGGGAGCTGAAATGCGCTCACCAACACCACTATCTATCAAACTTTATTATTTAAAAGATTCTTCTCCTGTCTGTCCCCTGCCTTCCCCACAAAAGAGTTACGCGCTCTCTCAGTCCCAAATGCTCCAAATTGGCGACTCTTTAGATATTTAAATATGTGACTTTCATACATTTCACTCCTCCTAATTTCACCTTTTTTAAAAATTAATCGTCCTCTTCTTCACATATCAGGACTTAGTCGGTGTCCATACTAATTCTCTTCCTCTTCTACCGTCATCTTCTTCTCCTTCATTCTCCCAAATGAGTGGTAGGAAAGATAGGAGCCACACTTACTCGTCGAGGATACTTTCCACTTGCGAGAAGAGGTTCATCTTCTCCTCTTCCCTCTTCTTCCTGCGGACCCGCGGGTCTCCGCGCGCGGGCGAGCTCAAGTCCCTCTTCCTGCGGGCGTGGATGAATTTGGGGAACAAGAAATAGGCGTACAGGTCGAAGCTGTAGGAGCTCTTGAAGCTCTTGACTCGGGACGCTGGGATTTTAAAGGAGTACTTGGTCTGTAAAGGAAGACGAGGATGGAGAGGTGAGGAAGAGTGTAGGCGAGGTTGACCGAGAGTAGGTATGGAAGCGAGGTTGACGGGGTGAAGGGAAGGAGGCAAGGTTGCTGGAGTGAAAGGGTAGGAGTGAAGTTGATGGGTTGGCGAGGTCGAGGCAAGATTGGCGGGGAAGAAAGGTGGAGGTGCTGTCTTCGGACTTCACAAGGAGGAGAGGTGGAAGCAAGGATATTGGAGTGGAGATATTGAAGCGAGGTTAAGAGTTCGAAAGGTGGAAGTGTGGTTGACGGTTGGCGAGTGAGGGTGAAAACCAACGAAGGAAAATTGACGCAGAGAGTTTGTTAGGAGAAATCTATAAAGTCGTGAAGATAAAGAGAGTGAGAATGTGTGGAAGATATAGAGCCGCAAAGTTTCGTATATCCATTGATTGGGGTTGGGTGAGACCGCATATGCAGGCGTTTGGCCGGAAAGTAGCACAATTCTCCAGATGACAGCTACAGCATTATTTCTATGCTATACGACACTTATTTGTGGGGAAAATACCACCACCACCTTCTAATCAGAGGCAATAAGGGGGAGAATAATCCCACTCCCTCTTTCAGCCCCTACTAGCGAGAAGTGGATGAAAGCTGATCGACGACTAGCCTGCAATATTAGCCGCCGGCCAAGAAAATAAATGAGAAGAGTCTTCTAGAGAAAGTGTCGCAAAATGGTAAAAGTGAATGTCTAGAAGGCATAAACTACACCTAGTCTTAATACTCTGCACCAGTGCACCCTGCAAAGGGTGTAGTGGTATAAGCGAGGTTGAAATTTCGCGAGGTGGAATGAGATCAGGAATTACAAGAGTTCTAGGTCTTCCCCTCCCCCACCTTAAGTGAGGAAAAGCCCCTTCCCCCTTCCTCCATTACTCAAAAGTTGTCTGTTGTTGACTAAGTCGAGAGGACTTGTTTTTGTTTGTTTTTAGTATTTTTTGCTGACTGTGGGGCTCATTTGCCCGTCTTTTTTTCATTGTATCCTTCTCACATTGTATCCATAATCAAGACCTGCGAACCAGTTATGCGTAACTTTAATCGACCTTACTAATGAACCATTTGCAGACAGGTTATCAAGAGGGTATTCCTTAAAACATTGGCTCTGACACGAATGAAGTGCTAGTAGCTAGAGGTAGTGCCTGGCGTTTTGCACCTCTTTCGGGTCCTTTGTATTATTTTTTTTTCTTTTTTATTCCAATGCCACCATTTTGCATAAATTTAGCAAATTTCCCTTCGTGTATATCTACGGATAATGTAAATATTCTTGGACTGTCGGAGAATTCCTTTGAACAAACTTTATCCAAAGATTTTCCTAGAATAACTTCCCAGGATCTTCAGCACTACAGCGTCTAATTCTTCCGCCCAAAAGTCTGTTGTCTAAATTAGTTCATTTAACCTCTATAATCGTTATGACAGGGATCTTGGTAGAGGAATGGTTAGTGCACTACCTGGGTTCGATCCCGTTGTCGAACTATAAAAAATGTTTTGAATTCCTAGCTACCAAACTTCACTGGGACAGTAAGGTAGCTTATGGCATTAATCATAAAACCAAACTTAAGGAACATCGGTGGTTTCCGCGTCTACTTACTGGTTCCTCCCCCCCCCCTCATCCTTAGAACGCAACAACATTCCCCTTCATATTATAGAGTCCGCTGCTACTACAA
Source organism: Ceratothoa steindachneri (assembly GCA_963969495.1). NCBI lineage: Eukaryota > Metazoa > Arthropoda > Malacostraca > Isopoda > Cymothoidae > Ceratothoa > Ceratothoa steindachneri. The sequence continues at coordinate 60,052,233 of OZ018323.1, read as the reverse complement.
ACCATTTTGAATTCCCTCAATTATTCTTTTCTTTCCATTGCATTTTTGCCCACCGGGTGTCATACCCACCCTTTCCACTGCTGGATAACTATTTAGAAGACAATTTATTGTCTATTTCCCTCACGTGCGGTCATTACCACAAAATTACCGCCAAGTTACAGCGCCGTCGTCCTCGTTGCTTTCAGCTCATTTCAGTCAAGGCGTTTTGTAAGGAGGTAAAATATTCACCCAAACTTCGCTACTCGCACCACATTCATCAGTGTTTGTGTAGGTATGAGATCTCTGTGCTAATAATTCTAACTCGAGACTAACATCATACATAACTCGCAAAAAAAATCAGAGATATTAAACGAAACATAACTGGTCTGAATGTAAGCCTCAAATGACCGAATCCCTTATTCACTTATCCTGAGAGATAAGATCAAAGCCTCACTGGTGCTTAAAGGCACAAAAAAATATTCAAGAAATGGGAGACTATGAATGTATAACAAAAAAGAAACATACATATGTAAATATAGAAGTTTCTAAGAATTACAGTCAAAATATCCTTTAAGTTCTCATAATGACACTTGGTAGTACACAGGAAAAATAGATTGGAATGAAATTAACGCTAGAACGTAAACAAAGCCTACCTCAAAATCAGTATATGAGACTTTAATAAATAAATAGGTCAGGGAAATGAATTGAGGATGTCAAATTTCATGATTGGTGAATTTAAGCTAGGGGGACATGATCTAGTGGACCTGCGGCGAAAATGGCGATTTATCACCTGTAGCCACTAGGTGGCGCCACCTGGTGACCTCAATTACCTTTGATAGCATTAGTTTTAGCTGACTCATTGAGTCAGCGACTCGTTGCATGACCCATAGACCTGCTTGTTCGCCGCAGCTAATGAAAAGGGACAATAACTGGTTGACCTTTACAATTGCCACACGCTTAAGCATTGCAAACACTATGTTCAAAAATATATTTTTTTAATAGTAGGGTTTTACAATCCATCTGCACTCATTAAGATGACGTTTATTTTTCAGTGGGGATTTACTGATTACCATGGGATACGAACTTCGGATATCTATGGTAGTCATCGAGAAGTCGACCCGAATCCGGGGACCATCTGACGGCTATTCATACTCCATGTGGCTTAACTTCGCTAAAATCATATTCAAAAAGATGACACAGCAAAAAGGCCAGGGGGAAGCCCAAACTCTGCACAAATCAATGGCAATTACATCCTGCTTGAACAAAATTTTACTGTAGGTATTTTTTAAGACATCAATAAACTCAAAACTACACGAAAGTATGAAAGAACAAAACATAATATCCATAAAGAAAAAAAAAGTTATTCTACCCCTAAAACTAACCCACCAAAATTCAGAAAAAAAACTCGTTCCGAGTTTCAGCTTACAAAGTTTACAAAGCATATCAAAAAAGACCCCTTAAGTCTACTGACATGAAAAACAATCGAGACATGAACAATAATTTTCGAAAACACCTCCCAGAACTACTGAAAACTACTGAAAGAATAACAACGAATTATCAGTAGAAATCCTAAGAATAAACCTGAAACATAATTCTTAAAGTTTTCAATACGAATCACCCAAAACAACTCGAAGGATTGACGCAACAACTCATTAGAAACGGACAGCTGACATCAGAAATCTTATTGCATTTTTATTGAAGGAACCATCAAAAAAGAAAAAAGACACAAGACAACTAAAACTGGACAACTAACGTTAAATCACATTAGGTTGTATAAGAGAAAAAGATGGAGCTGTAGTAAAAAATTGGGATAAATGAGTTAAAAATGAACATCGGAATACTGTACTTGTGTAACTACATCCTCCAAGACTACACTCAATCAACATATTCCATAATGAGCCCCATCTCATCGAATCAGAAATTGAAGCTGCAATCAATAAATGAAAAATGAGAAATTGCCAGGGCCAGACAATACCTCATTAGACCAGCTCAAAGGAACCGGAAAAAGATTGTAGATAAGTTAGTCTGCCATTTTAACTGAATGGTATACAACGTAAAATTGCAGATAACTGGCATTATGTCATAATAATTATACTAGACAAAAGAAGAACAATCGAATATTTTAAACTACAGACCAATGTCTTGTCTCATGTGACTGCAAGCTCTTCATGAGAGGAATTACTAGCAAACTACATTGACAACTAGATGAGCAAAGAATGGGAGAACGATCTACAGACCATCAAGTCACTCCTCAGTTTAAACCTCAGAATATAAGATCGAATTAAACCTCGTCTTTGCGGACTGTCAGAAAGCATTTTAGTCAAAATAAACACCAGCTATCATGACAACAATAGTGATCCTTGAGTGGGTAAGGTTTACGCCTTGGTTGTGAGGGTTCCATGTCAATTTAAAAGAAAATATACTCCACTTCTAGGGATTGGTGGTGTCTTATACCATGGCGAATGCGAAAGGAGGCAGCTTATAAGCTTGACTTTCCCCGTCAAAACCAACCTTCACTTGATAATATAAACATTAAAGAATCTAAATTGGAACTGGGTTGGACATGTGACAAGATTCAAGACAATGATGGATGGACCAGAAAGATCAAAAATTGGACTTTACTTGATAATTGACCACCCGAAGGAATGCCACTAACAAGAGGGATAGATGAACTAAAAAACAGACGAAGGATTAGAAGAAACCCGCAAGGTTATTTCCTCATTAAGAGTTAAATGTTACCGTTGTTAGCTTCCGCGATATATTTTGTTTCAAATCTGTTCGAATCACTTCGGTAATTTTGGAGGTACCAAAACACTTACAATTTGGAAAGGTTAGGTGGTGTAATGCAGTATGGCGACAAGTTTATTGAAAATAAATTTCAGGGCTGATGAAAGCTTTGGTTCACTTAGCACGAATATGAAAACATTGGATGCATACTTCATGATAAGAGTGGGTGTACCCCCCGATTCTCCTTCCCCTCCCCCCCGAATTATTACTTATCAAGTCAGTAATCATAGAATTGGCTAACCCAAAATTATTGTTGGCGACGACCTAAAAATAATTTTAAAATCGTTTGACCTTTTTGAAAGCTTAGTCATTCATTATTCTTGCCGGGCAGGGAAAAAGATCAGCTAGTATATTAGGGATATGAGTCTTAGTTCTCCTATTTGTTATAATCCTCAAGTCATTTAAGCCCAAACTCACCAGAAATAGGGATCCTCTGGGAATAAGGCGAACGAATCTCTTCTCCCGGTGACTGTCTCCTTGTTGTGCTCCTTCAGCAGTTTGGTAAAGGAACCGGAAGAATGGATTAAGATCTTCCCCAAGTTCGCTGGGCCAGCCGTGATAGTGCATGGAAGAATTTTGACGATTTTGGGAGACGTTATAATCAGGGTATTCCAGATCTTCTCTACGATGAGTCGAAAGGATTAGGGGACTGTGCTGGAAGAGATCCACGCCTTCTGCGATGGATGAGTGCGAAGGAAGCACCGATTGCAATAACATAAGGACGGCGAGTGCTGATGTCGTGGGCATCATTTCAACTGCAAGAAAGGTGGGAAATCGGCGTTTCAGCAAGAAAAAGAGAAAAAGGATGCAAGTTTGTGGTGATAGAAGAGGTACGATCCCCCCTCTAGACTTCTATAGGATTAAGTTCACCTTTGTGTTTCTCAGGAACAGTTTGATATGATGGAGAGTCAAGTGGCTCGACTGTAAGTTGTCGAAGCCTGAAATTACAAATGACAGAATCAACCGAACTTTGGTGACTGTCCGATGTTGATCGCTTCAAATAATCTCCCCTTTCGACTATTAGGGCTATAGTACCTTCCACACATTCATTTCACCATCTTAACCATTTTCGTTTGGAACTTGCGTTCAAACTTTCTGGTGTCAATCTCCTCATGGTCTTTGCTTCATACTTTTAAGTAAATTATAATAATGCAGGAATAATTATTTGCAGTTTGGGAAGTTACGTTAAGTCAAAGAACCAATAAGATATGCATTATTTATTGCCCTATATTGGGTAGTATCAACGGCCTCTTCAAAGGTTTCTAAATACTAATATTCTTGGAACTGAAAAGTTAGTCTCTATCTCACTTGGCAATGGCGGATCCAGGATAAAAATGGGGGGGGATGGGGGGTGCTAACCTGAATTCCTCCCTCTGCGGAGTCTAAGAAAAGGGCATTGATCATTAGTAATGGTTATCTTACACAATATTCATAATAAATAACAGCAACTCATAAAGGTGGGAACACTGACTCTCTCAGAACCGAATAATTTTCCACACATCAGAAAATTGTGAATTGCGGTTTATTTGTAGTTTTTAGACGTCAGCTAAGGTATAATACTCAATTTAAAATTATTTTTTTAGATTTACCTGCATTTTGTTCATGTATCATATAAGATACATTCGATACCAACGGTTTAAATAACTTTTTCATATATTCTATATCATACATAACTCTTTCTGAATAGCAAAATACAAATAAGATTAAACAAAAATTATAAGCATCAACAGGTATGAAATTGGGGGGGGGGGGCTCAGACCACTCATCCCTTCCTCTCAGATCCGCGTCTGCTTACTAGTTCCTCCCTCCCCCCCCTCTCAGATCCGGGTCTACTTACTGGATTACCACAAATTACCGCCAAGTTACAGCGCTGTCGTCCTCGTTGCTTTCAGCTCATTTCAGTCAAGGCGTTTTTTAAGGAGGTAAAATATTCACCCAAACTTCGCTACTCGCACCACACTCGAAATTGTTACCTCAACCATGTTACTCACCCGCAAGGGATGTAGCATGGTCAACCTTCTGTAGCTGACATCTGGAGGAAGTCATGCTCTCCAGGACCCACTGTCTACAGGAGGATCTACAGCTATATATTTTCCACCCATCTTCACATTCATTAGCTTCTCACAAACACTGCAGGATTCGCCCTCATTAGTATTTCAATTAAATTCGAGGGGAAAAATATCCCCATCACCACAGGTCATTCGACTCATATTTTGATTTAAAATGGACCACATTTTTTAATGAAATTAGCGACCTAATTCTCCATTTGCACCACGAGTAAAGGGAGAAAAGTTGGGCCTCACTGGGTTTGTTTAGTCATTAGAGGGGAGTCTGAATTGGGTCAACTTTGCGGGGGGAGGAATATGATGTGGGACCCGATGTTCGGATCCTACGTTAAACTATAGAACCTGTCTAGATTTTGAGTGGTTGAAGAGGACTCAAGCGATGGAAAACAAATACTTTAATACCTTCTAATTCAGCGATGGCCTGTCGCGATTTGGAGCTCCAAAACACACCCTGTACTCATTCGCTTGGTCAGGGTCTACTAATTTACTGAGGACAATCTTTGCTTTGAACTCGGAAACCAAGAAAAGCGAGCACTACTGCTGATTATTAATATGGTAAGTCGCCTTAGGCCTATTAAGCTTGAAGAATTCTAATAGGCTTTCTTTCCAGACCCATTTTTTCTTGCACATGAATGAGGAGATCTTCGAAAGTTTGCTCTATATTTCTTTCTTCCCAGCACAAGATGTCCGTCACAGCCTGACTAGAATAAATACATATGTACAAGATCTTATTAATGGAGAGTATAGAATTATTAGAAATATTCTTTCCTCTTTACTTATATCACATTGCGGTGATACTAAATTTATTATGCCATGCGTAAACTTAATGAGAGAATAATTTAAAAATTTGGAGAAGTTTCGAAATATATTTGGGGAGCGCGTGATGCAAGAAAATTCCTTTGTCGAAATGACCAAAGATGACACCCAATAGAGCGATCGACTGCATACAAAGTTGGGAGAGAAGTTACAGAAAGAATTTGCCGGGCAATCTAGTACCAGGACAACCTACTAGGTCAACCTGTGCACACACTGACACTAACATACATATGTGCCAACATGGGGGAATCAGAACTAGTGGGGATATTTAAGTCACATTCGCTTTAATGATGATAGTATTATTTGCCTCAGATTCAGAAGAATTGTACTTGATAATAACCAAATTGTTACCAATCAATCGCGAAATGAAAATAAACTCGAATACTAAAATAAAAATCAAGAGTTGCGGGAGATTGTCCAATTAAAATTAACAATCAAATTTTAGAGTTGGCATTACATGGATAATCAATAAATTAATGGTTTTAAAATGAAAGTAAAATTATTTATAATACGCAACAAAAACATTCATTCAACAAAATAGTTTCTATAGTTGATTAATTTATTCGGTTTTGATGAAGTATATGATTTGATATCCTTTACCACTTTCACATAGGAATAGGCTTTGTCATGTAGCTGAAGTTGTAAGGTCTGGTGAAGGAGAAGAAAGAACTTCCCAAATTAACGGGGGTTTTTTTCTTTCTTTGGTCAAACTTGGCCTGTGTGGGCGTGCATTGTCATGGAGAAAAAAAGCAAGCGCCTTTTCGTTGAACCGTGACTGATGTTTTAGTTCAAGAGAGTCATTTAAACGTTGCAATTTTTGAACAGTTGGTCTACAGTAACTGTTTGTTTATTATTATTGAGGGAGCACAAAATTAATAACTCCTTTCACATGCTAGCAAATTCGAATCATAGCCTTCTGATATTGGAGGCACGTCTAAGAGCAGGGAGGGATTTTCCATTAAGATTAAGCTATTGTTTTGTAAGACTAAATAATCCACTTTTCATCAGCAGGTAACAATTACGTTCAGGAATGGCTTGCAGGGATTTCAAAGCAAGAGAGATGAAGAAAAATTCACACGTTGCCCTTCAGGCAGTTTACGTGACACCCAAACACCAATTGTGTGGACTTTTCCTATGTTAATAGTATATTTACGTAGTGTTTCATCGCTGACATTTAAAATTCTTTCCGTTTTATGAGTATCCCATTCAGGATTAGATTCTACAAGGGCCTTAAGAGCTTCAAGGTCAATTGACTGTTGACTGAAAGGAATTTTTTAACCCGATGTTGACATTTAGAATATTCAACACATTCCCTCACACTCGCATGTAGTGTTTTTTATTACTAATATGACACTATCTACTTCCTTGCATGCTTAAAGCTTAAGAAAGGTAGTAAGGGGCGCGGAGATTTGCCTTCCTGGCCGCCGTGCTGACGGGACTCAGCACCACGTCCGACCCCATCTTAGCCTCTTCTCCTTCTTTCTGACACCCTGTCTTTTACCCTGCTTCCTCATTTTCCATACAACTTATCCCAGAACTTTATCTGATCGGCCTCTAATTTCACAGGGTAGACGCCGACCAGCTTCCTCTCACCCAACCATCCTGAATCAGTGCTAAGGGAAAGGGGACAACGACCCCTCCCCCTGAGCTCCGGTTTGGGATGTTGGGTTTTTAACGACCTGCTTCATACCCACCTTTACCTTTTCACATCCCCTTTCTTTGTTTCTTTTTTCACTATCTATCATTTTTATGCCGTGCTAACGGTGGAGACGCCAGGCCGATGGGCTGCCATGCCACTAAGCGCGAGGAGTGGCCTCAAATGGCGGTAGCTGGTTCTGCCAGACCCGTACTCATCCCTCGCAGAGCTGGCTACTGCGTTGGGGTGATGAGCGTGTGCATCCGGTGAATTACAAAGGTCACCATGCCTAATGATGAGTCCCCCCCCAAAATTCTTCCCTCTTTTACATTCCTCTCTACCATCACCGGAGCAGCCTATGAGCAGCTCCACTGAAAAAATGGAAGTCTCCCCTCTCTGTGCTCTCTCAGGGGACCCTCCATATTTCTTCTGCTGGAGAGAGGCTTACTCCTCTCCTTTGCCTATGGGTGCAGGGGACTCCCCTCACCCCCTTCTATCACTTTTTCCAGCGCAGTCTCCCCTTTACTTTTCAAAGGGACTGCCGAGAAAGCAGGCAGGCTGCTCATAATTGACCGCTTCTTGTTGAGGCTCTCGATGGGGCCAACCATATTAGGGTAACAAGGGACGCCAGGGCCCGTCGGCCCGTGCCCTTTAATATCTTGCAGGCGTGCGCGACAAGTTTTCAGAGTTCATTGTATCTGCCCCCCCCCCCTCCCCTCTCTTCCTCGATGGATACCGGCTCGGCGGCATTAGGAAATAAAAAAGAACCTCGAATAAGATCTGTGATGTCTTAGAGGGTGATGGCTACATGGAGGCCCCCTTTGAGATGGACTTGGTCCCTGAGGTTACCCAGCCTAAGATGGTAGGACCTTCCATGGGGTCGAACCTGGGCTCGGTGCCAAGCACTGAACCCAAGTCCGCCCCTGTGCAAGGACCTCCTTAGACGGCTCGGGCCCCAGATGCATTACAAGGAGAAAAAGGAACTCCTCCCATAGCCGGTGCCCCTATGGCAGCCAAGCCCTCCGCCATTTCAGAGAAGGATCAGGCTGAAGCCGGTGAATCTGGCCTAGGGGCTCTTACCGGTGGAGGAGCGAAGCGGATTCATTCTCCACCCTCTTCTCCTAAAAAGAAAAAGAACAAAAAAAGACTAAGAACATTCGGGGCTCCTCTCCCTTAACGGAAGCCACGGGATGGGCGGGTCTGCTGCTGTTTCGGTAAGCGACCAAGCCAAGATCGGCACGTCCGGCCCGTTGCTGCCTCAGGTGGGGAGTTTCAAACGAAGAGCAGAACTGCGTAGAGCGGAGGCCTCGATTACGTCGGGGCCCGCATTCAGATGCTATATGGCTTTTTCGAGCCCACTGGCTTCAAACGCATCCTTGTTATTCGCCCCATTGATGACAGCATGTTGGCTAAGGGCAACATGATCCATCAGAGCTCTAGCTAGTGTGATTGGTAGAGAGCCGAAGTTGACTCGTTTCTCGGACGGGAGCCTTTTGGCGAATACGTCGTATTCCTCCTAAGCGGCCATGATTAGTGCCCTGTAAGTGTGACGCTGCACTCTACCATGAACTTCGTGAAAGGATTAGTTTTTGCGACGGAACTCGTGGACTACTCCATATTTGACATAGTCTTAGAGCTGGCTCACCATGGGTGGTCAAGGTCGAACGTGTGATGAGAAAAAAGGGAGGGGCCTCGAGACCCACCCCTACACACTTCTACACGTTCGACTGAGACAAGATATCTGAGACGGTGTGTGCCGATTTGTATAGCTACCGCATGAAGGCATTCATGCCACTGCCGCAGATATGCTATTAGTGTTACTGCTTCATCCATACTAATGGCTCCTGTAGACGCGCAAAGTCAGGGTTACCTGAAGTCTGTGTAAATTATCCAAGGCCTCACACAATAAATCCAAATCGTGTGTGGCCAAGTGTGTGATTTGCGGAGTGCCACATCCCGCTTCTTCAAAGTAATGTGGTGCGTATCTCCTTGAGAAGGAAATCCTGGCTGTTAAGGCCACAGATCGTCTCTCATTTCGCGAGGCTAAGAATTTGTTCCTGGCGCGCTCGGCGCTTTCTGGTACGTGATATGCCTCAATGTTAAGAAAAACACCCTCTGCTCCTGGCCCCTCTAGGCCTACGAGCACAGTCGAATTCGCGCCCATTGGGAACCATTTTGCGGGTTCTACCCACTCCGGGCATTCCACTGGTAAAGCTGGTGGCACAAAGGGTTCAAGCCAAGACCGGCTAAAACCAGGGCTCCCATCCCTTCCCTCAGAGTGACCGTTTCTTTTAAGGTGAAACGGCCACGTGTCTCCACCCAGCCGTTAGACTCACAGGAGCAAACACCACTGAAGATGTTCATGAGGCCATCTTCCGGGATTGCTAAACCTGACCCCAAAAAAGTGAACAGCACTAAACGAGCTTCGGCTCCTTTTTGGATCCTCCAAAAGAGCGCCTTCCACATCCAAAGCCGCCCTGCTTGCCTAAGGTTTCGAGGCGGAGAGAGGAAAAGACTTGCATGACGAGTCCTCCTCCACCAATAAGTCCTTGAATGTGACAGCGCATTGTCTGGCCAAACAGGGTCCGGTGTTCTGCCTCCAGGAAGCGTATGGCAATTCCCGTGAGGGTCTTCTGTTCAAACAGAGCCCTCGCATCTCCTCCGAGCTAGGCCTAGAGGGCATTTTCCTTCAATGGAATTACCGCAGACTCCATGCCAACGGGGAGGAGCTGCGGCCGCTCGTCTCGTCCCGTTCCCCGTTAGCTATCTTTTTGCAGGAGACCATGCTGGGCGCGTGCCCCCTGACCACCCTCACGGGGTATAAGGGTTTTGCGAGTCCACCACCACGGGATGGGAGCCGGGTAGGAGGGTGCGCAATTTACACACGGCATGATGTCTCCGTTCTTCTTTTCGCTTTAGATACCTCCTTTCAGGCAGTGGCTGTGCAGCTGCACCTGGATAGGAGGTATACTGTCATTTCCGCGTACATTTCACCGTCAGCCGACTTCGACGCAGGGGACTTCCGCCGCGTCGGGGCATGGTTGCCGAGGCCCTTTCTCTTGCTGGGTGTTCTGAGGAGACTACTCAATTAATCCCAAGGGTCAAGTCCTTGCTGACCTGATCGACGAGCTGGAAATGGGGGTCCTAATTGTGGATGAATTTACACATCACTGCCCGAGAACCACTTCTTTTTCCTGCCTCAATCTATCTTTGTGCTCTCCGGATGCACAGCCTAATTTGGGAGGGGGGGGAGGTCAATGACCACCATGGTAGCGATCACATTCATATTCAAATATTTTCTGGGCCGCTGCCGCACGAGAGCACGCCCCGGTGGTGCTTGGCACGGGCGCGGTGATCCGCATTTCAGGAAATGACTGATTTATCTATCTCAGTCAAGGAGTTTGGGTCGGTATATGAGGCCGTTGAGTTCTCTGACAACTTCATCGCTGTGGGCCTAACTATTATTCCTAGAACTTCTGGCCGTTTTGCACGCCGACCGCTCCAGTGGTGGTCAGCCGAGTGTGAGGCGGCCGTCACACTCTGAAGCGCCGCCCGAACAATTTCACTGTCGGTGAATTTCGTCGAGCTAGGGCTTGGTTCCAGTATGTTTCGAAGCACACCCGCTGCTCTTCTTAACGAGCATACGTGTCTTCACTTAACGGGAAGACCCCTCTAGCAGCGGTGTGGAAGCGGGTCAAAAGGATTCTAGGCAAGTTCTCGCAGGACTCCCCCTCCTGTTCTCCAGGAGAATGGGATCGCAATCTAGGACCCAGCGTCAATGGCGGAATCCTTCGCGACTGCTTTCTCCGCATTTTCTAGCCGAGACGCTGCTTCACCAGAATTCAGTGCGCGTTGTTATGTCGTGGAAGGCCGCCGACTGGTCTTTACCTCTAGAGACGGATAATTCTTCAACCACAGGTTTACTATAAGTGAGTTGGGTTCCACTCTCCTTTCGTGCGCGGAAACCGCTCCTGTTCCAGACGATGTCCCGTATGCCATGCTTCGAAACCAAGCTGGGCAAAGCATGGCCTTTCTGATAAATTTGTTTAACAGGATCTGGGTAGACGGCATCCTCCCACATTCCTGGCGAATCGCTACTGGGCTCGCTTTTCGCAAACCGAGGAGCGATCACTCTCCACCGGCTGGTGTCCGCCCAATCCCTCTAACCTCCTGCGTGTGTAAGTTGATAGAAAATTTGGCAAATGTTAGATTAGACTTTTTTTTGCTTCCGCAAGTTCCATTCCACGTCGAATGCTCTGCCCCGACTGGAAAATGCCGTCTGCGATGCCTTCTATCGTAGACAGCACTACGCTACGGTGTTTTTTGATCTGGAGAAGGCCTATGATACCGCATGGCGATACGGTATCATGGAGGCTCTTCACATGATGGGGGCGAGGGGACGCCTCCCAGTCTTTATATCTGAATTTTTGCGAGATCGTCGATTCCGCGTACGGGTGGGGGGGACCCCTCTCCGGCCCAAAGGAGCAGGAAGAGGGTGTCCCGCAGGGAAGTGTCCTCAGTGTCACACTCTTTGCCGTGAGCATCAACGGCATCACCTCGGTGCTGCCGAAAGATGTTCTCGCTACGCTCTACGTGGACGACCTTTTGATCTCTTTTGGCGCGGCCCAGATGCCAACTCTAGAGCGTCGACTCCAACAGGCATTGAACCGCGTCTCTCGCTATGCCGAAGCGCACAGGTTTCGGTTTTCTTTTGCCAAGACTAAGGTGGTGCACTTCTGCCGCCATCCACGGCTTCACGCCGACCCAGATTTGTTTCTTAATGGGGTGCGCCTGGATGTGGTTGAGTCGCACCGTTTCCTTGGTCTTGTATTCGACCGACGCCTCACCTGGGAGGCTCATATTCGCAGCCTTAGGTTCTCTTGTACCCGCGCCACGGATATTCTCCGTTCCGTGACGTTCAGCGCTTGAAGCGCTGATAGGGCTACTGCCCTACTTTTTTATCGATAATTGTTCGTTCGAAGCTCGACTACGGATGCGAGTTTCATGCATCCGCAGCTGAGCGTTCATTGCGGAAGGTGGATTCGATCCACCACACCGGCCTTCGCCTTGCGACCAGTGCCTTTTGCACTTTCCCCATTGAGAGCCTGTTGGTCGATGCTGGGGAGATGCCACTCGCTTTGCGCCGCGTGCAGTGCATCACTCGCCTGTACGCGTGAGCCCGGCTCCTCCCTCAGTCGTAAACAGTTTTCACTGCATCCGCAGCTGATCTCGATGGGGCCTATGCCGCCGAGAGACGCCAGTCATACCCTAAGCCCTTTGGGTTTAGGGCCAGGAAACTCCTTCGAGAGGTAGATATAGCTCTCGGGCCGGTGGCGCCCCTGGTTCTGCCCAGGACGCTACCCTGGAGGGTACCACATTTGGCTATTTGTCGCCACGCCTCTGCTCCCAAAGCTTGTACTGCGCCGGGAGTATTGCGTTCGACCTTTTTGGAGCACACATCGTGTCACGCTGGAACCGTGCCAGTGTATACGGATGGCTCCAAGTCCCAAGAGGGGGTAGGCTTCCCCGCCGTATCACCTCTGTTTGAAGTCAGCGGGGCTCTACCAGGCGCTGCGCCTGTCTTCACGGCCGAGCTGGTGGCAATACACTACTTGGTACGAGAGATTACGCGACGTGCCCGGTTCGGAGACCGGATTGTGATCTATAGCGACTCACAAAGCGAACTAAGTGCTTTCGGGGCATTGGAATCTCCGCATCCCCTGGTTTGCGATATCCGTGACGCCACGGTTTTGGCGAGCCGGGCAGATGTTGAGATTATCTTCTGCTGGGTTCCTGGACATGTAGGAATTGCGGGGATTTTGCGTGCCGATGAGGGTGCCAAAAAGATTCCGCGAGGACTGGGCGATCAGACCAGCGTTTCGCTCTTCCACACACCGATTACATGGCAGGAATACGGGCAGTTCTCCGTGCTGCTTGGCAAATAAGATGGGAGATGGTCAAGGGGAACATAAAGTTGCGTGCCATTGCGCCTCGACTGTTCCCATGGACCTACTCCCCAATGCCACGACGGCTTCAGGTTGATTTCTGTCGTCTCTGAATTGGACGCACCACCATTTTATGGAGCGCTCGCCTGCGCCATACTGTGAAGACTGTGTTGTTCTCCAGACTGTTCGGCACATTCTTGTTGAATGTCCCAGTCTAGGTGATCTCTGTGCACGATACCCCTTCCGGTACCGGGACGAGCGGGGTCGCTACCGATTGTCCCTTGTACTCGGGACGAGTCCGTGCACACCGACTTGTGATCTTTACAAGTTTTTGTAGGAGGCTTGCCTCCGCCATATTATTTGATCTTTTTGTGCCTTTATTTTTGTAGGTCGCATGTTCCTCCGCCGGGGGCAAGGCGGGCCTACCCCCGCCCCCGGAGCACGCTTCCTTCTTGCCTCTTTTGCTTTTTCTCGTTCTTATTTTTTTAGCCTTTGTCCTTTTTATCGTTGTTATGTGTTATTTAGATATTATTTATTTTTTAATATAGCGTAATAGTAGGCTGTTGTGTACGGCGACTTATGCCCAAGTAGGGAGTCGCCAGATGGGCTGCCACAATGAAAAGAAATACACCACAGCTTGTGACTCTGATAGGAGTAGGGGGAAAGGATTTAATTGAAAAAAGGACTCTAGAGAATTATAGAACTGCACATTTTACGAATAACTCACACGGACGATATATATATATATATATATATATATATATATATATATATATATATATATATATATATATATATTAATTTAAAAAATCCGCAGGAAGTAAAAATATAGTTAAAGACATAGAATTTCGATACTGAACATATTCCCAGTGAGGCGACTCTATTAAAACAAGAGGTTTACAAAAAGTAAATATTCATCTGCTGGATAGGAACTACTCGAATACTTGGAACTTGTTAATAATATTAAAGGTATAATATCGAAGAATTATGTTTCAAAATGTACAAATACTCCCGCTATTTCTCTAATTTCAATATTCTTAGTATCGATAATAGGTTTGGAATTTTTTAAATAAATTTGATGATCCTCTTTTTCGCAATATTTCATTAAGGCACTATTAAACTTCCCACGTGAAGATCCCGTTTATGTTGTTTTATGCTTCTATTAAACTCAACACTTTTAAATATGTATTTTGGGAGACATTATTGGAACAAGAGAGAACTAGTTGAATTTCCTTTGGTTTGTTTTTTCTAGAAGTATCAGAAAATCTCTATCTAAAATTTGGCTTAAAAGATCATTGCTCCCTCCCCCTCAAACCCAAATAGTCACACTTCACTTTAGAAGAATCATTTGTTTAAGTAGAGGTAACCACACTTGATTTGCTCCCTATTTTAGAGCTTATCTTCTATGGCTATAACCATGTTAATATGGGATACAATCCAAAGGTACTGCATGGGAACCTTTCAAGTCAAGTCGACCTGAATCGGGACATCTGCAGATTCGTTACATCCGAAGTGACAACTTTGCTAAAACAAATTTTTTCGTTTTCAGTCGGTTTGGCTATATCCACGGAATATTTATTGACATCAAATTTTAAAAAAGGACTTAAAGACTGATCCTGTTAACATTCGTCCCATTTTCATTACTTCGATTGTTAGTAAGCTCGAAGGCCATTACTAGACACAGAATCATGGGCATATGAAGGTTAAATATGTAGCTTCATAAATGACTCTCACCACGGCTCTCGAAGCGGACGTTCATGTGTAGGCAACTTGCTCGCTTTTTCATCATGCAAAGATCGCGACGTTTGACCATAAAACGGCCTTTGACGCTGTCTCTCTTAAAAGGCTATTGACAAAATTAAAATGGTAGGGAATAGGGGGAACCGTACTGTGGGGGAATTCCACGTGGAATTTCTTTTCCTGCACGCAAGTGACGTCCATGCGCTAAAGAAAATTCTAGTATTTGGTTAGGCTTAAATTGGTAAGCTCTCCCCACATCCACAAGCGGTAGCCTCGAACCGCGTCCACCTCGGACCACATTTCGCGGGCTAGAATCGCCGGGGCGTGAAGATTCGAGGCCATTCGAGAGTAGCGCTGTTTCCCCCACCCCTGCGGAGGGAGCCTCGGATATATAGGGCTCGTCTTCCAGGTGGGAGGCACAGAGTCGAGGAGTCCCGCCAGGATCCAAGAAGCATTCCCCTAGTTCCAATTCAGGTGCTAACAACGAAGCAAAGTGACGGCTGAACTTTTCGTGTCTTGGAATTAGCTCAGCCAGTGAGGTAATTCCATTTGACGATCGCCACCGAGCGATTTTTCCGAATCCACTCATCAACTCCTTTCGAAGCCCTCCTCGTTCCCTCCTCGTCTTCAGGCTACCGAAATACTCTTCCCTGGACCTGACGTTACCGCCCCCCATCCCCCATTTGGAGAACCGTCCTCACGTCAACTTCCCGCTCAGAAGCTCCGAGTGCCCTCACCCTTACGTTTATTGCCTGCAGAAGACATCCGTGAAACCTTACCCCAACGTCTCACCCGGAATCCTCCGTAAGCCAACCTCTCTTCCCCTTCAGAACCCCTTTGAGTTAATCCTCCCCATTGGAATAGTCTCCTTCTGTAACGCATTAATTTCTAACTTCAGAGTCTGATGCATAACTCTGTAATTCCCCCCTCATTTACCAATTTAATTTTGCCCATTGATTCTCTTATTTTATTTAAATAAAATTACATTTTTTTTTATGCCTCTTTAAATAACCTTGAGCTTTGCCATTGCCCAAATTTTACCTGACCTCGTTTTGCACTCTTTTCTCGCTTCTCCGCGCATCGAAACTCGTGGTGTCCCTTCCTTGTCGGTTCGCCTTTAAGTTATTAGTCCCTTTCCCCATAGATATAATATGGTATTGATATAATATAATGTCACACCCCCACACGTACTATAATGGATTGAAGATTAATTGGAAAACCTAAGGCAGAAAGTTGTTCTCAATCAAAATAATTTTCATGAATATGGTCATAACGGCATTTTTCAGGGATATGTTCTCGCGCCCTTATTTTTTTTAGATATTTAAAAGAAATTGACATATCTCTTATACAGAATTCCAAAATTTTCCAATGAGACTAAATTAGGTACTATAGCAAAATATCATAGTGACCGTGAAAACATATAAAAAGACTTGGATAGGTAGTCGAATGGTGGAAAAGATGGCAGATGAAATTCAATGTGTTTAAGGGGTGTATGGCAATGCACATAATCATTGATAATTACAATATAGGTGAACAAAATTTGAGCAGTCAATATGGAAAAGAATTTAAGAGTCTTGATTTCGTGTGCTTTAAAATGTTTAAAACCCTGCACTGTAGCTACACTAAAGGCAAATAAGGTAATAGGCTACAAGTCCATACATCTTGAATTTGAATCTAAAGATATTGTTCTTCTCTTATATAAATTGCTTTTAATACCTCATTCGAAGTATGCGGTGTAATTCTGCTCTTTTCATTTGAAAAAGGACATTACAGTAATGCAGTAGTGGAACACGTTCAGCGCCGAGACGAAATTAATTGCTGAACTTAGAAATAAATCGTATTAAGAGGCAAAAATGAGGCACCTCAATTTACCGTCGACTGTAAGATAGCTATGTACACGAATATTTTCTAGAACTCCTGCCGTTTAGTATTAATTAACGAAAGACATTTTTTGTACATACCTGTTCCTTTAAATTTTGTTTTTCTCTCTTTTTATCCCGAAGTACCAGTTTATTGAGAAGTAACATTGCTACTTACTCTAAAATCAACGTTTTCCTTAACGAACCACGTTTCATAAAATTACCTGACGAACGAAACGCTCTTGTTGGCTGCGTCCCTTTAAAAAGAAAAATGTTTTTTTGTTTGTTTATTTTGACTTTAAGCGCTTATTTTCATCATTCCGTGGGCAAAGTTTGCCCACTCTAAACTAGATTACTGTAGACTAGAATACTGTGGGCTACATTACTGTAGATTAGAAAACTGTAGACTAGATTGTGGAGGAATGAATATAACGAGGACAAGCAGACGTTAGTTTTTTTTATATACAGCGTCAACCGTTACGCTCCGCATGGGCCAAGGCTCCCCCTCCCTTCCCCGCTTCCCCAAACCCCTTCGAAGTCGCACGCAAAGACGGATTTCGGTCAACAGATTTCGTAATTTACGAGACTGGTGGTGTAAACGTTCAGCCCAGAGTCAAGTAACCAGGACCTGCTCCCTTCGTTCGTTGAAACGAGGGGCGGTCAATAAGTTTTGCGAATCGGTAGGGCAAAATAGAGGAAGGGGGATGGCTGTTTGTAGGGGTGTTAGCACAAGTTATGACAAGTCAGGACCTGCAGCCGCACGCTCCTGCCTCGTCTATTTAAGAAGCGGTAGCTGATCGCAGAACGTCAGTCACAGATTTTTCAACAATGGAGAAGGTTGAGCACCGCGCAGTGATCAAATTTTTGACCAAGGAAGGCAAGAATGAAAAAAAGAGATCCATGAACGCATTGTTGCAGTGCACACCGACTCATCCCCTTCCTATGCAACTATTGCTCGCTGGAATAGGGAGTTCCGCCATGGTCGTGAGTCTCTTGAAGATAAACCCCGTCCAGGATGCCCGTCAGACGTGACCAACGAGAACAATGTGGCCCGTGTAGAGAGGAGGATCCTTGAAAATCGACGAGTGAAGGTCGAAAAAATCGAGCGAGAACTTGGAATATCACATGGAAGTGTTATCAACATCATCCACCACAATTTGGCCATGACCAAGGTCTCTGCCTGTTGGGTCCATAAACACCTGAAGCCCCATGATCAACTTAAACGCTGTCAAAATCCACAAAGCCAGAGTTGCACAAGCTGCCCTGCGCGAGTGCGGATTCGAGGAGCTCAACCATTCCCCCTACAGTCCAGATCTGGCCCCAGGCGACTACTTTTTATTCCGCCAACTCAAGGCTGCACTGCGTGGATGCCAGTTTGGGGGCGATGAAGATGTCCAGCTCGCCATCCAAGAGTGGATTGAACAGCAGTCAGGAGATTTCTGGTTGTCGGGAATTTGAAGCCTCAGGGACAAGTGGTGCAAGTGCATTGAAGTCGAGGGTAGGTATATTGAAAAATAATAAAACCCCTCTCCTCATATCTCGTTTCCTTATATCAGAATTGCAAAACTTATTGACCACCCCTCGTATAAACATAGCGGGGGTGATATCCTTTTTAATGAAATTCTTGCTGCCTAAGGCTTCTTCGGAAGAAAATATATGAACAGGCTCACTGTCCCCTCCGATTGTTTATGTCTTTTTTTCGCCAAATAGACGAAATCTCACCTTCCCTGTGAGTAAACATAAAGGGACGAAGTGTCACAGCTTTGAAAATTTATGCCCTAGGAGAGGGGCATAACTGTTGGCTATTGAGGGTTCGCCCCTCCTAAACTCCCTGGTCTCCCCTCTACCCCCAGTGGATAATCGACGTATATATTTTGATCTTGAGAAATTTGGAGGAGAATTCACTTAGCCATCGAGAGAAGAAGACGAGTCTCTGAGTCAAATATGGAATAAAGAAGATAGTTATAACCAAGCGGGATTTACCCTCCCGAAGCTGTTCCTTTGGTCACTTAGAAGACCAGACCAGTGGTATCGAGACCAACTCTCCTACTATTCTCG
The DNA here is from genome assembly GCA_963969495.1 of Ceratothoa steindachneri. NCBI lineage: Eukaryota > Metazoa > Arthropoda > Malacostraca > Isopoda > Cymothoidae > Ceratothoa > Ceratothoa steindachneri. The sequence continues at coordinate 60,033,347 of OZ018323.1, read as the reverse complement.
CCCAGAGAAAATCACGTATCTTAGTTTTCTGAAAAAGCATAGAGATACCCCTCACCTTTGAAGAAGACCAAAGTGAATTCCCATTTGAGAAGAGATTCACCTCATAGTTAAGTCTCATCGTCGAGAAACCAGAATTGGTAACACAGGGATCGGGATAACTTCCATCCATCCAAGATCCCCTCACTTACATCTTCAAGTCGAGAGAAGCACCGCCACTCGCCTCCACGACCCCTGGAGAAGCATCAGCTGTTTTCCCGACCCTCCTGGCCTCAGCGAGGACGTCCGTCGTCAAACTCGCCCAGACCAACTCAACGAGGCGGCTCACTTTCAAGGTCACCCAACTGTCGACACACTCCGAGTTAAATGTAAAATGAATACATAAAAATATTCATTTTGTTATTTTCCTTTCAGTGCGCAAGTGTATTCGTAACAAAACTATTTCAAGCTGGTAGTCGTAACCAAACTCCTTCATTTTCAAATGACTTAAGAACTCGCATTAATTGAGCTTAAATCTCGTGTATTAGAAGGGATTTTTGCGTCAACCATCTTGTATTACTTATTTGTAGTATTAATTTTTATTAGACCCTCTTCCTATAGAATTAGTCTATTTAAAGATTTAAGATTTCGTTCTTTTATGTGATTAAAACTATATTTTCTCGGAGTTGTTTAATTAGATCCTCAAACGCAGAATTGGGAATAAATATATCATAATACGAAGCCTCCCTGGTTAAAGAATTAAATTAGAGCACTCTTAGAAAAAAGTGGACCGGATCAACTCATGTACGAATCAAACGTACATCCGTACTCGGCCGTAAACCACGACATAGATTACTGTAGACTAAAATATTTTACATTAGATTACTGTAGGCCAGGTTTTTCTAGACTAGATTACTGTAGGCTAGATTACTATAGACTAGATTACTATAGGACAGGTTACTATAGACTATATTACTGTAGGCTAGATTACTGGCGACTAGATTACTGTAGACTAGATTACTGTAGACTATCTTACTGCATACTAGATTACTGTAGACTAGATCACTGTAGACTATATTACTGTAGACTAGATTATTGTAGGCTAGAATACTGTAAACTAGATTGCTGTAGTCTCTATTACTGTAGGATAGATTACTGTAGGTTAGATTACTGTAGACTAAATAGCTGTAAACTAGATTACTGTAGACTAGATTACTGCAGACTAGAATACTGTAGACTATATTACTCTAGGCTTATACTACGCTAGACTAGTTTTTAGACTAGATTACTGTAAGCTAAATTACTGTGAAATACCCTCTATTACCTTGTTTTTCATCCTTTATATACCTTTACCTTTTCAATCTATCTCCTCCGGATTTTTCGCGGAATTTTCTAACTAATTAATAATTAAGGCTATAATTATTTTGCTAAGGGTGGTTTCAAGGCGAGACTATCGATGAAACACAAGTAGGGAGGGGGGGGGGAAATAATTGTAAAATTGCTAAGATGGTTCTAGTCAATTTGATCCAAGGTAGAAATTTAAGGTGAACCAATAAATGTTTTCATTGCTCTTTGTTCAAGTGAGCCCATTGGATTCTTTCATCATTTGTTGTCGAGGTAAAATTCTTATAATCTTACATCCCTCGTTGTTAAGGTGAATCCATTTAGTATGCGCTTTCATAGCTTGTTGGTGAAATGAACTCATTATATGCTTCTATCTCTTGTTTTTTAAGTAAGAACCTATTAGAATTAGATGCTTTAAACACTTGTTGTTGGGATGAACTCCTTATATGCCTTTGCAGCTTGTTGTTGATGTGATACCATTAGCTACATTCTTTGCTTGTTTTTTTTTATCCATTTGAGGTTTTTATTGCTTGTAGTTGAGGTCACCCTATAAGATACTGTCATATCTTGTTGATGTAAACCCATTATATTTTTCATCGTTTCATTACTTCTTGTTGAGATCAACTCATTAGATTTTTTCGTCGCTTGTTGTTGTTAGGATGAACCCATTAGATGCTTTCAGCGCTTTTTTGAGGTGAAACCATTAGATGCGTTCATCGCATATTGCTAAGCTTTAACATTAGATGCTTTCACCACTTGTTGATGAGTTCAATACATTATATGCCTCTCTTGTTTGTTGCTGAGGTGAACTCAATAGTTGTTCAGATGAAAATAATAGATGCTTTCATCGCTTGAGCTGATGTGAATCATAATGATTCTTTCATTGCTTGTTATTGAGTTTAACTCGTTATATAATACTATAGTTTGTTATTGATGTGAATCCATGAGGTGCTTTCATAATTTATTGTTGATGTGAACCCATTTGACGGTGCATATTTTGTTATTGAGGAACTTATTAGATACTTTTAGCGCCAGTTGTTGTGGTGAAGATGTTAGATGTTTTTTTTTCTCTTGTTGTTTAAGTGAACCTATTAGATGCTATCATCGTTTATTATTGATGTGACACCATAGATGATTGTATCTTTTGTTATTGAGGAACTTATTAAATACTTTTATCAGTAGTTGTTGTGGTGAACACTTCAGATGTTTTCTTTTCTTGTTGTTGAAGTAAGCCTATTAGATGCTCACATGGTTTATTGTTGCTGTAAAACCACTAGATGATTGGAACATTTGCTTTTCAAGAACCTATTAGATACATTTATTGCTAGTTGTTGTGGGAAACACTTTATTGTTGATGTGAACCCATTAGATGATTGCAACTTTTGTTACTGAGGAACTTATCAGATACATTTATCGGTAGTTGTTGTGGTGAACACTTTAGGTGCTTTTTTCGTTTGTTTTGAGGGGACATCGTTAAAAGATTCTATCGGTTGTTGCTGAGGTAAACCTATTAGATGATACGCTCGCTTTTTTGCGGTGAAATCATCAGATGTTTACATCGCTTGGTTTTGAAGTATTGATGGGACGAGTACTCAGTATCGGTATCGAATATCGTTAGTATCGGCTGTTTTTAGTGGTATCCGAACTCGTATCGGTATCGGGACTTTTATTTCTCATTTCCGCTATCAAAATCTGATACTTGCCCATTAATTCCCAAGATACTGTATGCAATCATTTTACAACATATATTTATTCTATTTAATGGTTATATTCTTGTGTCCCGGACGTGAAAAAATTCACATAATCTGCACCAAATTTATTTACACAAAATTTAACATTTTATAACCCTTTCAAATTAGTTTTTCAGGGAAACAAAAGAAACAAGCACAGTCCAAACTACTAGTTTAACCGTACGTGAAAAGTTCACGTAATTGTAATCAATCAAATGACTGCAGTTAGTTTCTAAAGAGTCACTTCAATCACAATGAAAATTGTTATTACACAAAAAATACATGCAATTAGCTTAAAATCAAAGCCGTTCCATATAGTCATATTGTATGTAGGCTACCAAACCAATTAATTTCTATTTTTGTTCCATAGTTTTTTCCGACAAATTTTATTTCGTTTAAAACAGCTGAAAGTTAAGTTTTAAATAGACTCTTTAATCTTTATGTACAACTTTTATCTATAAATGTGATTTGTTTTATATTCCTTCGATATTCATATTCAATTTTCACCCATTGCAGAATGAATATGAACAGTTACATGAAATAAACGGTAGTGTTAGAGAGTAACCATATCGAACATGTTCAAACAGCGTTCCTTCAAACGAACAAACACGAAACATATGACTCAAGGTTTGTTATTTTATTACTATTCTTTCAATCTATAATCAAATGCGTAGAAATTTCTTTTTAATGAAAAATTATTTAGAATATTGGGTTTGAAGTACGACTAATATTCAAGTTTACACCTATATTGCCTGTTGTATTTATTTGGTTGCTAAAGGAATTAGTTGTATAATTGGATGCCTAAGTATTTTATTTTGTAATACCTTAAAGAATTAAACAAAGCCCCATTGTTCAGTAGTATTATTATTCTTCAAACAAGTTAATATAGACCTATATAAGTATTTACTAATACACAAATACGTACGTATATATATATATATATATATATATATATATATATATATATATATATATATATATATATATATATATATATATATATATATATATATATATATATATATATATACTCGGTACTCGCTTGAAAATCTGGTATCGTCCCATCACTATTTCGAAGCGAAACCATTTTATGCTTTCATCACAGCCAACATCTGAAAGTTTGCGTTCCCCCGAATTCCAACACTCCCATGCGGATCTTCCTTCATTGTAGATGTTCGGTTGTTGCGGAGAGTTGCGCACTGAGCCGTTCTCGACCATCCAGAGTAGTCTTCCTTTTAGAGTTATCTTTTATATCTCTCAAATTTTCACGTCTTTCTGTTCGAACTCCTCGCAGAGCTTCTGGCGTACATGCTCTTGTCGGTTTTCAATTATTAGTTTTAAGTTAATAATAATAATTGATAAAAATAATTAGAGAAATATGAAAGTGAGAAGTGAGCCAAAAAATGTCCCTACAAGAATAATAATTCTCATTATATTGAGTATAATACATCATAATATATACTCAATCAAAGCCAATATTTATATCAAAACTAGGAAAATATTGGGGCTTTGGTAAGTCACCGAATGGGGTAAAATAAAACAGTGTCTGATTAAAGACGCAACCGAACTTTCAATGGATTTGAAGTTCGGCTGCCTTCTTTGTGTGGGACACTGTATATCAACAATCTTTTAAAAGTATGAGGATTTCGATAATACTATTTTCTGTGTGCAAATGCCTAGCACCATAAACCATACATGAAAACTAGTGATAACTACTTTTCGTATCGGATAATCAACGCATGGAATCAATTGCCCGAACATGTTTTGAGAAACACCAGAGTCGATAGGTTGGACAAGAGATTTTGAGACGTACCAGCGTCGATAGGTTTCAAAATAGGTTAGACGAAATTATATATACCATATCGCTTTAGAACATTGCGCTAAAGTTATTGAGACACACTTATCAATGGATGTAGGTAAACAAAAATGGAAAATTCCTAGAGTGGGTGGCAAGGTCTTTGAGGTTTCTCGACATCTTTGTAATTCCTTGGAACATACAAAACAAGATTAATACACCCAAAATAATCAGGTTGTTACAATGATATCTGGAAATGAGAGTGTTTGGAAATAATCGCTATTTCAGACGAAAAAATGTATCACAGCAAATTCTTAGAGAAGGGATTAATGATTAATTTTGCAACGAAAATATGGTCTTAGTCTAAATTAAAGCTAATATTTACGAAAAAGTATTTATCTTTTATCGCAAATGAACATTTATTAGATCAGAATACGTCTAGAAAATACTCATTGGTACACAAACATATCTCCAGAAATACTCTGCGCAGAAAATATAGGTAAAAATATTAATTTGCAAAGGAAAAATTAGGAATATTCATTTACACACAAAATTATCTATAGAAATACTCATTTTCACAAAGAATATTTCTAGAAATACTCATGTTTACACAAGAATATATCTAAGAATAGTCAATTGCACACAAAAATATAAAGAAATACTCAATTGTACACAAAAATGTATCTAGAAATACTCATTTGCAAAAAAAATACAGATTCGTTAAAAAAACGCCTACCCCGCCCCTCCCACATAATTTGTCACAAAACGTGACTTAGCAAGATTAAAAAAAGAAAAGATAACATGTAGACACACGAGTTCCTGCTAACTTATATTAATGTACATTTACCTAATACCTAACCTCCGAACTAAACAAAAGTTCCTTTTACCTTATGAAAGGTAAAGGGACTGAACGTTATCTTCGTTGATGGAGTCGGTGATACTTTCCATGACTCACTACGAGTGCGACCAAAACAGGAGGGCAAAGAGATGATTTGCGAAAGAGGCAATTTTTATCCGAGGCGAAAGAAATGGCCGAGTATTGTCTCCTGCCAGCTCAGAGAGAGCTGGCTGCCCCGAGACTGCTTTCGAGAGAACTCGGCAAGGACTTTGTCGTGGAGTCGCGACCTAACCCCGGACACGGCATCCAAGTAGCACCAGAATTAGTCTGTCATAGAGCCTTAATCTCCGGTTACGGCGTCAGTAAACTAAAATGAGATAGGATCAATAGGAGAATTCACATAAGCACAACCCCTATGAATTTCATTTGAGAATGTAGTGAATTTTTTTGACTGCAAACACCACTACACCTAACCCTTCTAGGTAGTCTTAAGGTTCTCAAAAATAATATTTTCTTAAAAAGTTTACTAACCAACAAGTCCTTTATAAAGGACTCTCGTCCAATGATTCTCAGTGTAAACAAAAGGGCGGAAATGAAGTAAACAAGGAAGAAATAGACTTGCATCGAATTGCTCCTTTTCAGAGAAACCCAAAGATGCTTTAAGACTTCTATTTTCATTCTCCAAACGGATGAGATCACCCTCTGCCTCCTTCAAGGAGGTCGACCTCGAGCTGCTTCCCTTGCGACAGATGCTGTTGTTACTTAAAATTCAAAACCGAGAACTAACGACGGCATTTCCGCTACAAGGTTTGTAAAGAAAGTGGTGAAGATAAAAAAAAGATAAAGGAGGTTGTGATAAGTTTAAAAAGAGGTTATGAGAAGTACCAGCGTCAATATGTTTAAAAAGATGTGAAAAGTACAAGCTGACATCCTTCAGATGTTAGCTGTCATTAGATCTTCCACCTGGTACGCTCTCCCCCTCCCTCTCTCTCTCCTTGTAGCTGGTTCTTTTTGTTATAAGATCATTATACTTCATGTCGACAAAGCATAAACAAAGAACTGCCGCTCAAGTGCAATCGACTTAGCTTATAAGAAGTGGTCACTGACGGGATTGTCTCAGTTGCCTTCTCCTTTCTATTGCGTCTGAGTTTTATCATATAATTATCGCTGAAGTTAGAAGCGATTTAGACAGTGTTGTGGGATAGAACGTGTGAGACTATGAAATGGTGAGTTTATTCAACAATAACGAGATCGCTGAGTCCTGATTTCACGGAGAGAGAATGAAAGCATCGGAACAAATGATTGCAAATAATAAACAAAAGAAATCTGTAAGAGAGGACAATAAAGTGGAAACCTCCATTATCTGCGATGTCATTATCTCGCTCACTGATAAAAGCTGTCACTTGTACGAGTGTCAGGCGCTGTTGCGTGCCAGTATTGACAGTTGCAAGCAAACAATAACAACCGAAACTTGCCTAAATTATGTTCCCCTATCTCTTTTCCTTTTTTTGTCCTTACTCGGTCACGTTTGAGTAATGGAATTCTTGGAACGAATTTGTTCCTGGAGATTTATAGTGGGGCCTCTCAGCCTCAGTAATGAGGTTGCAGGCGTAGTAGTTGTCATCTTTAACCATTTTCATTGTTCTTGCTCAACTTACTGACCCTTTTCTTTTAAACTTTGTTCCATTACTTCATCCTTCCCGTACTCTGTTAACAAGCCAGTGTTAAGGAGAATAAAATTTCATCATGAGATTAAATTTTAAAAAGTCTCCTCAAAATAAGGAAGAGTAATACTTTTAATTATAAAAATGTTTATTTGCAAATTTGAACAAATCTTGAGCAGTGTTTTAAGATGATGTTGTTCAGTACATTAATGGGAAAACGGAGAAGAATAGAAACAGAAAACAAAAGACGAAAAAATGAAACAACAAAATTTTGTAAAAGCTCTCAAATATCTATCTTTTCTTCATCAAACCCACGGACATCAGTGAAGTGATTTCTGGGAACCACGATTCTCGCATGGGAATGGATCTTCTATGTCCAGTAGTATGACTGAATCTTCCGGAGTCACATCGAGACCTCTAAAGAAGCATGTCTTTGGCCAGATCGTACAAGAGGAAGAATACGGAGCTGCTACATTCGCTGTATTTATTGTCGCAGTCTCCGACGTTGCGACCATGTAGTTCTGCGTCTATATAGGCGTTATACTGGTCACCCTCCTCTTCGAAAGCACTAGGAACTCCACCGAGAGATGGCCTGTTACGAGATTCCAATTGTTAGACAGACATGGCATTAAAGAAGATGATAAAACTAAATCATGCGTTTGATTGGCTGTGAAGGCTCTTCTATCCACACTAGTTCCGAGAGGTTTGGAATTTCGCCCTCTGAGCCATTATGATTTGTAAGTTTTTCTAGCTACCTTCCTTATTTCCTTTTTACATCTGTCTCTACTATTTACTCTTACTTCAAAGCGATAGTACCTCTATGGTGTAAGGTTTTCCTATTATTTTCATCTTCTACATATGTAAAAATAGTTCGAGATACTCACATCATAATGATGTTCAGTGGCTCCCCAAAGAGAGAGTCATCGAAGGGATGTTGTCCAATTTCGCAAATGGTACGCAGTAGGCACGGTTTTCCAGGAAGGCCCATCCTATTTGAACGGGTAAATGGAAGTCAGAAATTATCTGGAGCTAGAAGCTTCAATGAAGGAATTAACTAGGATGTAAAGTTATATATTTTATATAAATGAACAAGAAAGTTCATGTCAATTCGGTTAGGTAAGGGCAATAGTAAGAATTCCTTAATCCGCTAAAAAAGTCTCCTGGGTTGAGGAATTCTAGGAGAATTTTCTAGCGGACTAAGGAATTCTTACTATTGCCCTTATCTAACCGGAACTACATATAAAAAAAAGGAATCCTTTAGATTTTAAAGGCATATAAGAGGAATTTATTAAAGCTAGAGGGAATAAAATGGGACATTATTTAAAGTTTACAGATATAAAGAAGTTCTAGTTTAAAGCTGTAAAAGAGATATTAATTAAAGTTTAACGGTACAAAGGAGTTATTAAAGCTTAAAAGTACAAAGGAAGAACTATTTAATGTTTTTCAGGGTGAATTAAGGCAGTGGGTTTCGAAGTGGGAATCCCGAAGGAATTGTTAAAGTAGCAACTTTTCCGTAATACGGTACTACAAATCCAGTTTCTTGAATGATCGAAGGATAAAACTAGTAGTCTTTGTCCTATTTCGATGCATCCAACTGCTAGACTTGTGTTCGGTATTTTCCTTTGAATAATGGCTAGAATAGCTATTTCTTAGGGTAACAATTGGGAGATTTTTAAAAACCCTTTCTTTAATGTTGGAAATTTTGACTCATAGTTAAATTTTGAAGAGTACTTTTGTAAATCTAATTAGATATGTACTCGTATGATACAGGGTCATATTTTTTACATGTCCTACTTTTGAAGTTTAATAAAATTAAGAATAATTTTGTGATCATAATGAAACTTTCAAAGATTGTTGATAATGGTTGTAAATTCTTTATCTCAAAATGGCTTAATTATTTATTTATTATTGTAGAAGTTATGCCAGTTTTAGTAAATCGGTCATTTTTTGATAGAAACGGAAAGCGTAAAAAGTTTGGTTAAAAATAGTGATTTTTGGAATGTTCGATTCTTCGCAAAATTTTCGGGCAATTTGTGAAGTAACAAATTTATCAGCATCAGAGTCATTCGTAGACTATAAAAGGAGAAATTTTTCCGGCAAAAATCATTATTAAGAAATTTTCGAACTGAAAACATGGAAGCTCCTGGAAATGATTGAACGAAAATTGTTGAAACATTCTTCAGATGCAACTGTTCAGTGGTTTCAACACAACGATGGATGAGGCGTGAAGGAGCTCAAGACGTACCATCACGACGAGCGCTATGCAGACTAATTAAAAAATTTCGGTAAACATGTAGAGGAGCGGCCCGGCCGGAAAAAATTATTTTGTGTAAATATTATCGTTCACCCGTGTCATTTCTGACGTCATACCCCACCCCCAACCCCTATTATAATTTGCAAAACGATTAAAGGCGCTGACATGATGCAGTTTAAGCATTCACCTCTGTAAACGTCAGAACATTAGAAAAATTAGGATTATATACTGGGCGGCTGTGCCCCCTAGACAATCCCAAAATTTAATGAAATTCAGGATCATCGTAGTGCGGTCCACACATCGTGTTTAACTCGCCACGAGCCGTCCCCTATAAATGTACTCCAAAAACGTGAAACATTTTGGAACACGGACGAAATAGTACATCTTCTCGGCCGGGCCGCTCGTCTACATATTTACCAAAATTTCGAGACTCCGGTAGTGTACAAGATGGACGAAAAGGACGTGTTCGCAGGAAAGGCGTAGAACAACATAAAATTGAAGAGTTGCGTCAAAACGTCGAACGGTCGCCGCAGAAATCATTGAAAAGAAGATCAGAACAAGTGGGATTTTCAAAAAGTGCAACATACAATGTAATGAAGAAAAAACTGAAACTTAAGCCATACAAGATTCATAGGTTGTGCATCAATTAGAAGACAACGATTTCGCGAAAAGAAAATCGTATGCAGAAGAATTGAGACGAAAATTTGGGGAAGTTGATGTACCGCGGATAGAATAATAAGCAGAACAACAGAATGTGGTCGGATCACAACCCAGGAGCTATACACCAGAAAGAGCTGCATCCTGCAAAAACCACTGTGTGGTATGCGATCACACGTCAGAAGATCATTGGGCCGTATTTTTATGAGAATGAAAATGGAAATTCAGTCATTGTGAATGGCGAAAGATACCGACCCATGCTTAAAGAATATTTTCTACCGAACTTTCGAAGGCTTCGAAATAGACGACAACTATTTTTCCAGCAAGAGGATGCAACCTCACATATATCGAATGAAACAATGCAGTTGTTAAGACGAAACTACAGAGAAAAAAATCATTTCTCGAAATAGTGAATTTAAGTGGCATCCAAGATCCCCCGATCTAATACCTTTGGATTTTTTGTGGGGATATTTAAAAGATCGTGTTTACCGTAATAATTCTAGAAGTATCCAACAACTAAAAAATAATACCACTGAAGAAATTAATTACATCGATGAAGAACTTTTGAAAAAAATGATGAGAGCAACTTCGCCACTAGTAAATGAATGTTATGAGAAGAATGATCGTCAGCATTTGAAAAGAAAAATCTTCAACTTAATTAAGTTAGTATGTTAATTATGCAAACTAATTATTAGTCTTAGTTTTTTGTTCATTTTAAGTAAATATAATTAGTTAAGATAAAATTGGTTTTAATAGTCGATAAATATGTGAAAGTTCAGCGAAAACTTTTTAAAAATCAATGCTTCACTAAAACTAGCATAACTTCTACAAACATAAATGAATCATTTAGCCATTTGAAAACCAAAGCCTTACAACTATTACCAACAACTTCTGAAAGCTTCATTATAATAAAAAAAATAGTCTTGATTTTATTAAACTTCAAAAGTAGGACATGTAAAAAAAAGACCCTATCCTAAATTTTAGATTTTAGTAGATGAGAAAGGAGGTAATCTTCTTCAAAACTCGGAGAGGAAGGCACCTGCCATAAAGTTTGATAAATACTGAATTTAGGTGAACTTGAAGTTATCCTAGCCTTGATATATGAAAGAATGAAGCTGAAATAAGTGAAAACTGCATGGAGACGAATTCTAAGAAGTAAAAATCACGCATATCGATGGATATCAACAAAGTTGACATTCTTCTTTAGCCAAGACACCACAAGCAAAACACCCCGAATATTCTGTTTGATTTTAAAATAATATAGTAAGTTTTTTTTTTACTTAAAAAATAAATCAACAAATTAACGGAACGAGAATTCTTAAGATTGCAAAAGGGAATTCAAAAACAAATAAATACACAATAATAAAAAAATCATTCCATTCGGCTAAATTGAAGTGGTCAACAAACCTAACCTAGAACATGGAAAGAGAGTATAAATGATGAGAAGGAAATTTGACTGAATTGTAGATACTCTTTAAATACAACTCAAATAAAATGTGAAGAACAAGTATATAAAATTGGAGCATGTAGAGAAGACAAAGAACACCTGATATGATTATTCAGTAAAGAAAATACACCAAAAGTAAAAGAGATTTCAGGAAGAATTGGGATGCAAAGAAATAGTCATCGCAGCAGCGACACAGTGAAAGAAATTACAAAAGGGAGAACCGTTGCCAAGGCAACTCTCTCACGCGGGGATCTGAGCTGAGACCAAACGACTTTCATGGCACGTCAAACTTCGGATCGGTCTATGACGTGGCCGAGGACACATCCCACCATAAGCAAGCTAAGCCACATCGAGTATGATTAGTGGCCGGATGGAAGTCCCTTTCGGGTGGTCTTTGCATCAGCTGCCATGGACTCTCCTGATCACCAGGCCGGAATGCGGCTGATACCGTAGTCCATACCTCCGTGACCGCCTGAAAACCAACGAGGGCATCTCCATCAAAAGGTTGGTGCGAAGAGCCTCTTGAAGACAGTGGTGAAGTTGGAGAAATGAAAATGTTTGGAAGGTAGATAGTCCGAGAGTACTAAAGACTGGACTACCAGGGGCTCTCGGGACCGGGAGGGCGTATAACTGCACAACCTCTCACTGCGGATGTTGGGGCCGGAAGGGTAGGGGATTACCTTAAAGGGTAAATGCCATTATTATCAACAACATTATTATTATTATTTCCACCAACCATCCATTTCATTTTAAAGGTAGACCTGACCTGGCAATGAAATCTACATAAAAGGCAGTATATATGACAATCAGGGGCAACCCTATGGGCACCAGGGGCCAGTTCTAGGGTAAAGTGAGGGGCAGAGAGAATGGTAGCGTTATTTTGCAACCAATCAGCGGCTTAAGGGAGAGCCACCTGTTCTGGTTGAGTTGCGTATACTGAAGAGTGATGTTTTGTGTGTGCGAATGAATATGGGATGGAAGAGACATCGAGGTCGCCAATAGGTATGCCTATGATGGCACAGGTAACGGGAGCTGTCTGCGGGCATGCCTCATACTCGATGCACCGCGAGATTCACTGCAACTCCCTACGAGCGCAGAAATGTTTATTGTCTGTTGTTACAAGAGATTGAACTGGGTATCGAGACCTTGACGCCCCATGCCTGATCGTAATCTAAAAAGAAACAGCAAACCAACGTGGGCACTTCTACAAGAAAGTTTGTGAAAAGTGGGTCAGGGGAGTGGGGAGCACGCAACTCTCCTACCATCGTTTCGTAACGAAGGGAGGCTCCGTTAAAGGGGAGGGGTAAGGTTAGGTGGAGTCAACTTAAAAGGGAGGGGTCAAGTTAGGTGACATCACCGTGAAGTAAAGGGTCAAAGTTAGGTGAAGTCAACCTGAAGGCGGAGGGGTCAAGTTATTTGGACTTAACCTGAAGGAGTAGGGGTCAGGTTAGGTGAAGTCAACTGGAAATTTGAGGAGTAAGTTAGGTGACGTCTCTGAGAGGAGAAGGATCATGTTAGGTGAATTTAACCTGAATGGGATGGGTCAGGTTAGGTGGAGGTGGAGGTGTCAAGTTATGTGAAGTCAACCTGAAATGGAAGGGTCAAGTTAGGCGGAATAAATCTGAAGGAGAAGTGGCAAGTTAGGTGAAGTCAATCTTAAGAGAGAGGTCAAGTGAACTGAAGTCATCCTGAATGGTGAGGGGCCAAATTAGGTGAGGTCAACGTGAATTGGAGGGGTCAAGTTAAATGATGTCAACCTGAAGTCGAGGGGACATGTTATGAGAGGTCCACCTGAGGGTGGTGTGAGTAAGGTTAAGTGTTGTCACCTGAAGTGGATGTGCAAGTTAAGTGAAGTCTACCTGAAGAGGAGGAGTAAACCTAAGTGATGTCAACTTGAAGGGGGAGGGGTCAAGTTAGTTAAAGTACACCTGAAGGAGGAGGGGTCAAGTTAGGTCAGGTCAACCTCAATTGGAGGGGTCAAGTTAGTTGCACTCAACCCTAAGGGGGAAAGGTCAAATTAGGTGAGGGCAACCTTAAAGGGGATAGGTCAAATTAGTTGAAGTCAACCGGAATTGGGAGGGTTAAAATTAGTTGAGATCAGCCTAACGGGGGAGTGGTCAAGTTAGGTGAACTCCACCTGAAGGTAGAGGGGTCAGGTAGGTTAAGTCAACCTGAAGGTGGGAGAGGTCCAATTAGGTGAGGTTAGCTTCTTGGGGCGCGGTCAAGTTAGGTGAATCGAACCACAAGGTGGAGGGGGCAATTTAGGTTAAGTCAACCCGATGCGGGTGACGTCAAACTAGGTAAATTTCACCTGCAGGTGGAAGGGTCAAGTTAGTTTAAGTCAACCCCAAAGGGGAGTGGTCAAGTTAGGTGAAGTTAACCTGAAGGGGAGGAGTCAAGTTAGGCGAAGTCAACCTAAAGGGGGAGAGGTCAAATTAGTTAAGGTCAAACTGAATGGGAGGGGTCAAGCTAGGTAAAGGAAACCGGAAGTGGAGGGGTCAAGTTATGTGAAGTCAAGCTGAAGGGGGAGGGGTCAAGTTATTTTAGGTCCACCTGAAGGATGAGGGGTCAAGTTAGGTCAGGTCAACATGAAGTGAAGGGGTCAAGTTAGCTGCACTCAACCCTAAGGGGGAGGGGTGAAATGAGTTGAGGGCAACCTCAAGGGGGATGGGTCAAGTTAGATGAACTCTAGGTGATGGTAGAGGGGTCAAGTTAGGTGAATTCAACCTTAATTGGGGAGAGGTCAATTTATTTGAATCCAACCTCAAGGGGCGCTGTCAAGTTAGGTGAAGTCAACCTCAAGGAGGAGGGGTCAAGTTAGGTGAACTCCACGTGATGGTCGAGGGATCAAGTTAGGTGAAGTCAACATTTAGTGGGATAGGTCAAATTAGTTGAAGTCAACCTCAATGGGCGCGGTCAAGTCAGGTGAATTTAACCTCAAGGGAAAGGGGTCAAGTTAGGTGAAGTCAACCTGATGGGATGAGGCCAAGTTAGGTTAATTCGACCTGATGTGGGTGAGGCCAAGTTAGGTGCAGTCAACCTGATGGGCTGAGGCCAAGTTAGGTGCAGTCAACCTGATGGGGTGAGGCCAAGTTAGGTGCAGTCAACCTTAAGGGGATGTAATCAAGTTATTTTAAGTCAAACAAGGTGGAGGGGTCAAGTTAAGTGAAGTCAACCTGAGGTGTAGGGGTCAAGTTATGCGATGTCAACCTGAAGCGGCAGGACTCAAGTTGTGAGAAGTCAACCTGAAGCGAGAGGAGTCAAGTTGTCAGAAGTTAACCTTAAGGGGGAGGGGTGAAGTTAGGTGGTCAACCTGATTGGGCACGGATAAAGTTGAGGGAAGTCAACCCGAAGTGGATGTGCAAGTTTAGTGAAGTAAACCTGAAGGGGAGGGGGCAAGTTATGTAAGTCAACCTGAATGGGGAGGGGTCAGGTTAGCTGAAGTTTGCCTGAGGGTTGATGGTCAAGCTAGGTGGAGTCAACCTGAAGATAGAGTCAACTTGTAGAGGGAGGGGTCAAGTTAGGTGAAGTCAACTTGAAGGGGAAGCGGTCAAGCATGGTGAAGTAAACCTGAAGCGGAGGGGTTAAGTTATGTGTAGTCAACCTGAATTCGGATGGGTCAACCTAGGTGAAGTCACCCTGAAGGGGAGGGGGTCAAGTTATATGAAGTTAACCTGAAGGGAAAGGGTCAATTTGTTGTAGTTAAACTGAAGGTCGAGGGGTCAAGTTTGGTGTAGTCAACCTGAAGGGGAAGAGGTAAAATTAGCTTGAGTCATTCTGAATATATTTAAACTTTAGTGAACTCAGCTGCCTATACTTTCTAAGATAATGCGTGCTAATCTTCACAGTTTAGGTCAGGTCAGGTCAGGTCAGGCCAAATACTTATAGTTAATATTTCTTATGCTGGTCAATATTAATAGTGCTCATCTTTACTTGTGGGTATTTTTATATGACCTCTGTCAAGTCAGTTCAAAATGCGAAAAATCAAAGTCGAACTAACTTCTCCAAAAATGCCTGAAAATCAGCGTAAAGGTAGAGCCTGTCTTTCCTGGATTTCCAGCGATCCTCCTTCAGTACCTGTTCTTCAACTTCTCCATCCAGAGTATTCGTTAAATCACTCCTCTCCTCTCCATGTTTATCTCGAACCAAAGACCCATTCCGTAGGTACGGTTCTTCGTACTCCACCTCTTTTTCTCTGTCTCGAAATTTATGGTTGTCGAGGCCAGAGGCAACATTCCCGACGTTAAGCTGTCTTCTGCTCAATAGCTGCGGGGGTAACTCGTACGGATTATCAATCCGGCTGGCAACCGGCTTCTCAGGGTAAATCAGAACCAAGGGTAATTTGACACCGTGGCAAACTTCAAATGCAGATAATATTGGTGTCACTGCTCGAACCGGGAAAACCAGGCACCAGACAACCTGGAAACGAGAAAAGAAAATCTCATCGGTGTTTATTGGCGCTCAACGAACTCTCTTGTATAACTAACTGTCTTAGCTTCTACTTCTGAAAGTAGTTCTTGGACGATTTGTAATAATTATTATTAAAAAAAAACATCGAAAAGGAGACAGAGAAATGAGACAGGTCACACAAGAAACTTGAAGGTATCACTAGAACAGAATAAAACACAGAAAACGCAACTTACACCAAACGATGTTCCTTTTGGGATGGGCTTGGTGCTCCTTCTCTGCCGACTATGGACGGCATTCGTTGCTAGGATACCTCCAAAATAAGGCTCCGCGGCAGAAATGTGATTCGATACTATATCTGATGCTGAAAACTTAGTGACTATGAGGATTACGACACAGTTCAATATTGTCTGATATCCTGACCACATTATTAGTTGGGACTTTACATAAATTTCTAGCCTAAAATGGAATTTAATCTTTTAAAATATAATTTATTCTTTCTCGTTTATACTAATTAACAAAGATGTTCAATAATGCACCTAAGAATATATTTTATCGTATATATTTTATATAAACACCTATTATTAAAGTGGGTGCCAACACACAAATGCACATTTCATATTCTGGTGCAGGTGTTTAACGATCACCATCTTTCACACTCACTGGCGGCTCGTGCATAGGTACTGCAGAACTGCAGCACCCCTTATTTCCACTCGATATAATCGATCACATTTAATATAAATCTTTCTTTATACTTGTACATTATATAATCCTTAAGCTTAATGTCAGTAGCCATTCCCTAGTTTCTGAAAAAAATACAAAATTCCTTGTATAGAGCTGTGCGCTTCACAGTTCTAGCGACGCGGTGTTTGGCTGTTGTGCGCATGCTCACATGTCCGAAATAGGAAGTTGCCCGCTAGGGAGAGAGTGTATTGTGGCTCACGCAGTGCCGACTCTGGTGTGCTGGTTGAATATAGTGTTTCTTTTTTAATCCGTGTTTGTTGTGCTTAAAAACGTGTTTATATTCTTGAATGTGATAAAGTGAAGAATTTAATTCATATGTTTTTCGGTTGTTTGATTAATTAATTAATTATTTGAGCTACTGAAATTTATCTTGGAACATAATCTAGATGATGTTCTTAGTGAAATTACGAAACTGATAAAAGTCCTCTTAACAATTCCCATGACTACATCAGAGGCAGAACACTGCTTTTCAACACTGAAAAGAATAAAAGCTTTTCTTAAGAGCACTATGAATTCTGAAAGACTAAACGCACTTGCATTGCTTTTAATGGAGAAAAAAATCCTCAGTAGTCATCCAGAGATCAAGGAGTAAATAATTAATCTTTTCGCGCAAATTAAAACAAGAAGAATGACTTTCGTCTTTAAATGAATGGATCGAGCTTCAGTTGTAACAATTTAGGCTATTAGTAAGTAAAAAATGTTTGATTTTGTTCCGTTTAGGATTTAATCAAGTTTATCGATAAATTTTCTTTTTATATGTTTATTTCCTTTTACACAATATTAAAACAATGCTAAAAAAAAATATCTGCTGCAGCACTCCCACTAATTTTAGCTACGAGCCGCCACTGTTCACACTTGTCAAGTGTTGACTGCGTCTGTTCGTGGTTAAGAATAAAGCGACCGACCTTTAATACTAATTTCTTGTCGCTCCCGAACGGCTGATAATTAGGTTAAAATTACATATTCTTGAAAGGTCTTTCCATTGCCTCGCGAATTATCAGTAGAGAAAACCTAATTTGCAAGCATAATTTTATAGGATATGCTTTTTTATTTGTATGTTTGTTTATTCATTCACGTTTCTTCCTTTCTCTTTTTTCCCTAGGCATTTCTCTTGGATCAAGTAAAATATTCGCTCCCAGGTCACACTAGTAAAGATAATCCCTCCCCAAAATGACCAAGTAAAGATAATCCCCACCAGAAACTAAAGTGAAGCAACCTGACATGCGAAGGAAATGAAAGTCTTTTATTTTTATTTAGAAAATTTATATACATTATGGATCAGGTCAAGAATACGACCCTAACTAAAAGTTCTCTTGTGAAAAATATCGACCATGAAAGTTCTCATGTCAAGAATACCAACCTCAAAACTTCTCATTTCAAGAATACCAACCCCAAAACTTCTCATTTCAAGAATACTGACCCCGAAAGTTCTCATGTACAGAATAAGAACCCAGAGTTCTCATATTAAGAATAACGAGCCAAAAGTTCTCGTGTTAAGAATAACGACCCTCAAAGTTCTCAGGTCAAGAATAATGACCCCAAAGTTCCCATGTCAAGAATAACGACTCCATACATTCTCATGTCAAAAATAACTACCTTAAAGGTTCTTAAAACAAGAATAACGACGCCAAAAGTCCCCAGGTTAAGAATAACGACCCCATAAGTTCTCATGTCAAGAATAACGACCCCAAACAGTTCTTATGCCAAAAATCACCGCCCCAAACGTTCTCTTGTCTAAAATAACGACTCCAAAACTTTTCATGTCAAAAAACAACCTCCAAATTTCTCATGTCAAGAATAACAACCCCAAAAGTTTTCATGTCAAGAATAGCAACCACAATGTAAATATCAAGTAAAGGAAGAAACTATACATATGCGATCTTTACCATAATAGAAATGAACGGTATACTAATTTGTTAAAAAGGATTTTAAGTGGCGATTACGTCACATAAAATCAATTAAACAATTACTTTTTCTTTCTATCCACATAAACTGTTGTAAATAACCTGGAAGAAATTCGCGTTTGTATCCTGGCATGTTATTAATTTTTGCCACATGTCTTCACCAAAACAAACAATTTATTAGTACCTGTAAGAAGCTATACCAGGTCATAAATGTTAGGCCCTATTAAGAATATCATTATTTGTTTTAGCATATTTTTATTATATTTATGTTAGTATCTAATATTTATACGTTATTTTTCTTTTTTATGCATTTATCAAATTTTGTTTAGGATTCTGGTGCTTCAAGCGCTAACTGCTTTTTGTCTAGACTATCCATAATTGGAAGATGCGGTTGCTGAAGGCAAAATTTTCCGTCGATGTTTTGAAGTTTGATTTCTTCATCTTTTTGTCACGTCCTCTCGTCTCTGCCATGTCTGAAAAGTCAAACAGGTTTTCTACAGTACTGGGCGGGTTACTCACTGATGTATAAGTTTTTATTAATTGTTACCCCTTTTCTGCCTATGCTTGAGAGCAAGGAGATCGAGTTGTCTAACCCTCTCCTCGTCGTAAAGATATTTCATTCCCTGCATCATTTTCGTATAGCGACGCTGAACTTGTTTCATTAGTTCATTGTGGATACCAAAAAGGAGCAGCATAATCTTACATAGGTCTGACTAACGACGTGTATAACTTTCACATAGTATCTGCTTTTCGTGTTGAGACAGACTGCCTGACAAATTATGCGACTCGTGTTTCTTTGTTTCCAACTACTTTGAACTGAATGGCGAAATTTAATCTATTAATTATCTATTATGACTCCTAGATCTACTTGATCTTTTACTTCTATAAGCTCGCTACCTCGGATATTATTTTTACGGAAGTGTAAATCGCCGCATTTGGAAACATGAAGCTTTATGCCAAAATCGTCGCACCAAATGTTGTGTACATAATAACGCGCAAAGAGTGGTTACCTATTCTGTGCTGGTAATTTGGACTATAGTTTGACCAGATTTCTGTGGACTCGCCATTCGTCACTATGGATAATTAATTGATCTCTGACCTCCTTTTCGATTATATTATTGGCAAAAGTGATTTTAGATCACTGCGTTCAACTACTTCCATATACAGGATCAACCCGAGACAACGACCTCAGAGAGCACCATTCCTAATTAATGACCCCAAAGAAACTTAATGGTGTATTTAAAAAATAATCGGCAAAATAACTTTTATTAAGAACACCAAAAATCTACAAACAAATTAAACAAACATAATTAAACTAACAAAAGGGTAAAATATTAATCAAAGACTAAAAAAGGGAAACGTGATGATATAAATTTTCAAATCCAATCAAATCTAATCGATCCTGTCACATAGGTTAGGTTAGGTTATTTGAACCTAACCTAACCTAAATCTACCATCTGAGATCATGAAAATGGTCTTGAGGACTTTCTATGTTAAGAAGAGCTACCCCCCCCGCCCCCACACAAAAAAAATTCCCTCTACCATTAATTACGTGGAGTTCACCTACTTGACCCATCCCCCTTGAGGTTGCCCTCACATAATTTCACCTCTCTCCCTTAGGGTTGAGTGCACCTAACTTGACCCCTCCTCCTTGAGGTTGACTTCACCTAAATTAACCGCGCCCTTTGAGGTTGGATTCCCTATTTTTAACATAAAACAAAATTGTAAAATATTTATTTACTAATTAATTTAATTATTTATCATTAAATTTCTTATTAATTTTAGAATGATCGACGGTATAATGGCTACAACCAAGGTTGTTTTCAAGGTTTCAAAAAGCTTTCCATTGGCCACTTTGTACATTGTTGTTCCCAAGTGGCCTACTTCCTCGATTATTGGCAGATGTCGCCGTACTGCGAGTCGCAAGCTCTAAATAACACACCATAGAAGAATTAACCATAGGTGGGCGTTATCGCGATAAATTATCGCGATAACGATATCGGGTTATCGGTTATCCGATATCCCCCGCCCCCGCTTTTACGATTCATCGGTATCGCCGATACTTTTGGTTCCAAACTAGCGATAATCGATAATTTCAGTTTTGATTCCAGTTTAGCACAGGGGCGAGCCGCGCGTGCCTTAGAGGGAGAAATAGGTAGGTCCGAGCTGGGAGGAGGATCCTCAAAACCTATGAGGAGATGAAGGAGAGCCTCACCAGGTAAGAAACTAAGAAACTGTATTCAAATATTTTTACTATTGTATTATAAAATAACGCTATATATATAGTCAATAATCAATATTGTATTATAATTTTGGATTTATCGGTTATCACCTTATCGGGCGATAAATTTATCGCCAGTTATCGATTATCGGTTATGGCCGATAAGGTTATCGTTATCGATTTATCAGTTATCGTGATACATTTTTTAATTATTGCGCCCACCTATGGTATTAACGCATACCCAAATACCCATAGAGGAGTTTCAAGTGTAAGACCCCAATGAAGGTTTGGTTTATAGTTAAACAATCCTCATCAGTTTTTCACCAAGTTTGATGGAGTTCTCGTTAAAATGGTTTGTACAAATTTTGCGAAAAGGCTAAACATATGCATCACTTTGGAAAGGTTTAATAATGTCACAACCTCCGATACAGAAATTTTGATGATATAATTATACCTTATGGCGTCAAACTTTACCAAGTAAAGATGATCCCTGCCGAACATGGCCAAGTAAAGATACACAAAAATGAAAGAATATATTTGAGCTATTTCTTTCTTTTTCCCCTTCTCTCTCTATCTCCCCCGCCCCCTCACTTCTTCCCTCTCTTTCTCATTTGGTGTTACTTTAGTGTGCGGTCGGTAATCACATCTACATTTTTGTTGAAACTGTAAACCGGACCCTAGAGATTGAATGAGGTGCTAGGGTACACACTTAAGGAGGCCCGTCATTTGCTTTTATAGGATCGATAGGAAAGAATCGAGTGTAGGAATGTCTCGTAATGGATTAAAGGGCTATTAATTAATTATGCACATACAGTATGTGGATAGAAGCAGATCGATTCTTCACAGTTGGTACTACACAAGGAGGACGAAATGCCTCTCAAACTCTTCGTCTCACTAAGGTAGCCTCAGAAGTGCTGAAAATCTGCAAAATTGTTACAAAATAGCTACAATTTAAATATTTTTCTTCCAAGAGATATTTAAATGGAATCAGATAAATTATATGCAAAACAAAATAGAAATAGACTTTCTTAAATACCTGATGATTACTTTAATTTGACCAGATAACTTTAGACCATCCTTCATATGTCCAAATTTTGTCATATTTGGCCCACTGAAGGCACTCACTCTATATTGACCTCAGATATCAACGACTTCTTTCTCAACTTGTATCCTTTTAAGTCTTTAAGTCTCTTTTGAATTCTCTGGGTGATAATTTTTTTAACTTGAATCTTCATTAAACTGCGCAGCAAGGGTGTTTCTGCGATTCTGCAGTGAAGCCTGAATGATAAATCAGTCTTCGCTAGGTGTTCATTGCCGTATTCTGCCAATTTTTTCCTTGACACAAAGCGCTTTGTCTCTTGGAAAGATATCTTAAACATTTCATTTTTAGTCACGTGCGACTCTACATCTCACTATGTCGGTGGGTCCCCGTTTTGTTTTTGTTTTTGCAATAACATTGTAACTATTCGGCCGATTCTAAAGAAATATTAAACTCTTATGTTGTTTTACATTCTCTTTCGAATGATATAATTACCACAGTCCTCCCAAGATTAACCCGGGAATAATTTTGTTTTGGCAATAACATCATAATTATTCGGGCGAATCTAACGAAATTTGAAACCCTTATGTTGTTTTAGATTCTCTTTCGAATGATATAATTGCTAAAGTCCTCTCAAGTTTAGCCTTGGAATTTTTTTTTTTACAATAACATCCTAACTATTCGGCAGATTTTAACGAAATTTGAAACCCTTATATTGTTCTTCATTCTC
The DNA here is from genome assembly GCA_963969495.1 of Ceratothoa steindachneri. Classification (NCBI taxonomy): domain Eukaryota; kingdom Metazoa; phylum Arthropoda; class Malacostraca; order Isopoda; family Cymothoidae; genus Ceratothoa; species Ceratothoa steindachneri. The sequence continues at coordinate 60,010,597 of OZ018323.1, read as the reverse complement.
TTTCGAATGATACAAGTATAATTGCCAAAGTCTTTCTAAGGTTAACCAGGGAATTATTTTGTTTGGGCAATAACATCATGACAATTTGGCTCATTCTAACGGAATTTGAAGCTCTTATGTTTTTTTTTTACATTCACTTTCTAATGATATAATTAACAAGGTCCTCCCAAGGTGAGCCCGGGAATTATTTATTTTGGCAATAACATCTTAACTATTGCGCTGATTCTAACAAAATCTGAAATCCTTATGTTGGTTTACATTCTCTTTTGAATGATAGAATTACCAAGGTCCTCCCAAGGTTTGTCCAGGAATTATTAAAGGTTTTTAAGGTCGTAATGTCATAATCAGAATTAGTGAGAGCATACGACCTTTTGGCCAGCAGACCTTGTTTTTATCAATTTCTACTCGTGATAACCCCTGGCTACAGAGAAGTTGGATTTGTGGTCCTTGTGATTCTGCAAATTTTAGTCGCGTGGGAGTCTAGTCGAGGGGGACTACATCTCACTATGTCGGTTGGTCGGTTGGTCGGCTGGACTCCGGTTTGCTTTTATTTTTGTAATAACATTGTAACTATTGTGCCGATTCTCACAAAATTTTAAACCCTTATATTATTTGAGATTTCCTTTCACTGATATCATTGGCGAAGTCCTACCAAGATTAGCCAGGAAATAATTTTGTTTTGGTAATAACATCATAACTATTCGGCCGATTCATACGAAATTTGAAATTCTTATGTTGTTTTACGTTTTCATCGCATGGTATAATTGCCGACGTCCTCCCAAGTTAGCCAGGGAATTATTTTGTTTTGTCAATATCATCATGACTATTCGGCTTATTCTAACGAAATTTGAAACTCTTATGTTGTTTTACATTCTCTTTCGAATGATATAATTGACAAGGTCTTCCCAAGGTTAGCCCGGTAATTATTTTGTTTTGGCAATATCTTAACTATTCCGCCGATTCTAACGAAATTTGAAACCCTCATATTGTTTTACACTCTCTTTTGAATAATATAATTGCCAAATTCATCCCAAGGTTAGCCCAGGAAATATTTTGCGGGGGCACTAACATCATAACTATTCGGCCTATTCTAACAAAATATGAAATCCTTATGTTGTTTTACATTATCTTTCGAACATACAATTACCAAGGTCTTTCCAAGGTTAGTCCAGGAATTATTTAAAGTTTTGAATGTCGTAAGGTCTTAAATCAGAATAAGTGAGAGAATGCGACATTGTGATCAGCAAACCTTGTTTGCTTTTAGTCATATTATTCATTTAGAAATATATTGAATAAATAATAGTTCTATATTTTAGCTGTAACATAAGAATTTTTGGTTGAATTCTGATTTGAGAAAACACCTTTTTATTAATTAGAGATCATTTAGTACAATATTAAGTAATTCACACATATTAACAAAACATTCAAGCATATTAGCAATTTACACAATATTACAATACATATTTATGTAAAATATGGTGAATTCTGATTAAATATGTTAAATATATAAATCTCTGAAAGGGGTGATTAAATATATATATATATATATATATATATATATATATATATATATATATATATATATATATATATATATATATATATATATATATATATATATATATGTATATATATATATATGTATATATATATATATATATATATATATATATATATATATATATATATATATATATATATATATATATATATATATATATATATATATATATATATATATATATATATATGATACCGAGCAAAATAGGAAAACGATTCTCATTTATTAAAATAGATTAAAAAATATGATGAGTAGGTAGATAAAATTTCCCGTGTACATAAAAGCATACATTATATATATTTTATGAAGATTTCATATGTGTCGAGGTATACCTGTGTAGACTAGCTCGGCGCTCAGACTCGTACACGAGCATGGGTAGACAGCTGACCACAGACCGCCTGAGATAGTTCGGGTGGATTAATAAAGAGTGCGAATTACGGTTGACTGGGTTTAGATTAATGGCTTGCCAAGTTACAGTTCAAAGGATATATAATGACAACACCCCAAAATATAATTATAATATATATAATAAAAGGTGGCAATTTTATATATATATATATATATATATATATATATATATATATATATATATATATATATATATATATATATATATATATATATATATATATATATATATATATACAAAAGGGGGAACAAATTACTTATGGTAGTTAAATGAATTTAGTGAAGATTAACAAGGTAATCTGGGGATGACCATACAATATCGCTTTACCTTCAAGTGCTGGCGAACTGGATTGTGGTGGACGACAACGGCGAATGTCTTCCAGAATATACTTCTGGGAGTCCTGATGAGAAGGACTCGAAGATGGGGTTGGATTACTTCGTGATTAAGTATGAGATTTTCTCTGCTCCAGAGAGACGTAATCTCAGCTCGAGACGGCTCTCCAGATCGGCAGAGAGTTTCAGTCTCGAAAGAACGGGAATCTTGAAGGGGTGGTGAAGATGATACGACGCACAACTCTCCGGGAAGAGGGGGCTCGATTTCTTTTCTCTGAACAGGGGCTAAAGCTTAACGAAGGTAGATATGCTGACGAGATCTTCGACAACGTACGACGACTGGTTACGGGGGTTCACGGGAAACAGACGGCAGTCTGGGTGAAGTAGATGGCTGGCTTTCAATCTCCTCTAGAGATGGTGAACTTCAGGTTAAATACCCGAGTGGCTGATCCGATAGAGACGTCAGAGCCTTGCGGTCCCTAAGGAATTCTTGGCGTCAGTCTAAGCAAACACAATTTCATGAAAACGAGTCGTTCCAGACGATGAAACTTGCCTCGCAATATGGGGCTAGGGTTAATGTGGCTACGCATGACTTTATCGCAGGGGAGGGGATACGATTGGGGTCTGAAAGCAAACACAGCTGGGACGGGTAATTAAGCGAGTGACGGATTCTTCCTCGACTTTCTAAAATTCTCACGCTGGCTCACGTGTTCTTGAAAGAATAGAGGGGCATTTCCAAGGGGCTTCCTCTCACGGTGGTCCTTCGATGGCATTCTCTCACAATATGATACAATCGTATATTTAATAAATTATAGTAAATAAACTAACAATTTAAAAATATTGACATGTGCAAAATAATAGAACGATCAAGTATATAATTGCTTAAAAAGCAAATACACTAGAACCAAAGCAAGATTTCACAACCATGAAACTTAAAAGCATTTAATATAAGGTCTTGAAGCCTTTGTTTTCTAATACTTTGGCGCAGTTTCTTGACAAATTCTGGTGTTATTTTGCTCCATTCTTGCTCAATTTTCCTCTATAAATCAGTCTCAGTTGCAGGCTGTTGGTCTCAAACTTTGCCTACCATGCTATTCCAGAAGTTCTAAATTGGGTTCAGATCTGGACTCTAAGCAGGGCATTTCATTACGTCGATATCTTTTTGGTCGAACTAATATTTTACTCTCTTTTCATTATGGCATGGCGCGTTGTCCTGCATAAATGGTCCGAGTGAAGGTATAACATGTTGTACGAGGTTTAGGTACTCATTCGCATTTACGACTACAATTATTCGAATTAAGTTTATCACCTGCAGAACGTCTAAATTAAATTTATTTTCTTCGCTGAAATGAATTCTCTCCCAATCTTCACCCTTTCAAACAATATGAGATTCAGCATATTCGAGTCTCGCATTCTCGTTCTTCTTACTGATGATTGGTTTGGATGATGGAGAAAGAGCTTTTAAACCAAATTCATTGAGGCGACGGGACATGGTGAAACGACTCACTTCTTTGTCACTATTGGTCTTAATTTTTCGAGAAATTCCTGGAAGGGATCATTCAAAGAGAAGCATCTAATAGCTCTGTGGTTATGTGGGGTCAATTGACTTTTGCAAGAGATTTATAAATTTTGTTATCATTGTATAACTTCAGATTGCGCGAAACCGCACTCTCGGACCTTACTACCTCTCTTGAAATCGCAGAAAGAGTCCTGCCCAAACTCTTGAAGCGAACATTTCTCTGACGGATCTCAGGAGTCACTTTCACGTGTGAGAGCATCTCTGCAGAATGAGTACGACAACAATGGCGGGTGTTAAGTTCTTACCTACTGAGCAAAATGTTGCCAGATGCTTTCAAGAAACTTCTAGGATGTTCCTAAATTTGTTTTTCTCTTATTCTGTTGGTTTCACTATTTTATTTTGTTAGTTTATTTAGTATAATTTCTTTGATATACGATTGGATCATATGAAATCTTAATAAAATATATTAACCATGAAAATTTCACTTCCTTACTCATCATATTTTTGAAAACATTTTAATAAATTAAAATCGTTCTCTTATTTTGCTCGTTAGTGTATATATATATATATATATATATATATATATATATATATATATATATATATATATATATATATATATATATATATATATATATATATATATATATATATATATATCCAACTTCACCGCGGGAAAGAGAAAACGGAATAATTTTACTTCGGAAATAGTTATTTCGTACTCGGCTACGCGGTTTAATTGAGATCAAAGGGGTTGCTCGCTGCCTCAATGTGCACGGTTCGAATCCCAACCTAGCTCGGATTTTTTCGAAGTAGGAAATAACTATTTCCGAAGAAAAATTATTCCGTTTTCTCTTTCCTGCGGCGAAGTTGGATTTATTTCATCATTCTCTCGCGCTCATGAGATATATATATACATATTTATTTATTTATTTATTCCATATTAATCGAATGTACAGTATAAATATATTAAATTTAATATCCTAATGACAAGTTACAATAAGTACTTTATATATATATATATATATATATATATATATATATATATATATATATATATATATATATATATATACAAAGATTAGTTATGAGCCCAAAATAAGTCAGTGACTTTTAGGGCAGAAACATAAGACTAACAGCTAAATAAGTATAACATAATCAAGAATAAAAGTCCCTTCATGTTTACCAACAGAGAACACCTTTGTTATAAATACTATAAACATCTTAGTATACATTTGAGAACCTAATCATTGTAGAGATGATTGCAAATAACAAATAATTATAGTATTTAAATTTAGAGATAAATTAAAAAACGATTCATTTTTAGTGATTATTTCAAAAGATCTGTAGTTAACATATTCAACAGTCGTATATAAATCATAAATATTTATAATCTTTAAATCAGAGTAATAGTAAACAGTATAATAGTGTACAGTAATAAATAAATGACCAATAACAAAAACTGTAATAGAAATTTAGTAAGCCTAAATTATATTATTTTTAAGAGCTTTTTTGAATTGAGCTAAATTGGTTTAGGATTTGATATTGTCGTCGAAGCCATTCCATATTTTGATAGATTTGTACAGAAAGCTACATTGTGATTTTGATTTTGAATACAAGGGTGATATAAATTTTGTTCTATTGCGGGTTTGGTGATTATGAGTATTATCAGCTGTTTGTAACATATTAAATATATAGTTATTATAGGAACAATTTATTGTTTTGTAAAGGAATAAGGATGTATGAAAAACAAAGAGATCATTTAACTTTAGAATTTTGGATTCTTTAAAATATCGATTTGATGGATGGCTCGAATTGCTATTTTCTGTAATATGACTAATTTATTGAGATAATTTTGATATTTCCCATACCACCTCTCTATGCCATATGTCAAGTAAGGTTGCACCATTGTCATATATAAAGAGTGGAAAATAGATTTAGGAAGAAACTTATTTAATTTATATAGTATTCCAATCTCTTTTGATAGTTTTGTTCAGATATGCGTAATATGTTGTTTAAAACTCAGATTTTTGTCAATAAAGATGCCTAGGAATTTGATATGAGTAGTTTCATAAATTATTCCGTCGCCAATTTAAATATCGGGCAATTCAATAGATTTTTTGTAAGAGAAAAGAGTATATTTGATTTTATCTACATTTATTGATAGTTTATTAACATTAAGCCGAATGAAGACACTTTCGAGTTCTTTATTTATTGTAGATGCAATGTTGCTCGGTTTGTCATATGGCAAGGGAGTTGATAAGGTACCTTCATCCGCGAATAATATAAATTTAAACACAGAAGAGGATTTAACAACATCATTAATATAGATTAAAAATAACAGTGGCCCTAGCACGGAGCCTTGTGGGACTCCAGTTGTAATATTAAGGTGGGATGAGTCTTGACCATTGACGGAGACAAATCGCTTTCTTTCAGTTAAATATGACTTGAACCAATTTTGACAGTTGCCTCAAATTCCAGACATAGCTAATTTTGACAGTAGAATATTTTGGTTGACACAATCGAAAGCTTTTTTAAAATCGATAAAAATTGAGAATACAATGTGGCCTTTTTCAATGTTATCATATAAATATTGAAGGTGGTTAATTATCGCGTGAATCGTTGATTTCTGACGTCTAAAACTATATTGGTGTTCATACAAAAGTTAGTTAGATTCCAGAAAATTATAAAGTTTATTGAATGCTATTTTTTCAAATATTTTACTGAACATTGAAAGACATGAAATAGGGCGGTAATTGTTGACGTTTGTGAGGTCTCCGGCCTTTGGTAACGGTGTTACCCGACCAACTTTTAATACACTTGGGAAGATACCTTGCGTAAATGATTTATTAATTATTGATGCTAAAATTGGAGCAACTATATCAGAGATTTATTTTAAAATTTTAGTGGAGATTGAACTAATACCTGATTTTTTATTTTTTATTGAATTAATGATTTTTTTTTATATCGGCTACGCTTACAGGAGAAAAGAACAAGGAATTTGGTACATTAATCTCATTAAAATACGAAAGAAAAGATTTATCGACAATTTTTCAGGAGTCTGAGATTTTTTTTACCTAAGTTGACAAAAAATTTATTAAATTCATTCGCTTTTTCCTTATTGTCATCAACTGGTTTACCGTCAATGATAATTTGTTTAATTTGGTTTGTTCCTTTAGTAATTTCAGGTTTTATCACAGAATTGATTAATTTCCAAGTTTGTTTTATATTGTTTTTCGTTTGATTAAATCGTTCATGGTACTAATTTTTCTTGGCTATTTTAATTTGGTTAGTAACTTGATTCGAAAAATTTTTATATGTGTGTTCTGGAATTTCACTAAGCTTATAAAGAGAAAAGTATTTTTGACGTTTTTTGATGTTATTTATAATTGCGTTTGTTATCCAAGGTTTTGTTTTGTATTTATATAATATGGTTTTAGATTTTAGAGGACAATTAAGTTTCAAAGCATCGTTAGCCGTGAAATTAACTCTTCGGTAGCAGAATCGATGTCATTTATATAGGAAATTTCATATATATTCTGATTTAGAACATAGTTATAGAGGTTTGTTAAGGTATTTTCGTTAATTATGCGGTAGGTTATTGTACGGTTTTGATGAACATTATTTGAGTTGAAAAAGGACTTTTAGATCATGAATATAGGAAGATGGTCTGATATGTCATAAAGGAGAATACCGGAAGAGTGATTTTCGGGGTGAACTCTGAAAATATAGTCAATTAGTGTTGCTGAGTTTTGTGTTATTCCTGTCGGTTTTGTTATAATTGAAAGTAAGGAATGAGAATAAAAAGTATTGAGGAAGGACTGAGTTGATGCGTGGTTATCAAAGTTTAATAGGTTAAAATTAAAATCTCCTGTAATTATTATGTTGTCATAGTTTGTAACATTGAAGTAATTGATTAATTCAGCCATCTTATATATAAACATCTCAGGGTAACCAGAAGGAGGTCAATATACGGTTCCAATGATTATTGTTTTACCATTTGATTTTACTTCGATAAATAAAGTTTCAATATAGTTATAGGAAATACTAATTTCGTCAACTTTTTTAGTATTGAGTCTGTCAGATATACGAAGGGCGGTCAATAAGTTTTGCAATTCGGATATAAGGAAACGAGATATGAGGAAAAGTGTTTTATTATTTTTCAATATAACTACCCTCGACTTCAATGCACTTACGCCACTTGTCCCTGAGGCTTCGAATTCCCGACAACCACAAATCTCTCGACTGCTGTTCAATCCACTCCTGGACGGCGAGCTGGACATCTTCATCGTTCCCAAACCGGCGTCCACGCAGTGCAGCTTTGAGCTGGCGGAATAAAAAGTAGTCGCTAGGGGTCAGATCTGGACTGTAGGGGGTAAGATTGAGCTCTTAGAATCCGCACTCGCGCAGGGCAGCTTGTGCAACTCTGGCCTTGTGGACTTTGACGACGTTGAAGTGGATCATGGGGCGTGAGGTTTCTAGGGACCCAACGGGCAGAGACCTTGGTCATGGCCAAATTGTCGTGGATGATGTTGATAACACTTTCATATGATATTCCAAGTTCTTGCTCAATTTCTTCGACCTTCACAGGTCGATTTTCGAGGATCATCCTCTCCACACGGGCCACATTGTCCTCGTTGGTCACGTCTGACGGGCGTCCTGGACAGGGTTTATCTTCAAGGGACTTACGACCATGGTGGAACTCCCTATTGCAGCGAGCAATGGTTGCATAGGAAGGGGCGGTGTCGGTGTACACTACAAACATGCGTTCATGGATCTCTTTTGCATTCTTGCCTGTCTTGGTCAAAAATTTGATCACTGCGCGGCGCTCAACCTTCTCCATTGTTGAAAAGTTTGTGACTGACGATCTGCGATCAGCTACTGCTTCTTAAATAGACGAGGAAGAAGCGTGCGGCTGCAGGTCCTGACTTGTCATAACTTATCCTAACGCCCCCACGATCAGCCAACCCCCTTCCTCTGTTTTGCCCTACCGATTCGCAAAACTTATTGACCGCTTCTCGTATACACGCTTATACCTTCCCTATCTTGTTTACGTCGCGTAGTGAATGAAAAGAACTATAGTTTGGGAAACTGATAAGGTCTTTATTATTATTTGTTAGCCAGCTCTCGGTGAATGCCAAAACGGAAAATTTATAATTAAGTGTTGACAAAAATATTGAAAATTCAGCAATGTTTGCGTGCAATGATCGAATATTAAGATTTAAAATGGACAGGTCTGTTTTTTCAAATAAAAATGTAGTGTTAAATTTATCACAGTCATATTATTGGTTTCTTACGTTATTTTCTTTAAAATTTGGATATAATTCAACAAAATAGTTTATGTCTGGATCGATATTATTGAAGTAATCAAGTTGTTCAAACATAAAGGCAGTTCAATTGGAATTTAAAAATTAAAGGTTACTAATTGCCTTTACGTATAAATATATCTATAAACAGTTAAAATTATATTTTTATGATAAATTTAATAAGAGAAAAAGGAATAAAGTATGTAATACGATTGAAATAAAAGTAAGTGAATGCTAGGTCAAAACATGGTTTGTTTGTTTTTTTGTTTTTTAATGAAGGTTTGAATTCTTTGCATGCTGAGAAGATGTCACGCTTCAGATCACTTCTGCGCAACTTCACAATTATGTTTCTTTTGTCGGGACCTTGTACTTTAGGCTTGGGACCTAGACGATGAGCAACAGAGATGTCGGATTCTTGCATTTGTATGTGACAGTTATCTTTAATAAGTTTGCGGATGATATTGTTGCAGTTTTCATTATTGGTAGCTTCAGGTATATTGCCGGAGAATATAATCGTATCTCGTCTTTCATAAGCGTCGGAAGAATCAACCTTTTCTTTCAATTTTTCGATTTTTGATCTCATTATGGTTAATCAAGCAATTGATTAACCATAAGAACAAAGCAACGTGATATTTTGAAAGGGGGGAAATTTAGTTTAGAGTTCCTTTTTTAAAATTATTATAATTTGCGAAGTTCAGAAAATTTAGAAAAATTTAACCATGGCTGCTTTTTTTTAAATTTTAAATTTTAATCTCAGTAGCAAAGCCATTACCTGGTATATATATATATATATATATATATATATATATATATATATATATATATATATATATATATACAAAGAAAGCAACTACAGGATCTGCAGGTGATAATACAACCACCACAGGGCTATGCCATCTTTATTTTCTGTCTTTCAAATAAAATTTGAAGACAGAAAGAAAGGTGCAGAAACCTTGTGTAGCTGACTATAAATACATATAGTACAAGAGGAATAAGAATTGGACGCGAATGTGCAAATGAGACAAGAAACCGGAGTTTTTTTAAAGGCAAGAGAGAGGGACATTAGAAGAATCTAGAATCAAAGGGAGCAGAGGGCGGCACAGTGAAGGCGATCCTTTACAGAGAGGATAGAAATAACGCCAGGGGAAAAAAGTTTTGAATTCCCGGCCAGGAATTCAAAACTTTAAGTCAATAATGATAATAATAATGATAATAATAATAAAAACTTGAAGTCGAAAATAATAATAATAATAATAATGCAAAAAACCCACCCCATTAATCCTAATCATATTTTCTTCCCTTTATAGTCTATGGGGGAAAATTCGCTCAGAGGAATCGCGGTATGAAAACGGTCATCTTTGTTCCTGATCATGATGTAATCGAGCTGATCAGAAACGACGACTTCATTGTGAACTCTTTGGATGTGGTTGGCAATTCATACATCGCGAAAGTGGAGAATGCTGAACATGTAGAAGTTGAGTCACACGAATCTTCCAATTGCAGCATTCACAACCGCCTATGCTCGAATCAAGTTCCATGGCCTTCTGGCCTCGTTGGGTAAACGTTTGTTGTACTGTGACACCCGACAGTGCCATCTTCATTGCTAGGGAAGATCACCCACAACCTCGACTTGGAGAATTCCTGGGTGATCTGACCAATGAGATCAAAGATGTGTACGGTGCCGAGGTGTATGGAGATTCATTCTGCTCAACGGGTCCCAAATCCTATTCGGTACTTATCCAAACAACGAGTGGGGTGAATTATATACTTCGCACTAAAGGATTAACCATCAACACTCAGACGAAGGATATAATAACCTACGATGCTATGAAACGCCTAATTGGAGCCGATGATGATATTCACATCCCTGTACCATTTATGGGTTTCAGAGCCGAGGAATACGGTGGAGTGAAAGGTGAGAGGTGAAAAAGATTTTGAGAAAAACCTTTCGTAAACGCATTGAACTCTCAGGGAATTATCGAACCATACCTTTCGGTTTCAAAAGGATCTTACATGATATTTAAAAAGTTGATATCCAATGAATTCCTGTCAGCTATTATTAGCTTTTTATGTATATATATTTTTAATCATTAACAATATTTTCTGATTAATATGAATAAAATAAAAATGAAAATCAAACGCGTTTATACCAATGTTTTAATTTGTCTACAAAATAACTCATAACATTCTCTCGATCTTGTGAGAAGGAAAAATTCATTCATCCTTGCCTCTTCAATCTTAGTTTTCATGATATCACTGAGCTGATGGGAATACCACGAGAGAAAGCAAAATACCAGGGGTTTTGTGTCAAATAGAGCGATGTTCACTACCCCCCATTACTACTCGGGCCCATTTGTGTGCAGTAGAAAATGAATTCTTAAATGTATAAAGAAATTCTGCAAGCATATGTTGTGCCCCATGTTATTTTTATGCATGAAATGAAACTTTCACACGTCAAAGTTAGTGAAGAATTTCCTGGATTGGGAGGAAGTAAGTGTCATGGACTAGCCTGCTCAGAGCCCGGACCTCACTCCGATTGAGGATTTGTGGAAGACCCTAGAAGAGAGGAGTAAGGAGAGAAACCAAAGCACTGCCGAAATAATTAGGGAAATATTACAACAGGAATGGAGAAAAATAACGGCAGAAGAATGCCTTCAGTTAGTGCGCTCCTGTGGAAGAAGATGTCAGTGCGTAAGTGACAGTAAAGGTCTACATACCAAGTACTAATATAATATAACAACCGAAAATTATCATGTACATTATCATATAAGTCGGTTGTGTTATCCATCCCGATCATTTTGATCACCATATATTTGGAATAAAAGTGCTCTTTTGCACGTAACTTGCAGTTTCATTCATACTAACACGCAGGGCCGGTTTAAGGAGCTGCGGGGTCCCTACTTGTATATGTATATATATATATATATATATATATATATATATATATATATATATATATATATATATATATATATATATATATATATATATATATATATATTGTATCTCCCCCTCCCTCCTTACTTCCCATTTTCCTTTGCAGAGAGGGAAAAAAAATATCTGAGGAATTTAAAAGTACTGCTAGTGTGGCTGGGAGGACTCAACTAAAAAAAAGAGGGTTTTATTCTGTACACTTTTTGTTCCTTTTTAAAGAACAACACGGTGCATACCAGTAGCTTAGCCAGTAGACTATTTGTGTTGCCTTGGGGAATCTTGGAACCATTTGCTGAACTGAGTACACACCAACTAGTTACGTGTCTCACATGAATGCACTTACGAGACTTGGGAACAGAAAACTCCTCAATTATCCTTGACGTGTTAATTTCCCTCAGTAACTCGTGTTCAATACTCATTAGAGAGAAATTGTTCAATCTTGTTTGACCCATACTGACTCTTACCTCGTTCTTGATTCTTCTATTTAATATCATATATAATAATAATAATATAAAAAATCAAGAAAATGAATAATTATTTTATCTCGGCCTTCTGTTCCTAAGGGCAAAAACCTAACACGTGCTACTATGTTAAACCAGCACTACTAACATCTACAATGTCCTCGTACAACTTATAACCATGCTTAGTTTATATCTGCAATTTATTCAAAAACAAGAATAAAACGACAGAAACCAGACGAACTGTAAAGAGACCTCTCCGATAAGAAACAAAAATAAAGAGTCGACCATCTATGACAACAACTATAAAAACCAACCATCAACCATGGCAACAACTGCCAGCCAAAGAGATGACTCGCCCCCAAGTCCAAGAAGTACAAAGAGACATCCCGTTACCCAGAGTAGGAACTTCCGAACTACAAAAAAGACCAATGTAGCCCATAGTAAGAAATGCAAAAAGGATACCGCATCACCCATGGCAAGAATTTCAAAAGAGACCCCGCCACCCATGACAAGAACTGCAAAGAAACAGCCCTTTATCCAATGGAAGAACTCTAAAGAGAACTCACCCACGAAAGAGAACTACAGAGTCATTTCGTCACCCATGGTAAGAGCTGAAAAAGCGACCCCCTGTCACCGATGCAAAGAAGTGCAAAGAGACACATCACCAAGCTTGGCAAGAACTGCAAAATAGACAAGCCATCACACATGGGAGGAACTTCAAAAGAAACTTCACCTAATACAAAACTTCCAAGGAGATCCGCCCAAACAAAGACATGAATTACAAAGAAACAACAAGTGGTCTATATGAATAACTGCAAAGAGACAACCCGTCACCCATGCCAAGAACTGCAAAGAGACACCCTGTCACCCTCGGCAGGATTCTCCGAACTATGAAAGAGACATACAGTCACCAATGCCCAGATGTGCAAAGAGAAACACTGTCAATTATGGCAAGAACTACAAAATAGACACGCCATCACACATGGAACGAACTTAAAAATATCATCAATGGAAAGAACGGCAAAGAAACACCCCATAACGCAGGCAAGAACTTCTAAAAGAACCCGCATATTACATATATCAAGAAGTGCAAAGGAGACACTGTCACACATGGTAAGAAATGCAAAAACAGAGAAGAAAATATCGGCCCGCATGGCAAGATATGCCAAAAAAGATGCTCAACATTTATGTCAAGAATTTCAAAGAGACCGCGTCACCTATGACGAGACACCAGTTTCACCCATGACGAAAAATGCAAAGGATACACCAGCGTCCGTCATGGCACGAACTGCAAAATAAACAACCCATCACTCATGGGAGGAACATCGTAAGAGATACAGGTCATCGAAGACATTACCTTAGAGGGAGACCCCGTGTCACTCATACCAAGAACTGCAAAGAGACACCCCGTTACTCAATGACAAGAGCTTTAACAGAGACAACCTATCACCCATGGTAAGAACTGCAAAAAGGAAATATTGACATTCATGATAAGATGAAATCAGTCACTCATGGCAAGCACTTCAATTGAAACATCACATCACCCATGGCAAAAACTGCAAATAGACGCGCGTTACTCATGACAAAAACTACAAAGGAGACACTAGTGTCAACCATAGCAAGAACTGAAAAAGAGACCTCATCAAATACGATAAGAACTTCAAAATGCACCCCTGATTCATAACTTCCAAAGAGCCCCCTCGTTGCCCATGACAAAAAGTAAATAAAACTCGCCCATCATCCATGGCAAAAACTGCAACTCTGATGCTCCATTTATTTTAAAGAAAAATGATCCTTTGAAAGGGACATCGATTGTGATCCGTTCGCAGGACTGACGCTTCCCAAACCTTCCTCTACAAGTCCGTTCACATCAAAATAGACCGTCCTTTTTTAAAGAGCCCATCTGGCGCCTACCAACTAGGGCAAAAGTCGCCTTAATTAGCGGAAAGCCTAATACTAGGCAGGCAAGCCCTCAGGCGTGCGATTTGGAAGCCTTCCTCTAGGGAAATCAGAGAATTTACCTACTCTCAGGATAATATTTGCAAAATTCCTCTTTTTTTCAAGTTACACCTGCAATGAGGCAAAGTTTCACTATAATTTGAGATATTTTTCATTATAAATTCTGTTCTGCTACGCAAAAACAGCGACGAATTCTAATTAGGTAACGGGATGAACTCGTGATTCAAGAGTGACATAAAAATTCGGTTTATAAGCATAACTAAATGGTAAAAAGGTCCGTAATGTTTCGAAGAAGTGTAATAATAAAATAAAAGGACAGGAAAAGTTAAAAATAAAAGAATAATAAAGATTGCAAAAGCTATGAGCTAAGATCAGGTCGCAAAATACAATGGACAAAATGGCGAAACATAACATCCAATGGTCTTCACGAGTCTGCTCGAATAGAAATAACTTACATGTCTGCCCTAAGCATCATGTGATAGGGTTATGTATTGAATATGTGACGGGACGGGGTGATTTCACTCGTCCTTATTCTTAGATGGCCAATATATATATATATATATATATATATTTTACATATATATATATATATATATATATATATATATATATATATATATATATATATATATATATATATATATATATATATATATATATATATATATGTATTTATCACAGAATATTTGAATTCTTGTTTAAATCTGATTTTTATTTATTTATATTTAATTTGGAGTTCATTAGTATTTTTAGTTTTAACTTCATCCATTTTTCAAACGCGGGAGGAATCTTGAAAATGACAATCACTAAGCAGACATTTTTATTATTTATCGAGTAATTCACCATTATAGTTATATTGAGGAAAGAACCGCAACAAAATATCCGTTTCTTTCATGGTGGAAGTGGATTGTCTTGAACATTCGCACATACTTTTGCGTATTTATATTTTCTTGAGGATAAATAGGACGTCAAATGATAGGATAGGATAGCATATATGGGAATTGAAAGTCAGTATTTTAAGTTGTTGGTAGGGAGTAAAGAGTAATCAGCATAGTATGTTCCGTTTTATTAAAAATAATTAGAAAATGACAAGTAAGGGGGATAAGTAGAAGTAATACACCAATTATGTAATGGCAAATCAAACGAGCGAGTAAAAATTCGCCCTTTTGATTTCTCTTTGTGCGAATTAGTTGAGGGAGTCATCAAATGTGTTAGGCCCGCATTTTCGGTTGCTGTTTTTTTTGTGTAAAAATAATCCTTTTCGCCACTAATATTTTTTCTTCTACTTCCACTCTTCTTCCCATTCTTCATTGTCTGTATACTTTGTTCATTCTTGGTTATGATGGATAAAATAAATTATGGGTGACAGTGTCAACCAACTCATAACAAAAACAAGGGAAGTAAAGTTAACACTAAAATGTCCCTGGTGACGTTTTCGACAGATTTAATGTTTTGGCCGATACGCTTTCGATATTTTCCGATCGCCAGTAGAAAAAACAGAAACATCTGGGGACATTTTTCTCAGATATCGGAATGAGTCAATTCTTTTATGCTACTCGTACGTGACATCTGAAACTGGCTTAGTTTCATCGCCAACCCAACCGCGGCTGATATCAACCGTATTAACCAAGCTGATATTCTTTTTCTCATCCACAAAATTTTACGCGTTCTTTCCTACAACTATTTTAGCGTAAGGTATTCTTATAACGTGTGTGAAAAGGCAAGTATCGAGTGCTAAAATTGACGCTATTTTCTTTTTAATTAAGGAAACATGAAGCTTTGCATTTATTTATTTAAAAAATAAAGCGAAACCGAAGAAAACATTCGACAGTTTTTGAAGATAGATGCTACAGAAGGTAATATAGTTATGGTAGTTGAAAAAGGTATGGACGGTAGATAATTCAAGTTTTCTAATCAAGACCAAAGTGAAAGGGGAGTACACAACACTCGGAAGATTGCTTTGTTCCTCATGTTCCTCAGTGAAGGCATATTCCTTTGTGGGACATAAATATGACAAGTTATGGAGAGAAATAGCGAAGCAGTTTAGAAATACTAGAGATTAATTATTGAAGTTTCTGGTCATTTATGGCACTGGCCGCGCTCCAACTCCAAGAAGAAATAGTTCTGAAGGGACTCGAAAAGGTAAATTTACATCGTCATGTATTGACTAATTAATACCACAAATTTGCTATCAATATTTTGGGATCACTCTTAGATACACCACCCCACAACCTACGCCTGAAAATAAACCACCCTAGCTTGTTTCACCCGAAGACAAGCGACCCTCAATTTCTCACCTAAGGGTTCTGCTGTTTTGTAGGTTAGGTCAGGGTGTTTGGGGTTGTTGGTTTTATTAAAAGTTAATGGTGTTGTTTTGTGGGTTAGGTCCCCTGTTTTCAGTTTATTGGTTTTATTAGATAGAAAAAAATGCATTTTGTAGGTTTTGTTGTTTATGTATTTGGGTAGGTTTTGAAGGGGTGTATGTTGTGTTGATATGTTTTTTGTTAATGCCGCTATTTTTTTTTTTTTACCTAATCTAACCAAGGAGTCTAAAGATAAGTAACCTGGAAAGTTTGTGGGGGCCTATTTTCATGCAATCCATATTTATTAAGATAAATTATTATACATTGAAGTTAGGACAATATTAAAATTATTTAATAAGAACATTTTGTAAACCGCAATAAAAATATGACAAATTTAGTTCCCCTATCAATAGGAAAACCAACAGATTTGTATAAGTTTATACACATTCAATTTAATTTAACTCCTATTCATTGGATGGTGGGCGCTAATTGGTTAATAATAGGTACACTATGGTGTTCCGCAAAGTTCGCTTCTGGTTCCGCTACTGTTTTGTATCCATAGTCTTTCCTTTGGTCTTCTTTGCCTATCATTCTATTTATATGGTGACGATGCGCAAATATAACTCTTCCATCTACCTAGCCTCGTTTGCTGAGACTCTAAAGAATCTTCAATCCCCTTATGACACCATGGCTGTCTCTCGGAGCAGTTTCTGAGACTCACCATTGAAGAAACTGAGTATTCAATCGAAAGTGGTAAAACTACGGTTCATTTACTTTAGCTTGGTAGCTTTCTTGTTCCCCTTTCAGACACTGTAGAAATCAGAGCGTCACTTGCGAGAGTCAATTGTTTCTCCAAGCCAATGTTGCCAATGTGCCAATGCCTGTTAATCCTCTTTCTCTCTCTCTCTCTGCTTTTCCGTAATCTTGGCCATATCTGCTGTATCTACTTAGTCCGTAATCATAGCTGCATTTGCTGTCTCTGCCTGGCCCGTAATCTTAACCGCATCCGCTGTTTCATCCTTGTCCGTAATCTTAACCGCATTCGATTCCACTTTAGTCACGATAGTTTAGAGATTGTCATTGTCGTAGAATGACTCCCGACGATACCATATATCACTATTCGTTGAGGGAACTTCCTTAATTATCTTTAGAGTGCGTTAATGTCTGGCGGCCGATATTATGTATCTTCGATATGCTTAAGAAGTGGAACTGAGCTCAAGGATAATAATATTGCTATCATTAATAAAGTAGAGTTTTATTAATAATAACTATCAACAAACACAAGACGGAAAATATTGACATAAACAGGGAATGAATAGGGTCGTGGGGGATCGGCTAATCCGAGGATTTAAAGGATTTAAAAAGGTAAAACAAATATAGAGTTAAAGAGATGGGATGGTTCGATAAACCATTTAAAGCACAGGATAGAATTGACAAAAGGGTTAGGTACTCAAAGGTGACGTTTGGCTTACGTAACTTTTGCACTAGTGGTGCAGTGGAAGGTGGCGCGAAGGAGTTTCGGTCCGCTGGCGAGTTCCAGCCGAAGGGGGGGGGATAAAAGGATCCTGACGTGGCGTCTTGGGAAGGAGAACCGTTTCTCGACGAACGGCTTGAAGAACAATGGCTGTTCTAGGTTGTTCTCTTCTGAACAAAGGGGGGATGAGAACCGTCTCTTGTCTACGGGCTCAAGAACAATGGCTGTTCTAATGTTGTTCTCCTCTGAACAACAAAGGGGAAGGGTGAGAACCGTCTCTTGTCTACGGGCTCAAGAACAATGGCTGTTCTAATGTTGTTCTCCTCTGAACAACAAGGGGGGGGGGTGAGAACCGTTTCTTGGCGAAGGGCTCAAAACGAACAATGGCTGTTCTAATGCTGTTCTCCTCTGAACAACAGGGGGAGATGAGAACCGTTTCTTGGCGAAGGGCTCAAAACGAACAATGGCTGTTCTAATGCTGTTCTCCCCTGAACAACAGGGGGGGGATGAGAACCGTTTCTTGGCGAAGGGCTCAAAACGAACAATGGCTGTTCTAATGCTGTTCTCCTCTGAACAACAGGGGGGGAAGTCTTGGGGACTTGGCGTCACGAAAGGCTCGAACCTTTGGCACTCAAGGAATATTGTCCTCCTTCTGGACAAGTGATGATGAATCTCGAGGTCGAGGTCCCTTGGCGCACAAAGGGAGAGAGGGTCGTGGTGATGTTTCGCGACGAAAATCTGGATCTCCAATCTGATCTTAGTGGTAAAGTTTCCATATAAATAGCCAGGACATCTCCTTGGCGTGGGGGGGGGGGACAATAGAGTGGGAGCTTCGAGGGAATGCACAGCCGGGCCGGAGAACAATGCCTTATCTGCCCATAAGCCTAACTCAATCTGGCGAGGTCGGCGTATGGGGGCGAATGGGGGGACGATAACCTCCTTGTTTAAACATTGACATCCGGTAGCTGCGATAAGGCTCCAAGCTTCGAATCGAAGATGCACGTGGGCAGCATCGTGGTTTTAAATAATAGGGGATAGGAGTTGAAATTAACGCAGCTTCAACTCGTTCTATCACACCCCTCCATTCCAGGGGAAGTTGTCACTTCGAAAAAAAAAGAGAGAAGGGACAACGATAGAGCTCCGTTGTAGGGAACTCGTTTTCTTGTACCAACCGTACCTTCCTGCACCTAACTAGTATTACCTCAATACATATGATTATTTTGATCTTTAGATTACAGGGAAAAATAACCTTTAATACAACTTAATCAAAGAAAAAAAAGGGCATGGAACAATGAAATGATATAAAATTAGTACATACGGGACAAAACAATTTATACGTAAATTAATGGGTACAAATATATATATACTTACAAAAAAATTAGACATTGAGCGTTACAAAAGTCAGACATATACATTAATTAATTATATTATAAGAGAATCTTAATTTAAGTCGTACAAAACGGTATATACCTACAGGGAGATGCTAATCCTATGAATACACTTACTCTACGCTATTCGGTAACGCATTCCTACTGAGTGCGTCAGCGACCTGGTTATCGGAACCTTTTATCTAATTTATTTTAAACTGATACTCTTGCAAGAGTAAACTCCAGCGCATGATGCGGCCGTTTGAGTGTCGCACATTCCTAATATAGGCTAACGGACGGTGGTCGGTTCCTATTTGAAATTCTTTACCTATCAAGTACATCTTGAATTTGTCTATGACCCAGATAATTGATAGATCTTCCTTTTCTCTAGTGGCATATCTCTCTTCGCGTGGTAATAATTGATGACTAGCATATGCAACTGGATGACTCGTTCCGTCATCCACGTATTGAAGGAGTACACCTCCAATGCCTTCGTTGCTCACGTCGGTCTTAACCCCAAAGGATTTTTTCGGGTTGGGCAACTTTAAAATGGGGGCAGAAATGAACTTACTCTTGAGCTGATTAAAATGGGAAACAGCGACATCATTCCAACGTAAACGATCGGGAAAATTTTTTTTTGAAGGGGGCATAGGGGGGCCGAAATTGCAACGAAATTCGGAACAAATCGCTGATAGGGAGAAGCTGATCCTAGGAACGATCTTATGGCTTCTTTGTAATCGGGAGGGGCATGTCGGCGATTGCCTTAATCTTGTTCTCATGGGGACCTAACTTGCTTTGTCCTATTTTGAAACCCAAATATTTGATGGTTTCGTGGGAAAAATGGCATTTGCTGGGGCCAATGGTGAGGCCATTTTCACGCAGTCGCTCGAAAAGAGCTAATAGGGCGGGTAAATGGTGACTCCGTTTAATTAGTTCTTGTAGCTGACTCTTCTGACGTGGTGTCAGCTGCGCGTCACTATCCAGGTCAGAGGGTTCCAAAGACTCGCCTGGTAGGGAAGGAGGAGGGTAATCGGCATCAGGTTTGATGCACACTGTCTGGATTACATTAAGGGACTCCGCGGGGCAATCCTCTTCAAGCGCCGATGCTTCGTCCAGTTCTACGAAGGTATCTCCATGGGCGCGTTGGGGGTTCTTTTTTTCTTGGGGTCCAGGGACAGTCTCCGTGTCCTTGTCTGGGGCCTTATCACCTAAGTGTGTTAGTGATTCACACTCCTTTTGTGCCGTCCTAAAGTCCTGGTTAAAGGTTTCCGAGAAATCGGACGGTATCGGGGTTCTGATGGGGACGGGCTCCAGGGCTTCTTTCTTATCTTGGCCTCGAGGAAGGGCGGCCTGAAACACAGGGTCGAAACTTACTTGGGGGCTCTGTCCTATAAGTACGGAACAGAATTGTATGGGTGCTACAATGACTTCAGCCCAGCCATTATAATATTGACACTGCAGGTAACATCTAACGACGGGGAATCGGTTCGCCCGCCCAGGGTGGTCATGTACCACCGCAAATTTTTCGTGGTTAGAGGCCACTGGGAGGAGTTCGTCGGACACGATGAAACACGTACATCCTGTGTCCCTGACGAGAGTCGATACTCGGCAGCTGTCCACGCTGCCCTCCACATATTTCAAAGTTCCCGATGAACTTTTATCAAAAACAAAATTTACCTGGTGGCCTGACGGAGGGGAAGAAGTTTCTGCTTGGGTCTGCACCACCGGGGGAGCCGGGGTTGCATTAATCTGGTGAACTTGGTGGGCTGGTCCGCTTTTAAGCCTAGAATTTTGGGGGCAGTTCCAGCTCATGTGGTTTTCTACACCACAGGTGAAGCATATTATTGGTCGCTTCGGGAAGAGAGATGGAGGAGAAATCTTAACGGGAGGTTTGGAGTCCCGTTGTTGGTTTTGGGGAAAGAAGTTTTGGGGTTTTACGGGGCTCGGAAACTTTGTCAGCTTTCCTGGGAAGGAGCGCGAATCCGTCCTTCTTTCTTCTCGTTGGATTTCTTTTTCTCGTTCTTCTCGTTGTATTTTTCCTTCTCGTTCTTCTCGTTGTATTTCTCTTTCTCGTTCCTCTCGTTGTATTTTTCTTTCTTTTTCTTTTTCTACCTTTTTTCTTTGAAATTCTGCTTTAATCCGAGCTAATTCAATCTGATGGTGAAGCTCTACTTGTCTTATCCATGCCTCTCTTTCTCTTTTCTTTGCTCCTCTTGAATGTACTCAATTAGTTCTTTTCCGGAGAGTCCCAAGGATTCTCCTTGTGCTTTAAAGATTTCAAACTGAGTCATCTTTGCACTTGGGGGCGCACTAGTCAACCAACTAAAATTCCTTGCAACAAGAATTATGCCTCTATAGAATTAGCCTACCTAAATATGGGCACTGACCTATTCGTACTTGGTTTCTTACTCTAAATAACCACTGACTAAAATCACAAAAAAACACAACCAAATTATTATCACAGTTCCTTGAGCTACTCCAGCTTCTTAAGTTTCAAAAAAGGGGATAGCAATCGTTAAAACAAAAGGGAACTACTATATTCTATTATTATAACGAATAACACTATGCTTTTACTCGACTGAGACCAGTGTTTGCAAAGATATAGCGTTAAGCCTTACACACCTGATACCAAATTTAAATAGTATATATATATATATATATATATATATATATATATATATATATATATATATATATATATATATATGTCGTAGAATGACTCCTGACGATACCATATATCACTATTCGTTGAGGGAACTTCCTTAATTATCTTTAGAGTGCGTTAATGTCTGGCGGCCGATATTATGTATCTTCGATATGCTTAAGAAGTGGAACTGAGCTCAAGGATAATAATATTGCTATCATTAATAAAATAGAGTTTTATTAATAATAACTATCAACAATACACAAAACGGAAAATATTGACATAAACAGGGAATGAAAAGGGTCGTGGGGGATCGGCTAATCCGAGGATTTAAAGGATTTAAAAAGGTAAAACAAATATAGAGTTAAAGAGATGGGATGGTTCGATAAACCATTTAAAGCACAGGATAGAATTGACAAAAGGGTTAAGTACTCAAAGGTGACGTTTGGCTTACGTAACTTTTGCACTAGTGGTGCAGTGGAAGGTGG
Source organism: Ceratothoa steindachneri (assembly GCA_963969495.1). Lineage (NCBI taxonomy): Eukaryota > Metazoa > Arthropoda > Malacostraca > Isopoda > Cymothoidae > Ceratothoa > Ceratothoa steindachneri. The sequence continues at coordinate 59,987,840 of OZ018323.1, read as the reverse complement.
CGCGAAGGAGTTTCGGTCCGCTGGCGAGTTCCAGCCGAAGGGGGGGGGATAAAAGGATCCTGACGTGGCGTCTTGGGAAGGAGAACCGTTTCTCGACGAACGGCTTGAAGAACAATGGCTGTTCTAGGTTGTTCTCTTCTGAACAAAGGGGGGATGAGAACCGTCTCTTGTCTACGGGCTCAAGAACAATGGCTGTTCTAATGTTGTTCTCCTCTGAACAACAAGGGGGAAGGGTGAGAACCGTCTCTTGTCTACGGGCTCAAGAACAATGGCTGTTCTAATGTTGTTCTCCTCTGAACAACAAGGGGGGGGGGTGAGAACCGTTTCTTGGCGAAGGGCTCAAAACGAACAATGGCTGTTCTAATGCTGTTCTCCTCTGAACAACAGGGGGGAGATGAGAACCGTTTCTTGGCGAAGGGCTCAAAACGAACAATGGCTGTTCTAATGCTGTTCTCCTCTGAACAACAGGTGGGGGATGAGAACCGTTTCTTGGCGAAGGGCTCAAAACGAACAATGGCTGTTCTAATGCTGTTCTCCTCTGAACAACAGGGGGGAAATCCTTGGGGACTTGGCGTCACGAAAGGCTCGAACCTTTAGCACTCAAGGAATATTGTCCTCCTTCTGGACAAGTGATGGTGAATCTCGAGGTCGAGGTCCCTTGGCGCACAAAGGGAGAGAGGGTCGTGGTGATGTTTCGCGACGAAAATCTGGATCTCCAATCTGATCTTAGTGGTAAAGTTTCCATATAAATAGCCAGGACATCTCCTTGGCGTGGGGGGGGGGGGACAATAGAGTGGGAGCTTCGAGGGAATGCACAGCCGGGCCGGAGAACAATGCCTTATCTGCCCATAAGCCTAACTCAATCTTGCGAGGTCGGCGTATGGGGCCGAACGGGGGGACGATAACCTCCTTGTTTAAACATTGACATCCGGTAGCTGCGATAAGGCTCCAAGCTTCGAATCGAAGATGCACGTGGGCAGCATCGTGGTTTTAAATAATATGGGATAGGAGTTGAAATTAACGCAGCTTCAACTCGTTCTATCACAGTCATTCACGCTTTAGTTAATTATCACCTAAAATGTAATGCAATTTTCCACTAGCTTGTTCATAAACTTCCACTCCACATCCGTCGAACTTGTTCAAAACTTTGCAGCCCGCGTTCTTCTCCACCTGGGACGTTTCTCTCCCCCTCTCCCTGCTTCGTGATCAACATTAGTTGCTCAATCGATCCCGTATCCCCTTTAAGTTGCTCCGCCTTCCATTTAAGATTATATACACCGCATCACTTTCCTACCTGTCTTCCTCGCTTACACTATCCAACCCGTTAAGACAGCTGCGCTCTTGCCATTCCCCACTATTGCCTGTTTCCCGTAGTCTCTTCTGCTGCATGGATGATCGTGCTTTCTCTAGATTTTCCCCAGGCATGTGGAATGAGCTGCCTGTGAGTATACGGTACTTTCCCTCTCCTGTCTTCAGGCTTCACTTGAAAACTAACCCCTTCTCTTAAGCCTTAGTTGGTCGACAGCCGTTCTGTCAAGGTCTCAGTCGTTGAAGAAGACCGTACAAGGATATTATTATTCTTATTATTAGTAGTAGTATTTTTATTATTATTTAAATTCACTCGAAGTGTGGAGCGAATTTAACGGCATGAAGTAATTATCTAAATCACCGCTATTTGATGAGAGGAAATATAAGAAGTCATCCCCATATCCGAGACGTCTGACTATATGTTTTCCCATAATTCTGATTCGAAATATTACACGAAGAGGCAACACGGAAGACGCCATTATAATTTGCTTTTCAAAACTATACATTTCAAATAAACTTATGTATAATTAATAATAAGGATCATTGTATAGCTTAAAGATGGAGCGCAAGGCTCCGAAACTCTAAAATTCTCTAAAAAAAGTACGAGGTCTTAAACAGGACAAAATCACATCTCTTTGGGTAGCAAATTTTATCTGGTCGAAGATCCAATGGTACTAAGAGGTTGTCAATAAATTAATGTTAATTTTAAAAAGGAAATTAAAATCATCTTTAATCTAGATATCGATATTGAGTAAAGTAGTTTCCAGTATTATTGTCAATGCTCTCCTATTTTTAACAAGGAGATGGACGCCGTTCTTAAAGAATTCATTCGGTTATCTTGAAGGAGTGTAACCATTAGCCACAATTATACAGCACACCTCATAAATTTATATATTGAGCTTATTTATTCCAAGATTTTATAATTTATCATATTATTCATAAAAATATATGATGATAATTTGTATATTGCTAATATTTTTGAATAATTTTTTAATATGCTTGAATTACTTAGCATTTTACTAAAGGGTAAGCAATTAAAAAAAAATGGTATTTTTTCTAAAATCAGAATTTAACCAATCTTTCTTATGTTTCAGCTTAAATTTATAAGAATTGTGTATTTAATGTCGCCGTAATTAAGTAATATGACTAAAAATAAAGAACTTACAAGAGCACAGAGAGCACAAATCAAACTTCGCCATAACCAAGGAGAGCACCACGTCGCATATCGCATTTATGTTCATTCATTCGCTTGGAAAATCTGCAAATCATGTAATGATTTGCAGGGAATAAAATAAACTCCCTGTTCTTTATCGATCGATCTATTTTTGGATAGGCTATTTCCGATCGTATTCTCGTACTGAAAGGCAACATTGATGCTGTTAGTCCGTGCCAACTTTTTGTAATTGATTAACTGGGGGGAGTATGGAAAGGTAACAATATTTGTCACACCTGTTTTCCTTTTAATTAGCTGGGGAGTAATAGATGGTTTTGGCTTTATAGTGACACTTTTCTGCAATATACCCGCGTTAGAATTCCACATCGGAGACACCTAGTCTTAGAGAGTTCCCGAGCTTGGCCTTTGTAGTTAGTCTTTTCAGCTTTGGTTTCCATCACTAATATTTCTCTCATTGCTGTTGTTCAATCGTTTTTCCATTATTTCCCCAGTATCGCTTTCGTTTCCCAAGGAGTACCTCCCCCCCTCTTCCTCCCACAAATTGTATTCTAGAGATTTCTTTTATCCCCATCTTTTATAAGGTCGATTGTTATTCTGTCCTCTCCATCTGCTTTCTCATTTTCATGCTCTTAAGTTCGTGCAAGATTTGATAATCTTAACTGATTGCACTTCCTATTTATTGAGTAGTTGTTATCAGGTGTATAGTTGCCATTGTGATCATATAGTTCTTAAGTGGACTTGTCGACTTACTCGATAATTCATTCTATTTGTAATTTTACTCCCCTATTTGTCCTTTGGTACTGTCATTTACTGTCTTCCCATTGCCAGCTGTTGTTATTTTTAATTAGCCTTTTCTTTAGATTTGTAGTAAATCGGATTTGTGAACTGTCTTCGTGTGACACTGTCACAATCTTAACTATCCAATCACAGGCAAAGAAAACCACTGAATTTAACACAGGATTTTATTTATAAAACTGTACTTTGAGCAAAACCAGATGGATCGAGTAGATATTTGTTAAAACTTGCTTTTGGGCAAATTTGGAGATTACCTTTACACAGCTTTTAGTTAACGGGTGAGCCGTGAATTAGAAGTACACGGAATTTCCATCTATAGGTTATCAGGAACGGCGAGGACGAGCGTCCAAAAATGAATAATAGATAGCTGAGCGATGACACTAAGGATAGTTATGGGAATAGAAGTCTAAATTCATAAATATTTGTTTAAATTTCTCTTTTTATACGAATAAAAATTGACCCAAACTTACATAACGTGTTTTTGTAGCTTGCGTTGAACGATGGCCTCAAAGAGACATCGACTAATCAGGGTTGCGAAATATGATTGTGAGCTGAGTCCGAGCATATGGGGATCATCGATGTATCGTGCCGATGTTGTTACTTTTAATAATTGATCCCGAGGAGCAGATGATTCCTGCTCTCTCCGACTGGTTGAGAGGTTGAGGCAAAAAACCTTTAATCTTACAATCTGTTCTGTAAGACCCGCCAAAGCTAACCGAATTTTAGTGGGGCCGCGCTTTCTGTGAGGCTGTCTTGAGGGACTAGGTTAAAGTGGAGGGAGGCTGTTGAATGCTGTAAGAATTTTATAGTACCTCCCCTTGGGTTGGCGGCCCATGGAACATTTAGGAATTGGAAGTTTAATTGTAACTTCATCTAACGTGGAATACATCCAGTTGGGGGTGGTGCCAGTCCAGGATTACATCCAAGTCGTCTCATATCCAATTGGAAATGATGTAACCATTCTACCACTCTTTTTCTTTTGCTCTACATGGGGGTTGCTTGGCGTGTCGTGAAAATGTACTTGCATATATGAAGGTGCTTGTTTGTGTGTTGTTTAGTAAGCTATCTGATTGGTTAGATATGGGGAGTTAGTTTTCTAAATTGTCTATTTCGAAGGGCTTCTTATTTGTATTTGGGTCTGTCGAAGGTTGGGAAGAATGTAATAGAATGTTCACATATTCCATAATTATCAGGTCAAGGTGTTTCTCTTTTTTAAATATTATTTGTGAGAATAATATATTTTTATTAAGGCAAAATGTAATAGGAGAATTTGGAAGGCTTCTGAACTCTCTTTGTGAGAAAAGATTCGGAAAAGAGTGAATCAATCGGTTGCTACCTGGCTCTCTACGCAGCATTCAGCCATTCGAAATATAGAGCAGAGAGTAGCATTCAACATAGCACCCAGCCTTTTGAGACAGGAGGAAAATGGATAATGTCATATATATATATATATATATATATATATATATATATATATATATATATATATATATATATATATATATATATGAGAAACTCACAAAGTAGCGCGTGAATAGAGCAATAAATGCAAAAAATCACACAGGAAAATGAAAGGCGGATTCCAAGTACTTTCTAACTTGTTTAGTTCATTCTTAAGGAATAACGAAAAATTTTACAAAGGTGGTATATACATATACGATAAACAACATAGTAATGCCCCGCCCATGTATAACGAAAGGACATGAAATAGAAAAATATTATCAAAGACGGATACGAAGCATAAAACCAAATAGATAAGGTCTACTTCCGGAAATTCCAACTCTGAGCAAAGAATGTAGACATTTAGGTCACAAAAATGAGTACACACACACATAATTGTGAATACATAAAAATAAACGAAAGAAACATAACTAAATTAGCAAATCAAAGGGCTAAGATTTAGAATGGACAATTTCGTTATAAATAAGCTTTTTAATAACAGGGTCCAGTTTAAAGAGGCCGGGGGGTATATTAAAATTAGGCGAGGAATTAATGAATGAGCATTCGAGAATATTTCTTTGAACAAAGTCATCAGATTTGTAAATAAATTTAGCCGAATTCCAATTGATAGGGGGACTATTTTCAGATAAATGGACAAAGTGCCATCTTTTCATTTGCAGATATTATACCTGCGATTAGTGTGACAATGGCGAAAATCAAAACAAGGTCCAAATCAAGTTCTCATCTGACTAATTTTGTTGGGACTGGGAAAAGAGTTGATGGGGTCTGAGTTACCAACAATAAGAGATATTTTGAGGTACGGCATCTACCTGAGGGAGCAAAGTGAAGATGACCGGAGAAATTATGAAGTGGACCAGCTGGTAAAAGACATGTATCAGGGCTTGATTAATCAGTGGACCAAAGCTAATGCTCTCTTCAAACCACCTGTTGTAAATCAAAAGATCACAATAATATCAAAGCTTAAGGAGGTGTGTGGAAGGAGGCAGTAAAAGTTTCCCTTGGTAAAGGAAAAATTAAAGTAAAAGAGAGGTTCATTGCAAAACTAGATAAGCTATTTGATATATTGACATGAAAATGTAAAATTTCCAGTTGTGGGGAAGTAGGTTGTAGTAAAGAGAAAAAAATACCTACTAGGCAACTGGCCTTTATTAAAGGACAAAAGGAGAAGGTTGGAAGTAAAGGTACCTTTCAAATTGGAGGTCCTGATATTCAAGAGCATAATAGACAATTAAGAGCTTTAGAAAGGAAAGAAAAAGAAAAGAAAGCAGAAAGAAAGAGAAGAAGTAAGGAGTAAAGCGCTGTTTTAGCAGGAAAAGTAGCAAGAAAAGAAATCGAGCATTTTTGGCAGAAGGTGAAGATCTGGAGGCAGAAAATTCTGATGGTGACAGTTTGGGTGATCAAGTAACTTTTCAAGCTGTCAAAGAGCCGGAATCTCCCACCAGGAATAGAAAGAATTATGATGAAATTCCAAATATTGCTCTTGCTAGTATAAGGTATGGTGTTGGATTGAGACCAACTGCAGCTATAGCAACAGCAGCTTTAATAGATGTTGGATTCCTTACTGTGGGAGATAAAAGTAAAGTAATTGATAAGAATAAAGTTAAGAGAGCACAGGCAAAGTTAATGACAGTTATTGAACATGAGCTTGAGGAAAACTTAAGGAAGGATGGGGCAATTTCTTGTGTTCTCTTTGATGGACAAATTAATTTGACCAATTTTATGATGGAGGCAGAGGAAAGTGAAAAATTGTTTCCAGAAAAAAACAAAAGAGGAGCATTACACTGTCATCAGTGAGCCTGGGAACAATTACCTCTTCCACTTTCTCCCAGAAAAGGCTACAAAAAAAGAATCACATGCAGAGAAGATCGCTAAGGCTATGTTTGGATGGCTGAGGGAAAGGGGTTTAGATAAAAGCTTAATGGCCATTGGAGGAGACTCCACGAATGTGAACACAGGTGTAAATGCTGGAATAATGCGAAAAATGTAGCTCTATTTGGACAGAAAGCTTGTTTGGTCAGTCTGTAACCTGCACACTGGGGAACTCCCTCTCCGTCATCTAATTATCAACCTGGATGGCCCAACACTATCTGACAACAGATATTCCGGACCAATAGGAAAACTCCTTGACTCTGTTACAGACTTGGATATCAACCCAAGTTTCGCTCAAATATCTTTAGGTCTTCCTCTTACCAAGATACCTCAGGAAGTGGTGCAAGATCTTTCCACTGATCAACACTACGGCTATAAAATTGTATTGGCAATCAGAGATGGAGTGTTTCCTACAGGGCTTCCTCTATTGGAAATAGAACCAGTAAACCACAGTCGCTGGCTGACCACAGCTAACAGACTTCTTCAGCTGTGGGTGTCAAAGCATGAGCTCAAATGAAAAGCCTTTACGAATCTACGACTGATTGTTGAGTTCATTATTGGTGTATATTACCCATGCTGGTTTAACGTTAAGATTAAGCACTCTTGGACCGAGGGACCTAGGCACATTCTTTATCAACTTCACTGCATTAAGTCTCAGAGGAAGGAGGTGTTGGATATTGTTTTACCAACTGTTAATAGATCATCTTGGTATGCATACAGTGAAGCCATCCTCCAAACCCTCCTATGCTCTGAAGATCAGGCGGAGAGAACTAAAGGGGTGAAAAGAATCAAGACCATCAGGGGAGAAGGGGACCCAGAAACTCAACTGGAAGACTCATTTGTAAGGCTTAGGAGGACACCAGACATCAATTGTGATGTTACCAGGTTTGTAGATCTGATCAATTGGTCAGAGGATGTCTCTGAGCCACCTCTCACTTCCTCTTTAAGTACTTCTGAATTGAAAAACTTCATTTACTCTCCTATGAAAGTACCTGACTAGCCTTGTCAAACATAGAGCATTGAGAGGGTTGTAAGAATGGAGACTGAGGCTTCTCCCAAGTATTTCTCACATGAAAAGAGGGATGGAGGAATCAGGGCACAAGAGACAAGTAGACCTCTGATGTCCGGGAATGAGTCAAAGCAAGATTTGTGTGCTCTGGTGAAGTTTAACTTTTGAATATGACTCAAAGTGACCCATGAAGCTATATGTGGAACTTTGCATGCACTTTTCTCACTCAATAAACATGTAAATTTGAGGTTACTTTGTGTTTGTGTGTACTTGGATTAAATAAAAAAATAGGTTACATATGCTTGTGACGAAAGGGAAAAATTGACTTTTATTAAAATGGAAATTGATGTAGGTAGGAGCAATTATATAACAAAATAAAGTTCTTTTACAAAATCTACACCGGAAACCTATCATTTAAGTATCCCTCATAAAGGATTTAATGAAAATATATGGTTGCCCCAAAGTATGACCCGCTCTGGTGTGCAGGGTCGGGATGAAGTTGTCATAGGAAACAATTTTCAGTCGAAGTTAAATTGTTGATGCAAGGGGTCACATTGTCGAGTGATTAATAGATCGGCCGCATGTGAAGCGTTCAATTATTAGTCATTTAAGGGGAAGAAAAGTCGATAGCAACCTTTGGTTCGTTTCTGTACGCCAAAAAGACGACTGGCAAACTTTTTAACCACATTGATGGAGATCCATTTGCAAGGAGCCACGACTTAACTAGACGGTGTCAATTCTCAAGAATTTAGTTTCTCCGTGGCCTCACAGGGTATATAAATATGTATTCAGTAGCCGTGAGTTTAAGTGACTGTTTCAAGAATCCGGACTGGAACTGAAGGGCGTTATCCAAGTCTATTTTGACATGTGCCAAGCGGCGAATAATCACCTTTGGTGAGTAGTTATCGATGAGTGGTACTATAAGTGTCCTGACCACTAGTTTAAATTATATTTTAAATTAAATCAATAGCTAATGGAATAACACGAAATCCATAGGAAGTCGTTCAGCAGTTTTTTTCGGTCTTGGGTATTTTACGAATTGAGTGCATTGAGACACCGTCGGGATATATACTCACGACGGCAGGCAGCATAATTCTGAAACAAATAGACCTTGAAGCGCAGGAACCCCTTCAGATCACGGCTATTAAAAGCGTGATATGCCTAAAAATAAAATCAGGGGTAGATGAACATACTTTCCAAGAAATCAAAGGACAACTCCAAAAGAAACTGTAGTGGCCGAAGATCTCCCAAGTCATTAAATTTAGAAAACACACACGTGTTCAAAATCGTTTGTGAATCGACAGAAATAGCAGCTAAGATCCTCGAAAATGGACTGCTTACATTTAGCATATGAATCTCCTCCTCTCATATTCAAAGATTTTCCTTTCATAAGATACAAATTTGCTTCAGATGCTATGCTATGAAGCACCACACACCACTGAACTGCCCGAAAAAAGACAATAATATGCTCAGAATGGAGAACGAAGGTCCATTCTTGGCGTTCCTGCAACATTACAACCGAAAATTACATTAATTTCCAGGTATGACATAACTCTATGACCATGATTTGCCCTAAAGGGAGAGAAATTATAAAGAGGAAAGAAACGGAATTGCAAAAGAACAAAGAGACTCATAGCGGAAATCCATACGCTTCCATTCCCAAGAATAATCAGCACGGCCAGACTACACAGATCAACCTTGGCGGAACACTAAACGTAAAGATCATCTCTTGCATCTTGCACTCGCATGTGAATAGCATTGAAAATCATTGATCTTAGCATCAAAACTCAATAACATGCTCAAGGAAAACGGACTGGATCCTATGAAATTCCCAAAGGAGGTAGACTAATCGTCAATTTTTAAAATAAACCTCTCGGGGGGGAAAAGGCCCTGATTGAAAAGATTATAGTTACCGAGAAGAGACAAACAGAGGAAGGAGAGGAGGAAACAAACAGCAAAGATACAGAAACGAAATATACCTCGTATGGCACAGAACAAAAGGTCACCCGAATCACCCGCAGAAAGACCCTGAAAAGGAAAAAAAAACGAATCGATGACCGAAAGAAACCCATCACCAAGAGAAGATCTCCCGAAGCCTCAGCTTCGGCCACAGCAGAGGGAGATCCCAAGCCAAATATAAACGAGACCCCCTAAACAACAAAACTAACCCCTTTCAGCAGAAAAAAATAACAGGAAACGAATTATACGATAAGAAATGGATTATAGGATTATTAAAATTAAGATTGTAAGGATAGTACAGATAAACACAAACAGATGGAGAGACAAAGAAACTAACTATATATGGAACGGTTTGAGAAGAATCGATCCGGACGTGATATTAATATCACAGCACGGGAGGAACTTACAAAACGACACCTTAAGAATTTGGAAATACATTGTCATTGCTATGAATTCATCGGGAGAAGGATACAAGCAGCAATAGAGGATGGGGATGTAGCAACAATATATGTAAATAAAGGACTCAATCACAAAACAATACAAAGATTGGCTAAAATATAGGTAACAATAGAACTGCAAATGGAACCAACGATTATAGTGGTCACAGGATACCATCCACCCAGACGCTCCCAAATACGGGTACAGAATTTTACAAACTTATTTAGTTATATGTCGCCAATCATCTTTATGGGCGATTTGAATGCCCACTGTGAGGCGTCTGGAAATAGATCCACCAACAGATTCGGAAAACAAATCACTACATTGATGAACCATGGAAAATTACAAGGCCAGGGAGCCAATTCCCTAAGTTACATTTGCAGAGAATCTGTAAAAAAAAAAAGACTGATATATGCCTGGCTAACTTGAATCTTCCCTTTAACTATTACATGAAGTAAGTAGACTTACCATGCAGTGACCACATAACAAATCTTATGTTTGTAAAAAATAACTCAACCTATTCATTCAGGTACCTTCGAGGACATGAAAAGCTTATCACAGAGAAAATTGGGAGAAATACAAAGAAAAACTAATGTAAGAATCCAATTCTCTTAGTTAAGCCATACTAGAAGAAATCGATGATGAAGTGAATAGGATTAGAGAGGAAATAATAAATGTGGATAAGTGAGCTAACCCCCAAAACTTCTTATAAGACTCTCCTCTCCAGCAATTCAGATGGTCACAGGAAATGGTTGAGAAGAGTGAATAGATTAGTCAAGCGTCAGAAAGGATTAGAAGATTTGGCCAAACCAAGGATACATACAACGCAGTCAGGAAATTGGAGAGGGTATTAGTAACGTTAATATAGGAAAAACAAAAAAGAGACCTGGAATCAACATATCGAGAAAATAGATGTAGAAACATCTCATAAAGAATTCTGGAAACACGTTAACAGATTAAAACCAAAGCCCGGAAAGGATAGAATGAAAATTAATGACGCAGAAGGTAACATTATATATAGAAGATGATGCAGAAATAAAGATATTAGTCAAACAACACTGAGAAAATGTGTTTAACATAAACGAAGACGAGAACGAAAAATTACGACAAGGAATTCGAAAACAAAGTTGTAGAAGACTCAACGGAGAAATTCAAAATATATACCCCTTCCACTTTATCGAGGAAGTAAGGAACACCATCGAGGGAGTGGACGCAACCATAAAAACAAAGCGAATAAGAGAACATCCGGGGGGGGGGGGCAGGGGTAAGAAATATATTCAATGTGTTTTTAAATACAGGGTACTTTCCCGATGCGAGTAACCCCCACAACAAGTGGGAAACTACCACCCCGTGTCGTTGCTAGAGTTTACTGGGAAGGTATTTGAAAAAATACTCAATAACAGACTGGAGAAGTATCTCGAGGAGAACGACGTACAAAACAACAGCTGATTTGGCCTCAGGAGAAATAGAGTCGCCGAGGTAGCACTAAGTGTCATTATGGAAAAGATTACAAAAAAAAAGGAAAAAGATGATCGTAGACATCGATTTTCTGAATCTGTCCAAAAGCTTTCGACAAATTATAGCTGAGCGGTATGAAATATAAAATACTGAATGTAAGAAAGGTCATCAAGATAGAAAGAATATTATGCGATTATGTTATGGAAAGAGATACGCATTTATATAAATAGGCAACCATTAAGGGAAAGGGAAAAAATTAGAGCTCGCTGCCGGACTCCCTCAATGTGTATGCATAAGACCATCTATCTCTATTCAATTTACTCCGCAGATATATTGCCGCCCAGCAAAGAGGAGTGACTAAACATCCAATTTGTCGACGATTTCAGCCAGCTGATTATTTGTCGGTTCAGAAACAGGCGATGGAGGCTAGAATGATGGCAGAAGAGATAAGAAAGATCAAAGAGTACAAAGAAAAATGAAAAGTAATTTGGATAAATTAGAAATTTTACAGATTTACAAAAAACACCACGGAAAGAGTAGATAGAGGAAAGAGCGGACTTGAACTATTAGGCAAGTTGAGAAACAATTTTAAGATGAAAAATAAGTTGTACCAAGCAGTTATTCAATCCGCATTAATATATATATATATATATATATATATATATATATATATATATATATATATATATATATATATCCGTCAATACAACCTCCAGTAGCGACATAATCAAACTCTAAATGATCCAAAACAAAGCAGTGTATATCCTTACAAATACAAAAAGAATCGAACTAAAAGACAAAGAAACCTACACAGAGAAACAAAAATAAATCTACTTAACACAAAAATAGCAAATAGAACAAAGAAAGTCATTGAAAAGACACAAAACGTAACATGCGTAGATTTAACCTATCTGCTAGCCGAAAGGAAACCGTGGAAGACACCAACAAGCGCCCTGATACTAGGAAGTTTACACTTGAAGGAGGATTTTTACAATATTGTGTCTTGCGCAGGTTAGCCAAAAGTCCCAGGACACTCCAAGTACAACTTTTGTACAATTAATACATATAACATATTTAATAACATATTTCTACAAAATTTGTACGTGGATTGTCCTGGGACTTATGAGCCCCCCTGTACATATGCGATCTCAACAAGTTACCGATATTGAAATCTATCAGCGATCTCAACTACACTATTATTATACCGAAGCACAATACCAAAAATTGACCAACACCGTAAAATATTTGAGAATCCAATTAGAGAAAATGGTCTAAATCATTATCCAAAGTAAATTAGAACAGGAAAAGCAGGAAGAAAAGTGAAAGAGATAGAGACTTAAACTAGTGACTCTCACAAGTAACACCCTTTTATTTAATCATTCTAAAATATTATTCCTTACAACGGATGGAGATAAGCTTGATCTTCAGGCAAACTGGCAAACTTTGGCAAATCAAATTTCACTATTATCACTCTCTTCTATCTTTTAGCAAATTGGACTTACAGTAGACACAAGGGACAATGGTCACGAAGTAGTAATGAATAAAAAGTATACATGCTACACACGTAGTTTTGGACCCCACGTAAGCTGTATCTACTATTACTGCTTAGGTCCCCTATATTATTTCATACTCTACTTCTTGCTGTTCTGTCCTGAACTTTTCTTCTCCCTTCCTCTCACTCCAACTTCCTGTACCGTCTTTACTATGAGTCTGTTGAGTCTCTAACGACGACTTATGCCCTTGTATGAAGTCGCCATATAGGTGCTATTTAAAAATTTCAGGCTCTGGGTAGAGAGGGTGCAGAGGAGTACAAAGGAATACCGGGTCTCGCCCCCTCCACTGACTTGGCCATTCTTACGACGTCCAAGAGGAGAGGTGGGAGAGGGTCGAAAAATGTTCTTTGTCTCTCACTTTCTTTCATTTAAACGAGGAACGAGAAAAGAGGACGAAAAGGAGATAGAAAACTTCTACTTTAGGACAAAATTCGCATATATCCTGGAGAATGCGTCACTCTCAGCCACAGGACCTTCAAGTAAATGAAGACTGGCAAATTGAAGAATAGATTAGAAGCCAAAGAACGATCCACCTGTCAGAACACTAAAGAAACTAGGCATCTCAACCAAAATATAAAATGGAACCTGAAAGGAAAAAACTCAGCTTACTGCAAATGAATACACAAGGCTGGATCGGCAAAACGACGACACTGGGAAACATATTCAGAGAGACCGATCCAGATATAATACTAATATCAGAACACGGCGTGAATCCAGAAAGAAGACAAATGAAACTGTTCAACTACACCATCATTGATGCTAACCATTCAAGTGAGCAATATGACAGGGTGGCCTTACGAATCTGAAAAGCCTAAAATGCATCGAGATTAACAACCTGGATCAAACATTCTTGTCCATAAAAATAAAATCAGAAATGGAATACTTGCTATAGGCTACCAAACCCCTAAGAAATCTTCCTCCTCTTGCACAACCCATGACAATCTTTGGCACAGTTCCCCCTACAATATTTATGGGGGACCTTAATGCCAGGTGTAGAGCAAACGGCTACCACCCAAGAAACAATAGAGAAGATAATTTATAAATGATGTTAGAGAGGAATATTTTCAAGAAAATTGGACTAAACTTTTCAACATATTTCATAGGCAATGCTGCAACGAAGCCAGACGTCACTTTAAGCAGCCACAATATGTCAGTTAACACTTAAATGCAACCGATCACCATTGCATGTAGTGACCATGTTGGAACATTACTTTTCATGAATCGATATTTAATACAAGTGCCAAAGCCGGAGAAGAAAGAGGAAAGAAGAACCAACTGGGAAAGTTACATAGAACTACTCCGTAACTTCATTCTAGAGGATCTATCACATATAAATCTAGAAGAATTCGACGATGAAAATACCAAATTATTAGGAATAATCAACATGACTGACGAAAGGAATATCCCGAGGAAGAAATTCCGTATTCTTCCCCACCATCAGTGGACAGAAAATATGAAGAGGAAAATAGACAGATAGAAGAATATACGAAGAAATAAAGCTCATCGGACTAACCAGAGAAAGATTTACTGCGTTCAGGAAGAAAGAACAATAAGGCAGCTCATATAAGAGCAGAAAAGACATAATTGGAATAACCCTATAGAAACAAGGTCTGCTGACCAAAGTCGCGTGCTCTCACTTATTTTGATTTATGACCTTACGACCTTCAAAACTTTCAATATTTCACGGACTAGTCACGAGAGGACCTTCGTAATTATACTATTCGAAAGAGAATCTAAAACAACATAATGGTTTCAAATTTCGTTAGAATCCGCCGAATAGTTACATTCTTATTATCCCTCCCCCTAAAAAGCAAAACGGGGACCGACGGACCGTCGACCGACATAGTGAGATATAAAGTCGCCGGTGAGTAAAAATCAACGTCGAGAGAAGACCAAAAGAGAATTGGTGACTAATAAACCGAATCAAGGGCGGACCCCCGAGAAGGAAAAGCATAATAAACAATGAACAGAGGAAAATTCAGGAATATAGGATCCCAGAACTATTTTGCGCCTACTGAAATTGGGTACACTTTGAATTTTGATCTTTCAAGAGGTTTACGTGTGGGATCGAAAAGTTCCATTGTCGAGGAATAGGTCACTCCCCAGATAATACGTCTATATTTAGATATATGTATCTATTGGTTGGGAGGAAAGAGCCACGAGAATATGTATATATACAGTTACATACACATATATCCTCTAATGTACGTACGCGTCCTTCGTTACCTACAAGTACGTTCACTTCGTAAAAGTAATCCGTTGATTACGAGGTATAAGAGTGCGATTTTAATAAGGGGGCCGATAGCGTTTAATGAGTTTACCAAACTGCAGTTCAAGGATATATTTAAAGAGTGAAAACCAAAAATATAATTTTTAATAAGTCACTAGTTAACATATGTATACATACGGGAAATAATGGAAATGTAAATAAGGATAATACGGACAGATTATAGAAAATTGGAAATCGGGTAACGTTAATTGTTAATTTGCTTTTAAATGGGATACTATAAATCATTTATACAAAAGGAATATTTAAAAGTCGGAAAACGGGTCGATCAACGGGAGATGCAATCGTTTTACCTTAAAGGCAGTCCACGAGGAAGGTGGCTCCTTTAGCGAGTCGGGGCGGGAAAATGGAGACGAAAAATGGTCGTGATTCTCGGCCGAATATCCTGATGGTGACGAGGATGAAGGGGTCGGGGGAGCAGAAGACGAGTTCACGATCCTCCTGGAAGACGGCGAAGGCACCTCTGCTCCAGAGAAGTGCAACCTCAAAAAATCGAGACTCTGACGCGGCTCGGCGCGAAATCTCACACGTGAAACTGGAGATCCTTGAAGGGGCAGTTCTGATGAGACGAGAAGAATCCCAGCTAGTCCTTCGGGGACAAAACGATTCAAGGCTTTGCTCTGAACAGAGTAAGCCTTCACAAAATAGATGTATTTGCCTGGTGAGATCCAACCTTGATTGTATACTCGAATACCAGGGACTTGGGGAAACAGATACACGATCTGAACTGAAGGCGACGAGATCTCAAATTCAATATGCCGATCTTTGAAAAACCTAGGGTATTTATATGAAGGCCATTTTTATGGTGCTCCTTTGCTGGAAGGCACAGACGTCTGAAAGAAAGCTTCTGGCGCCGAGAGGGATTAGCTTTTGTCGCCCGACACCGGTCTTAATCGTCTCCAACGATGTGGCTGGGAACCCTCCGCTATCCTTTTCCCGAATATGTCCTTTAAACTATTTAATTTATTATTATATGGCAATGTTATACATTTGTTAAAGTCGTTAGTGCGGGAAGGCTTATTATTACCATAGAATGTTTTCCTAGCTGCAAAATGGGTAGATGATATGAACCAATCGGGGTAATACAAATTAGAAAAAATGGTCCTGATAATGACAATTTCTTCATCTAAATAGGAAGGATGACGTGTATAGGAAACCAACCCACTCGAATGCCTATATACATTATTTTTCGTTTCACGATAATACTGTTAAAAAATCGGTAATTTCTAACCTTTTCCTTAGAGCATACAAAATATGTCATCCTTCCTATTTAGATGAAGAAATTGTCATTATCAGGACCATTTTTTCTAATTTGTATTACCCCGATTGGTTCATATCGTCTGCCCCTTTTGCAGCTAGGAAAACATTCTATGGTAATAAGCCTTGCCGCACTAACGACTTCAACAAATGTATAACATTGCCATTTAATAATAAATTAAATAGTTTAAAGGACATATTTGGACAAGCGGGTATTAATCTAGCCTTTAAATATAACAATTCCTTAAACCAATTGATGATGGCCAGGAAACCCAAAGAACATCATAACATAGGAGTTTATGCAATACCATGCAACGATTGCCATAAAGTTTATATCGGGGAAACGGGGAGAAATCTAGACAAGAGATTGTACGAACACAAAAGAGATATTAGAGTGGGCAGCGAAAGCAGTGGAATATTTTGCCATGTTAGAGACAAGAATCATACGATCGATTTCAATGGAAGTAAAATGTTATTTAAATCGGCCAACTATGTTAAGAGAAGAATCGTAGAATCGAGCTTGATATCGTCAGTTCCTAATTTAAATCTATCTGAGGGTCAATTTTCTTTTAATCCTGTAATAAGATCGCAAATAAATAAAATAGTAAAATGTCAGCCCTTCAATATGTTTAGGCCTAACCCCTTCCCCAGATTAGCCACAAGTAGGGGATTGGGGGGAAAAAGAGGGGATCTTGTGTTATGCTTTTCTCATTTTTCTGCCCAGTGTCAGTTGAAAAAGGGTGTGAGATACACTGAAACTGTTCTGAATTAAATTCTCTTCAGAGAATGTGGTTTAATTCCTCATATATATATATATATATATATATATATATATATATATATATATATATATATATATATATATATATATATATATATATATATATATATATATATATATATATATATATATATATATATATATATATATATATATATATATATATATATATATATATATATATATATATATATATATATATAAAGGGTGTTCCATTACGACGAATCGCAGTTAGCAGTAAATATACATTGCAGCAAAATATATATTGAGTTTTTCTGCCTCTTTCAACACTAATTTCAATCATCAATATTCAATCATCATGATTGAAATTAGTGTTGAAAGAAGCAGAAAACTCAATATAAATTTTGCTGCAATGTATATTTACTGCTAACTGCGATCCGTCTTAATGGAACACCCTTTATATATATATATATATATATATATATATATATATATATATATATATATATATATATATATATATATATATATTATGGAGGTCATGTTGAGTATAGTGATGGTTATATTTATATTTGACAGCAGAGGAGGCATTGTTCAGTTTCTTGATAACTTTTTTAACTTCCATAAGTGACTATTCCTTAAAAAAAAAGGATTATAAAAGATAATTGTAAATTATTATTTATTATCGGCCCGAGGCACCTTTCGACCATACTGGTCATCTTCTGGGGCTATACTAATAAATATTAAAAAAATTAGGACATATGATTGAAAAACAACAGGAAAAAACGCCAAAATTAGCACCCCTCTTTTAGAAATAGTACGAGTACTTTATGTCACGCCTATGTACCTAAAGTTGCGGTGCTTACAGTCACCGGTATGAAATGAATGTTGGTAAAGAGAAGTAGACCTCCTGTAGTTATTTTCTTCACGGGTGTTGCAATAAGACCTCCTTGATTTGATCCGTAATAAAAAGGATGCAGAGCAAGATAGATAAAGAAAATATTCCTAAAACGTACATCATATGCCATTACGATTCCTTTTCCCTGCGTTATTGCTGTCTTGAGGTCTTGAAAATCTCCTGGCCAGTGTTGTTACACCCGTGATTTCAGGTAACCCCAAAGAAAAAATCACAAGGTGACAAATCTAACAAACGTGCCAGGCGTCACCCAATATCACCCCATAAAGAGACTATATGACCCCGGAGAAAATTCTCGGAGAATTTCGAGTGAACGTTGAGACGCATGCGATGTGGCACCATTTTGCTAGAACAATACATCTTCCAGATCAAGATCGTTGAATAAGTCGTCTTTGACTTTTGGACGGAGAAAATACTCGATCAAGTCACAATAACGATCTAACCTTGCCGTCACCGTAACATCATCCTCTTAAAAAAAGATAAGGGCTCCACACACCGAAATCTCATGCAACAAACCAGACAGTAAGTTTCGGACTGTGGAGTGGTCGCTGATGGTGTTGCCAAGGGTTAGTGTTAGACCAGTACCTAAAGTTTTGTTTGTCGAACATCCCCGATAAATGGAAATGAACTTTACCATTGCAGATCTGAAAAGCGGTGGGGGAAACGCCTTGGAGAATCTCTCCACACAAAGTTGTAAGTGTTTCATAACCTCTCTCACTCAACTCCCGTGTGACCATCACTTTGTAGCGATGCATGTAGAATGTTATGTGTAAAATTCTGCGGATAATTCGATCAGACACGTGTACGGCAGCCGCGTGTTTCCGTGCAGAATGCCTGGGAGATTGCTGTATCGAAGCACTCACAGCTGTTACATTTTCTGGCCCTGTTGCGATCCTAGGTCGGCCAGGACTTTTCCTTTTTAAGCTAACCCGAAACCCAATGACGAATTTTTTTTCCCATCGGAACATAATTAGAACACAAGCCACGCTGCGTCGTTATCACGGATTCACCATTCTTGACTTACTCTTAGACAACAATGCAGTCGAAAAGGCAAAGTTTTAGCTAACTAAGCAATTCATCAAGCCCTCGGAAGGAGTTCTTCTCACAGTCACAAGAAGATAACGCATAAGCCAGCCTTTGTAAGATAAACCCCCCAAATTGTCTTTCAATCAGGAATTTTAATTGTTATCCCTGCTATCGAAAAGAATGGAAAATTCACTTTTATCCATTTTAGCTCGGCCTTATAAATCGAAAACAGCGATAACAATTAAAATTGCGATTGAAAGACAAATTTTGGTGGGTTTGTCTTACAAAGGCTGGCTTATGCGTTATCTTCTCGTGACTGTGAGAAGAACTCCTTTCGAGGGCTTGACGAAGAGCTAAGTTAGCTGCAAAGTTGCCTTCTTAACCGTATATATATATATATATATATATATATATATATATATATATATATATATATATATATATATATATATACTGTCGTGACCTGCATGACAAAGCACCTTCTACGCCTCTCAGTTAAAAAAAAACATCCTTTGCTCATGCACTGCCTAACCAAAGACCACGGAAGCTCTGTACCCATAAGAACACTTCTATAGGTATTCCGCCTCCCGGTCGCCACCCAGGTTCGCCTGGCGGTCAAAATGGTGCAAGCCTTGCTACGGCTAATACCGATGCCCTCTCTAACCCTCCCGTGATCACTTCAAGGAATAGGAAATGACCTGGTAAGTGAAAGTAGAGCTACGCTTTTTTCGGAAAGAGGGTAGTTATATAGTTATAGGGAGCAGCAAGAACTACTTAGTCCACTCAAAGGCCAGTCCCAATGAGGAAGATTCGTCTCCCTCACTCCTGCTATAAAATTAGGGCTGCACCAAAGAAAACAACTTTCCCGCTCACATCCAAGGTTTGACAGGCGACTCAGAGAAGCGGGACCCTCTAAAATACGAAGCTGACCCGCTCTACAAGGGCTTCGAGATGAAGGGAAGAAAATACTCGCATAGCGACCAAACATCCCCCATTATGTCCTCGAAAGCGAAAGCGCCTTCACCGCCTTTTACGGCCACGAACTATGGAGTTCTGCCATTCCCGAGATGGTTCTCACTTCCACGAGAGTCTCCGCAACTCCTCCGTGTTACGCCTGTAGCACATTTCCTACAATGAAATTGTCGTCTAGTCCGGGTCAACTTTGAGGAGGTGCAGAGGTTCGTCCAATAACATTCCTCGTTAGATTTTTCCAGGAGACCATGCTAGGCGCGTGTCCCCTGCCCACCCTCTGGTGTATAAAAGTTTATCTACCTCATCACCATAAGGTTGGCGTCAGAAATGAAGAAGCACGATTTACACCCGGCATGATTTATCTGTTCTTCCACTCGTTTTTTGAATACCTATTTTCAGACAACTACACCTTGATAAGAGGTATACTTTTATTTCTGAGTACATTCCAGCTTCAATACTGGTGACTTCTGCTGCGTCGTGGCACGGTTGTCGAGGCGCTCTATGCTACTCTTGGATTTAAACGGTATGCAGCCCGTCTGTGCGTAATACAAGATCGATCCAATGGATAAGGTCCTTATCGACCTAATCGATGAGTAGGAGACATGCATCCTGGATGTGGATGAATTTATACATCCCTTTGCAAGAACCGCTTCATTTTATTTTCTCTATATGGCCCTTGCTCTCTCTCCGCATCCACAGCCCGATTTGGGGTGAGATGGTCAATGAATTTTATAGTGGTGGCTACTTCATCATTCAACTATCATTTTATGATCACTGCCTCTTGAGAAACCACCTCGGTGGCGCTTCGAATGGGCGAGGTGGTACTCATTTCAGGAAATGATTAATTTCTCAATCTCAGGTGAGGAGTTTAGATCGGTGATACGACCGTTGAGGTTATTTTACCAATAACCTCTTTTTTGTGGGCTTAACTACAATTCCTAGAGTGCCTGGCCGTTTGACACGCTGGCTGCTTCATAGGTAGTAAGCCAAGCGTGAGACGGCCCTCAGAGAGAAGTCATATACCTACATGCACTCTACTTAAGTGCCAAGAAGGCCCCTCTTGCAGAGGTGTGAAATTGCTAAAAAAATGTTCCGATGCAAGTTCTCGCAGGACCCCCTGCCGCCCTCAACGACAAGGGGACCGCAATCTCAAACCCCGCAACCCCGACGGAATCCTTCGCGAATGGCTGCTTTCTCCACGTTCTCTAGCTGAGCTACTGATCCGCCAGAATTCATTGTACGTCGTTATGTCACGGACTGGACTTTAGCTCCTTTGGCGGATCACCCTTCAATGACATGTTTTTCAATTAGTTACTTACGTTCCGGTCTCGCTACATGCGCGGACCCCGCCCCATGTCAGGTCGATGTCCTGTATTCCATGTTTCGACTTTTAGATCAGCGAGGCATAGCTTTCCTGTTAGACTTGTTTAGCTTGTTCTGGACTGATATTATCCTGCCAAACTCCTGGAAAATGGCTACTGTGCTCGATTTTCACAACCTGGGGACAGAACACTACACTCCGGACGGTTTCTCTAACCTCCTGCGTGTGCAAATTGATTGATAAATTGGTAAGTGTTAGATTAGCCTGATTTCTGGAGAACGGAGGTCACCTGTTTTCTGCATAGTGTGGCTTCCACAAATTCCTCTCCATGTTGGATGCTCAGCTCAGGCAGAAATATTTTATCTACGATACATTCCTTTGTAGATAGCATTTCGCCATGTTGTTTTTTTTTATCTGATAAAGACCTATGATAATGCGTGACGATACGATATCATAGATCGCCTTCAACCATGGCGGCGATTGGACGCTTCACAATTGACATATCATAATTCCTACGAGATTGTTGATTCCATATGAGTCTGGAGAAACCCTTTCCTTTCCAATATGGGAGGAAGGAGGCGTCGTGCAGAGAAGTGTCCTTAGTATCACATTCTTTGCCTTGAGCATTAACAGTTTAACATCAGTGCTCTAGGAAGATGTACTCGTTATGCTCTACGTAAACGACCATTCAATCTCTCCGTTTTCCTTGCCCAATTCTAAAGTAGTGTACTTTTATTGCCACTCGCCTCCTTACCCCGACACTCATATTTCCTGAACGGGGTTTGCATGGATGTTGTAAATTTGCACCGTTTCTCGTTCTTGTTTTCGACTGTCGACTCATCTAAGAGGACCATATACGTCGCCTTAGGGTCGCTTGTACCCGCGCTATGGACATTTTTAGTTCTGTTGCGTTTAGAAATTGCAAGATTTACACATCCGTGGCCGAATGTAAATTGCGGAAAGTGTACTAGATTCACCACGCCAGTCTAACTCCAGTGGCGGTGTCTTCGGCACATGCCCTATTGAGAACATGCTTGGCCATGCTTGAGAGATGTCACTTGTTTTGCGCTGTAAACGATGCATCATGTGCTTGTACGCGCGTGCCTGGCGCCTCCCTTATTTACCAACAACTGGCATTGCATTCGCAGCCGATCTCAGTAGTACATATGCCACTAAGAGGTGCCAGTCATACCTAAAGCCCTTTGGGTTTAGAGGTTGGAGACTCATTCAACAGCTCGATGCAGCTTTTGTATGGTGGTGCCTCTGGTTTTGACCCGAACTCCACCGTAGAGGGTACCACATTTTACAATTGTCACCACTTCTCTGCTTCCAAAGCTTCTACAGCGCCGGAAGAATTGCTTTCGACCTTTTGGCGGCACACTTCGTATTACGCTAAATCCGTGCCAGTGTTCACAAGTAGTTCCAAGTACGAAGCGTCTGCCGGTTTCCACGCCGTATCCCCTATTTTGAAGTCATCGGTGCTCTATCAGGCGCTGCATCTATCTCTACTGCCGAATTGGTTGTAATTCAATTCTTGGTACGGCAAATAACGCTTTGTGTTATTTTCGGAGACCGGATCGTGATCTTTAGCAACTCCAACAGCGCCCTGAGTACTCTCGTGGCATTCTAAACTCCACTCTCTGATTCGCGTCGTCTGTGACGTTACTCTTCTGCGAGCCGAGCGGATATATGTAGAGATTATTATATCTTGGGTTCCTGGATATTTAAAGAGGGCTGAAAATGACCGCGTCGATGAGAGCGCGAAAGAGTCAGTGATGACTGTGCGAACAGATCGGCATTTCTTTCTTCCTCACATTGACTTTATAGCAGGAATCAGGTCAGCCCTCCATGCTGCCTGGCAAAGAAGATGGGAGACGGCAGACGAAAACCTTAAGTTTCCTGCCATGTCACCACGACTTTTCTCGTGACCCTACCCCCAATGCCTCGGCTTCTTCATGTCTCTTTCATTCGTCTTCGAATTGGGCAGAATCGCGGGACGTGCCGCCGTTTGATTGAGCGCTACTCTGCACCTTACTGTGACAAGTGCCGAGCAGTCCCCCAGACTGCTCGGCAAATTCTTGTTGTGTGTCCCAATCTGGGTGATCTTCGCGCACGTTACCGGTTCCGGTACCGGGACGAGCGACGTTGCTACGGCTTATCCCTTCAACTCGGTACGGGTTCGAGTGTATACATACTTCCAGACTCGATGACTTTTTGAAGGATATTGGCCTTCTTCTTTTGATTTAACTTTTTAGCGCCGAGGCTAGGGGGAGGAGCTCCCACCGACGCCGGGGCATTCTTTCTTGTTTTTCTTGCTGTTTTTTCCCTTGTTTTGGCATTTCTATTTGTTTTGTGGATTTTTGTGGGGTTTCTTTTTTGTTGGTCTTTTTTTTAAACTTAGCATATTTAATAGGCTAAGACATTATAGGTCGACTTATGCTCATGTAGGTTGCTACCATAATTATATTTTAAAATAAAAAAGAAATGCTTAACGGAAGATCGCAAGCCCTTAATTGGCTTACTCATACAGGATCAATCAGCTATTCTTCTCGAGCGATTATTCCCTCATGTGTATACACACGTTCTTTGAACGAGTTACCCTTGAGGCGGTTGATCATAATCATATTTCGACTTAATCCATTATATTTTGTATCACTAATTCAACTCTTTGATAAACTGCACTAATCCGTGCTGTTCTTCTAAATTAAATATCGATGTGATTTTATTAAAACAGTGTACGTCATGTAAACTTATAGAACGTCAATCCCACTACACCGACCAGCTTTTAAAAAGGCAGACGCCTCACGAGGCTTCTGCAATGAAAAGAAAAGAGCGAAGACCAAAACAGAAAAGGCAATGTTGTTATAGTTCTACTCGTTGCAGACAAAGCTTTGGACGAAGTATGGGTTAAGAAAGAACATTTTGACATTACATAAAAGACGATTGAGCATTTATCGTATTTGATGCCTTTGCGGTTCCAATATTTGGGTCTTTTTCGTAAGAATTTTGGGTTAGAGGCTATCACGAGGTTAAGGTAAGGCTAAGGTTATGTTATGTTATGTTAGGTTAGGACAGCGACTTTGCAAAAATGGACACATTATGAAACTTTCATTAGCATCGCGTTGCCGTTGGAGCTGAGTAAGCGTGAATGAAATTTCAGTGATGGATTGCGAAAAAACACTTGGTTAGAAGAATCAAAAGTATATTTTAAGACAATTGTTTATTTCATTGACGTAGAGTGCAAAAGGTTGGCAACTACTTTTTTTGTTGTGTTAAAGTGATTATAAAAATGTCAACAGAAGCCATAACTGATTGGGAAAACTTTCTGCGCGAAATTTGTACCAGTTCCTTGCTTCAAAACTTAACCTAACCTAACCTAATTTAACTAGAGGCTATACTTACGAACCTCGAACGCTATAGCCTAACCTTAACCTCGCGATAGCCTCGAACACCTAATTCGCTGCCGGGACTGTTCCATAAAAGAGCCCAATAATTAAATTGGATAAAGAGCGACAACGGGGATGTTTAAGCCCCACGCTGAACTCGTTATAACGGCTCACTCCTTAGATAATTCACGGCTAAGTTCACGCAAATAGTGATCAATCTCTCCCTATAACATATACGCGTTCGAGATAACTTGAAACCTTGGAACAAACAGACATATGTATTAACATAGTGTAAACATTAATATTTAAATGTAAATAAAAGTTTAGATGAGAACCTTTAATGGTCTAAGTACAGAGCAAATTTTGGAGCATCATGATCTATATTTAAGCTGTACAAATACTAACAACGTATTGCCCTAAGTTACTATTTAAACCTCTATAAAATATTACAAAAAATATTAATTACCATGAGAATAGGTGTCGCATGGAGAAAATATTTTTAAAAATAGCGTCACCTGGTGGTTCTCTCTGGGATGTGACTAGCGACCTAGTGACCAAGTTGGACCTAAAATTGCCTGGAGTCTAATGTGGCTTCCACTACAGGTTGTATTACCCAGGCGTTTCAAATATAAATGTATTCTGCTTTTTCCAGATCGATGCTAGGTTCAGTTGAACTCATATGTTGAAATAAAGCAACCAGCCTGGTGGGTTACTAGTCATATCCTACATGGAATCACTTGATCACACGATTTTTTAAATATTACCTCCATACGACTTCCATTCTCTTGGTCATTATTATTTGTATTCTTTTTGTTGCATATAAATAGTTGCTTAGGGCAATAAGGCGGCAATCTTTGTCTAGCTGAAATATGAAGCATGATGCTCCGAAACTGGCTCTGTTATTATACCATTAAAAGTCATTCTCATCAAAGCTTTTATTTACAGTTAAATTGATCGAATATTAAAGTCATCCGCATTTCAAAGCGGGAAAGGAAGATAAACCAGAGAGAGAAACGTCCTCTAGCTACGCTTTGGTCAAATGTTTACTCAAGGAAACGAGTTTATTTTCCCTACTTCTATAATTTTCCTTGTGGTAGCAGCAAGCGAGGATAGAGATCGTCACTAACTCTTTAGAAGAAAAGTAAGAACAATAACACCAAGCTGGATCCGCCACACAAGCCTCCCTACCATTCGATGTGTAGGATTTGGTCCGGGGGGCCCCACCCAGCGGCAGCGAAGGCGTATCATACCCATACTACTGGAGGCGGCAGGGACCAAGTAAAAGTACATTCAGTAGAGCAGTTACCTCGTTGGGGTCCGTATAGACTGCCACGAGC
Organism: Ceratothoa steindachneri; assembly: GCA_963969495.1. Lineage (NCBI taxonomy): Eukaryota > Metazoa > Arthropoda > Malacostraca > Isopoda > Cymothoidae > Ceratothoa > Ceratothoa steindachneri. The sequence goes on along the minus strand of OZ018323.1, from coordinate 59,961,572 downwards.
GAGAGAGGCGAAATTTATTTATTTACCCATAATTGAGTCCGATAATTATCAAAACTACAAACCTTAATAAAAATAACCCCCTCTCCCGAAAAAAAAGTTTAAGAGGCAGATTCTCCCAAGATGTCCCAAGAAACAGTATCTACTTAAAATAAAAAAAAACAACCAATACCAAAGTGTAAAACCTAAACCAACGCTAAAACACTCATGGACTTGAATGTTGGTCTAGATAGCTAACCATTAAGGATAATACGAGCCGTATTGTGAAAATGAACAGGAAAAAATACAAACCGACGAAAGTTACCAGAATTCTTGATCAGCCGCCCCCACTCAAGCGATATCGTGCGGGCAAAATCAGAAAACTATTCAAAATCACTGCTGGCCTTCGTCGCCTTGGATAAATGCAAATTTCACTAACAGAAATGGCCTGCATACAGTACATCCTTGCTCAAGTATTTCATGCCAAAGCTCAACAGTTAAAAATATTTCCTATACAAAGACATCCAAAACACCTTCGAGGATGACGACCACAATGTGGACAGGGTTACCATCTTCAAAAAACCATCCCAACACTTAACAAGCCTCAAAATAGCTCAAAAGATTTCAAGCAGCCAACATTGCCTAACAAAATCAGATTTTCAGGGACCATCATCCAAATTATGAAAGTGCCACACACGCCTCTTTAATCTCCAAAATGCCTAGAATTTGGCTCCTCGTGAAATTACTCCAAGAAAAAGAAACAAAGTTGTTATAAATAATCCTGAAAGAAACACCAAATCGAAGACTATACAGATTAAGATATGCAGAAAATGAAGCGGAAAACACAATCTTTCCGTAAAACTTGGCCACGGTACACCTTTAATCATGAAGTACGATGCTATATTGCTAAGATATGACATACGCCAGCGGCAGTGGTGATTGTGCCCAACATAAACCACCCAACTAATGAAACTTCTAAGGATATTTTACAACATAACCATACCCCCCTCCCCCCAAAGCAATCGAGGAAAACGTAACAGCAATTCTCTCCCCAAATAGGATCTCTTCTTCAAGTCCAGCTAACTGATACGGATTACTAACCTCGCTACCGACCTGTCTCAACCAACCCTCCCCTATCAACCACATCTCGGTCTCCTCCTTTCAAAGAAAGGCAAAAAGGGCTGCCTTCTCACTGGTCGGAATCACCAAGGCCTAGCTATAATTCCAAACTCTAAAGAGCGAATAGCACGCCGAATCTCGTGACGATAACATTTGAGGCAGACATGCGTGAGCCATCACTGAAATCCAGCTTCTTAAATGTAAGCACGGTAACAATTGTCTTACTTCATACCGATGAGGAATTAACCTCGAAACCCTAAGTTACCATAACAGGCCATACTTTTTTAGGCAGGCATCTAAGAACCACTACCAAATTACAGTTATATGAAGGTATGTTCGGTAATAAATGTCTCATCTCATGGTGACAACGAAGTAACTTTGCCCCCAGAAGCTACCAACTTAAATAGAACTTTGTCCCAGAATAAAACAACCTCTCGTCCAGATGAGAACTTTATAATGGCAAAACTCCCTGTGTGAAAGAATAATAAAGGAACCCCACATGGACCCCAAACACCCACGTGGCTCTCAAACACGAGGTCAAAGACGAGAGAAACGGGCCTAAGAATGAGGTGAAGAAGTTTTCGGAACGCAGCTGTGTTTACTCATAGAGGTGCTCCCCCCCCTGCTATGAGGCAATCTTGCCTCCTGCCTACCATCTTGAAGCCTGCAAGAGCGAAGAAGGACATATGTTATCGCAAATTCATGGCTAGAAGACGTCCATCCCTCAGCTCGGTGTTTACAATGAGAGAATTCCCTCCGTGGCCGGAGGCGATTTCACCCCATCGTCAGCCGATATTTAACCTCCAAGCTCAGCCAGGTCTAGTTAGTACTGGCTCACTATCACCCACGAGACACGGCACTTCTTTATTAGGCTCTTTTTCGTCTACACGAGCGCAAAAGCAAAAAACTCTCCCGTCAGAACTCCGCCCCAGTGAATTGGCGATTTCCCAGCAACGGCCGTTCTCGTTCTCCAGCGCAAATTCTCTCTCGTCAAGGTATTCTGGGGGTAAATCTTAACCTTCTACAATTCTCCTCCTCGAATTGCCCCTTCCCTTCGTCGTCCAAGCATTAAATTCTGCAAGGCATCGACGCGTGCGGGTCTCTTTAATCCTGTCATCCCATAAAGATTTATTTTTATTTCTGCTCAGCGCAGCCTTTGAAGATTCAATCTAAGTCTTGTCAATTACCTGCCTTAAGCTCATTAGCCACCCCCGAACCAAGCCACCCTTCCACGCGACACATAGGACCTTTAGAGTTACACGACCCCAGAAGATTACTCTCAATATAAGTACCTTTGAGGTGTTACCAGAAGGATACTCTAAAAAGTTAAAAGATCTTCCTGGAGAAGATATACATACATCAAACACCAACTTCAACACACCCATCCCTAAAATATGGCGAACTATGTAACGGATATCGGGAAAGCGCAGTACAAAGCACCTTACGACTCCACACATAAACGTCAATACCAGCCAAACCAACATAAACCATACTATAATTGCCCACTTGCTTTTTTCTACCTTATCTTCTTCATTTCTCTCAAAAGAAAAGCCACACAATTTAAATACAGCTTCTCCTACAACATACAACCGGGTGTAAAATGGAGGTTGATTTCCGGATGACTGAAGACAGGCGGTAATTCTGCCTTTCCTATAGTCAAAGATGAAGGAGGGCATTGAATAGGTTAAAAAAAAACAAAAAAACCACAACCTTCCTCCTCAAAAACCAGACTACATAAACAGCTCCATCAAACATCACATTTTATCACTAGAATTAACATCTATTGGAAAATAAGAACTAAGTCTTCTGGCCAAATAATTAGGAAATACGAATCAAATATATATATATATATATATATATATATATATATATATATATATATATATATATATATATATATATATATATATATATATATATATATATATATATATATATATATATATATATATATATATACATATATACATATATATATATATATATATATATATATATACATATATATATATATATATATATATATATATATATATATATATATATATATATATATATATATATATATATATATATATATACTAGGCAATGGCTTCGCCACTCCCCCATACGGGGGGAGCTTACGCTTCGCTACAAAGATTAAAATTTAAAATCTAAAAAAAAGCAGCCATGGTTAATTTTTTATAAATTTTCTGAACTTCGCCAATTATAATAATTTTAAAAAGGAACTCGAAACTAAATTTCCCCGTTTCAAAATATCACGTTGCTAAAATATAATTATAAATAAAATAAAAAAGCAACCTTGCTTAAATTTTAATAAATTTTCCGAACTTCACCAATTGTCATTCATTTTCTTTTAAAACATTGGAGAATCATATTTATTTTTTCTGAACTAAACTATTTTGTTTTTTCAAACTCTAAAGAAATTCTTAGAAATTACCTTGATAAAAATTTAAAATATACTTAAGTCATACCTGAACTAAGATGAAATTATTATTTAAATACTCCAAAAAATCCCGTTCTTAAATTATAGAGTTAGTGATGATGATGATGAGGATGATGATGATGATAATGATGACGATGATATATTAGACTAGCCCAGATTTATAGAGGTGATTTTTCATACTTAAGAAATTCTTACGGCCGTATGCTAAGAAAAATGTGAAACCCACTTTTATCAGATTTAGTGTAGCTTCACAATAATTTATAAATTTATTATATGCAAAAGGCTAAAATGTAAAATACTTTAAAAAAAGAAGTTTTTTTGCTCAAATGTGCATTTCACATTTGTTTTAGCATACGGCCGTTACTAAGTGCCACACATGCAAATTGTGAGGCTTCCCATAAAAACAATTTTAACAAAGTTTTAGCTTAATTGAACGAGTTTTAGTAGTGCCACAAAGCTTGCAAAGGTTGACGTATAACTGTTTTTCCACACCACCCATCAGGTAACTGTAGTAGGCGCATTTTTTTAATCTGGTATCCCCAGGAGGTATTTTCCCCAGTGTTTTCCAATAAATTTAGCTTGTTTCCTTCAATGCATATTTTGTGGTTTTGGGTTAGTTTTCTCTGTGAAATTCGACCACCTGTAGAAGGTACTGAAGCTGATCTTCATTTTTGGTAAGATGATTATTGTAGCTCTCAATTAAGGCTACAGCTCTCTCTGCTTTGTCATTGATAACATTCATAGTATAAGTATATTGTTTTACTGTTTGATAGTCATTTCTTTCAACCTATTCTGAAGGGTCTACTTCTAAAAAAGAGGAATTGAACGATAGTTTTGTGAAGAAATGTCGACTTGATTCAGTCACGAAGTCAGCAAGAGTTTTGTCTGAGGTACTCTCTTTTTCCCCCAGTGTATATCCTTTCTCAGGATGTTGTGAGCCAAGCTTCTGCAATGCTGCGACCATCTTCCTCTTCAAATCTAGAGTGAGACATTCATCGATGAAGGCAAGGGACACAAGTTCTTCGCTTAGATACCGGAGGTGACGACCAAATGCTTTGCTGGTTACTGAAACAAGTTCCTTATCTTCAGATACTTGGAAACTTTGCTATACTCTAAGTCCTTTCGTGGAGCAGTGGATGCAGTTTAAGATGTAAACTAGTTGGGAACGTGGTCTGCTCTTTCTTGGTCATTTTAAAGTGTGACTTGAAGAGTACAATTTTAATTGAAGAAATAACCTGTGCCATCCAACTTGCTCGCGGCACTGCTCCAGTTGGTCAAAGGAAATGTTTTTCGTGTCACCCCTTAAATAAGCAACTGATAGTTGCCAAAGTTCTTTGTAATCTGCTCCAGGCTAATAACATTTCAGTTGTTCTTTCCAAGAAACACAAGTATTCTGTGCTTCATACGATGAAGTATTCATAGTCTTCCAGGAATTACGGAAACGCTGGAATATTTGAATTTCTGGTCCGGATGAAGCACCAAAACACTTTTGAAATACGTCAGATACAATTATTTCATGAACATGATGCCTGCAGGAAAAAGCAAGAAGACCTTTATTTAGTTTTGTTTCTATTGCCACACATTCACCTTTCTTAGGATCAGTGTTTCTAGCAGTGGTGGAAAAACACATGGTTTTAACACTGTCCTCGATATTCCATTCATGAAGAAATTGCACAACTGCTTTTGCTGTTTTAGCAGCTGTACCTGACGTTAGTTTCGACATTCCCAAAAGCTTAGAGTTAACACCACCAGTATATTATAAGTGCCAATTAAATCAGGCATTAATTTGTCATCCCAATGGCAGTGTACTTTATCTCTTCCAAGGGTTAATGGTGCTCCTGAGATTACCATCATCGCATGACGATCACTCATTTTGTTCTCTCTAATGTAGTCACTAAGTCAAGTAAAATAAAATTCTCGCCTTTTAATATTCTCTTCCTTGGGGGATTAGATGGACCTTGCTCTACTTCATTACTGCTTGAGCTACATGTTAGCTGAAAAACTTTCGACACAATCCACGTTCAATTCGCTGCGATTCTTGTTCACTTCTTTTGCAATTTTTCTCTTCATTCTTTACTGTTTTCTTGTCAACACTACCTATATAAACTTCGTCTACCTTTCTCTCTCTGAACCTGTAGAAATGAACGATCTTGTTCATCGGTTATCACTTCTAGTGCGTTAGCATGAGCTATACCAAACAAATTATTTAAAGATTCTTAAAATTAAGTTTCCTTTGATATTTGAGTTTGATCTCGCCTTGGTTTTGTTTTTTGGAGGGTTGTGAACTGCTCTTATTTCTTCTGAATCTTTGTAACCACATGCTTTTTGTCTCTAGTTGGTATTTTTGCTTTGTCCCATATTTCAGATATTTCTGAATATAAAATGTTACAGGCCTCTTTTACATTCTTTTTGCATTGTGTTAAGGAGAAAAGCCGTCTTAATATATCACAATTTGATGGAGGTTTTGTGGTTTGAATTGCATCAATTGATTTTCCAATAAACCATACTTCTGTTTTACTTCTTGTTTTAATTCAACTTACATGTTAATTATATTCCAGAAAGACTTTGTTAAACAGACATAGGTACTGAAACAATGCTCACTCTTCACTGGTTCACACAACACTGTAGGGCATTGGTAATTGCCAACTGGTAAGGGAAACGATGCTTCTGAGACAATGAAACGCGACACCAGAGCGCCTACAAGACTACACGTTATTATTTGTCCTTTGTACCTACCCTATAACAACATAGGTTATAGCATGATGATGAAACTTATAATGCACTTAATATAGCTGTTAACATAATACAACTATTAATTTATATTTAGGTAATACTTACTCTGAAAAAGACAAAAATTCACTAACATTCAACTATTTTCCATATTTTGCACCTATTATTAATATGTGTGAAAGTAACATTCGTTGTGGCACTACTAAATATTATTATATTTTTGCTGCTAATTTATACAGCCCATTTTTTCATCAAGACTCACTATATCCAGGGGTGGGACCAAGGATTCTTTCTTTTTTTTCTTTTGGGCAAGTCTAATATATATATATATATATATATATATATATATATATATATATATATATATATATATATATATATATATATACCCTTATTATATTATTTTTTACTTGTAATTTTCCTTGTTTTCCTGAGAATGAACGGAATAAAGTTCGAAAGTACTCGGAAGCACCTTTTCATTTTTCCTGCGGGACATTGCATATATATATAAATATATATATATATATATATATATATATATATATATATATATATATATATATATATATATATATATATATATATATATATATAGCAGGAATATGAAGACATATGCGATGGTTTTGAACATTTAATTTTCCGGACGTTTCGGTCATTGACGATGACCATCATCAGCGAATTCTAAATACCAAAAATTATTTTTAGAAGAATAATTAAACACAGAAATCAAATTAGTGAAAATCTATTAGAAATTGATGTAATATCTTAAAACAAATAAATAAATAACTGAATTAAATAATAATCCCACGAGTTTTTTAAATGTGCATAATAAACATGACTTAAATGACTATCGAAATACAAAAAATTATAAACTATAGCAATAAATTCGAAAGCAAGGCATGAAGAAATCGATTAATAAGACAGAAAAAAAGATTAAATAATCCCATGATCAACAAATATGAATAGTAAACATGAATCAAGCGGAATACAAAAAGAAATCACTATAAAACACAGCAAGATAATTATATGGGCAGGGCGAACAATCGAAAATAAGTTAGATCAGGGGGAATGTAATCCAAGCGCATATTAATAAATGGAGCGAAGCAAGTAGTTCAATTAAGTTAAATTTTAAGTGATTGAACATCAAATAATATGACTAGACTAAGGCACGAAAGTTTAAATAGTAAATAATCAATAATGAAGGGGGCAAAAGGACGACTAAAACAATACACTAAGGAAAAGTCAATAATAAACCAGATCGTTTAGATATTAATGGTGTGAGATACACCGAAACTGTTCTGAATTAAATTGTCTTCGGAGAATGTGGTTTAATTCCTCATATATATATATATATATATATATATATATATATATATATATATATATATATATATATATATATATATATATATATATATATATATATATATATATATATATATATATATATATATATGAGGAATTAAACCACATTCCCTGAAGACAATTTAATTATATATATATATATATATATATATATATATATATATGAGGAATTAAACCACATTCTCCGAAGACAATTTAATTCAGAACAGTTTCGGTGTATCTCACACCCTTTTTTAACTGCCACTGGATAGAAAATATAAGAAAAGTGAATACAAACATAATAACACAGGGTCAGGTCGTGAAAGATGCCCTCTTTTTGCCCCCAATCCCCTACTTGTGGCTAATCTGGGGGGGGGGTAGGCCTAAACATATTGAAGGGCTGACATTTTACTATTTTATTTATTTGCGATCTTATTACAGGATTAAAAGAAAATTGACCCTCAGATAGATTTAAATTAGGAACTGACGATATCAAGCTCGATTCTACGATTCTTCTCTTAACATAGTTGGCCGATTTAAATAACATTTTACTTCCATTGAAATCGATCGTATGATTCTTGTCTCTAACATGGCGAAATATTCCACTACTTTCGCTGCCCACTCTAATATCTCTTTTGTGTTCATACAATCTCTTGTCTAGATTTCTCCCCGTTTTCCCTATATAAACTTTATGGCAATCGTTGCATGGTATTGCATATACTCCTATGTTATGATGTTCTTTGGGTTTCCTGGCCATCATCAATTGGTTTAAGGAATTATTATATTTAAAGGCTAGATTAATAGCCGCTTTTCCAAATATGTCCTTTAAACTATTTAATTTATTATTAAATGGCAATGTTATACATTTGTTAAAGTCGTTAGTGCGGGAAGGCTTATTACCATAGAATGTTTTCCTAGCTGCAAAATGGGCAGACGATATGAACCAATCGGGGTAATACAAATTAGAAAAAATGGTCCTGATAATGACAATTTCTTCATCTAAATAGGAAGGATGACATATTTTTTTGCTCTAAGGAAAAGGTTAGAAATTACCGATTTTTTAACAGTATTATCGTGAAACGAAAAATAATGTATATAGGCATTCGAGTGGGTTGGTTTCCTATACACATCAAGTTTTAATTCATGGTGATCTTTATTAATGAGGACATCTAAAAAGGGTAATCTATTATCATAGTCCCATTCATATTTAAATTTGATGGAGACATGCAAATTATTCAAATTATTAAAATAGGTATCAAAATCATGGCCAATAGGCCATACAGAAAATACATCGTCAATGTACCTTAACCATATAAAGTTAGGGGGAGAAATTGTGGGAAGGACTTCAGTCTCAAAATATTCCATGAAGAGACATGCCAATATCGGAGATAAACTATTTCCCATGCTAAGGCCAAATATTTGTCTATAAAACTCATTATTTACTCGAAACACATTGTCAGAGAGACATAATTAAACTAAATCGATAAATTTACTCGTAGAAATGGGAAGATCCAAATTAAGTCTAGGCATGATTTCCCGCAGAAGGCCCATGGTTTGGTCAACCGGAACTTTGGTAAACAAAGAGTTTACATCAAAACAAGTGGTTGAGGCGGTCAACGAAATCTTGAGTGTTCATAATGCAATTACCGGATGGAAAACTTGTGAGCTTTGATGTAAACTCTTTGTTTACCAAAGTTCCGGTTGACCAAACCATGGGCCTTCTGCGGAGAGGGACATTAGAAGAATCCAGAATCAAAGGGAGCAGGGGGCGGCACAGTGAAGGTGATCCTTTACCGAGAAGACAGAAATAACGCCAGGGGAAAAAAAGTTTTGAATTCCTGGCCGGGACTCGAACACGGGTCTGCTGATTGCCGGTCAGATGCTTTACCGCTAAGCTACCAGGCACAGTAACTATATTTTGCCCAAAGCGTTACCCCATCAAACCCAGTATCTCCCTAAGCTAGGAACTTCCAAGGAATTTTCTCATTCGCGTCCAATTCTTATTCCTCTTGTACTATATGTATTTATAGTCAGCTACACCAGGTTTCTGCATCTTTCTTTCTGTCTGCAAATTTTATTTGAAAGACAGAAAATAAAGATGGCATAGCCCTGTGGTGGTTGTATTATCACCTGCAGATCCTGTAGTTGCTTTCTTTGTATATATATATATATATATATATATATATATATATATATATATATATATATATATATATATATATATATATATATATATATATATATATATATATATATATATATCACTTTATCTGCCTAAATGTTCACCTCTAAATGTTTATTGTTTATTCGTCCCAATTCTCACCCAATCAACCTCGAACCGACCCAAAAGATGCATTAATCTAAGACTGAAGATGGAGGTCGATGCGGTTACGAGACGAGTTTTGTAATAAATCGCTTCCGTGGATGCCATGATAATGTTCAGTTTTTCCCTCCGGTATCAACTTTCAGTCTATTTTTAAAAGACCATACAAGTCAAATCAATGGATTTTTTTCCCCTGCATTTTACTCTTTTGTAGCCAAATCACACTGAGCCCCCCGCCCCCTTTCTAAGATCCGGGGTGAAACGTGTCATCCCCCAAGCTTTAAGCAGAACACGTGGTTTTAGCCTATTTAATGAATACAAACACAGTTCTGATTATATTTGTAATTTCATACAAAACTTTCGCCAGAAATTTAAAATAACGACGCCTTTGCTGAAGTCTGTATGTGCGTCTATTGAGGAATCAGTAGGCCTAATGTCTTGATTTTACCTCGCCTTTGCTTAGTCGCTGATTAAAGTTGCGAAAGATGGCTTCCTACAATTTTCCACTCCTGTACCTTACAATTCAAATGCGCATTCCTTCTTTAAAATGGGACAAGGAGAAGATTAAGAACCAGTTTGCACTTCATTTGGGTCAGTTGTTATTTGAGTTTGATTATATAATCTATTTTATAATCCCTAAGTTTCTGACTAGAGTCCCCTGCATACTGATGAAGGTTGAATCATCATCATTTAAGCAACTCTTATGATTAAGACTATCCTGGATAAAATTTCTCACATAGTTAATACAGGTCAGCTTGTAGTCACATCAAGCCCTACTTTTAAAATGGTTTAAAGTGGGTTAGGGACATCAGCGTGCTTAAATTTTTAATTAGCTCATAACAGTTTTGAAGAAAGGGGAGAGGTTAAAAAACAGTCTCCCGTTGATACAAGTTGCAATAGGCAGTAATCAGGTCTGGTGAAAAGGCGGTGGAATAAAACACTAATGATTAAGTTATCTAAGTGGTAGGAATATGAATCAGAGTGACCGAAGTGGTTATCTCGATCTTAATGAAAAAGAGAGTGATTTGATAGAGGTGAAAAAATCAGTTTTGCCCAGGTGAAAAGGGCATCTCTTTCTTTCTTCTTATTTATTTATTTTTTGCCTTCGATGCCACCAGTGGAGTCTATTGATGGCTGAGGTGATCGCTTGACCATCCTTTATTACCTTTCGTTTTCCTTTTGCTTAATTATATATATTTCTCTTACCTCCGTCATGACAGTCAAGCCTTTCAATTTTGGTTTTGCTAACTTGTTACCTATTTGTTTTTCTTTTTATTAATTATCTTTACATAGGTTTGGTGCACTTCGTCTCTTTTGTTTGATTTTTTTTCAACGTATGTTTGGTGGGTTTTTGGCCTCTTTTTATTTTATCTATTATGGTTGTTTCTTGATTCGGTAACGTGTAGTTTTTTATTTATCTGTCATCTAATTTGGTACTCATGTTTATTTTTAAAATTGCGTTGTGTCTCCCACGGAGCAATTTCTTCCGCTTGGGAATGGAACTCTCCTGGTAACGATATGCAGTTTAGGCTGTGGAATTTCGATATTATTCTTTCATTGAGTAGTATTTGATCCTCTATTTTATCTCAGCTTTTTTATCCTTAGCCTCTGGAGTTACACACAGGGTGGCCTTCTTCTGCAGTCTCTGCATTAGCCTGAGAGAGGTAGAGCTTACTGCCGGCATTACCACTGCTGGGCACACTAATGTTTAGCGTACCGGTGATAGCATTCGATTAAGCTCTTATATGGCTGAAACGGCCATGAAATGGACGAGTAATTGGCCAAATGTCTAATCGGCACAATTTGAGAGTCAGAGGTATCAGGTGGCGCAAATAGGCACGCCAAGACAGGCCACAGGGTGTGGCTTGCCGCCGTTATGAAGAAAAAGAGCAAACCAGCGAGGGCATACCCCTCAGAAAGGTTGGGGGAAAGATATGTAAACAAAGGGATGATGATGGAGGAAGGGAAAATGGACCGTGAGGAACAGGCAATCGTCCAAGCTACGGCAAGGCAGCCTATGATCTCCCTGACGCCCACTTGAAGGGTACACGGTGCAAGGATATAGAGAAAGAATAGCGATAGAGAGAGAGAGAGAGAGAGAGAGAGAGAGAGAGAGAGAGAGAGAGAGGAGCGATAGAAAGATAGAGATAGAGAAGAGCGAAAAAAGGAAAGAAGAGCGACGGAGAGAAAGAAGAGAGATAGAAAGATAGAGATAGAGAAGTGCGATAGAAAGAAAGAAGAGCGACAGAGAGAAAGAAGAGCGATAGAAAGAAAGAATAGAGAGAATGAAGAGGGAGATAAAGAAGAGAGAGAGAGAGACAAATAAGAGGGATGGAGAATGAAGAGAGATAGAAAAAGAAGAGATAGGGATAAAAAAGAGTGATAAAGAAGAAAGAGAGAGAAGGAAGAAATAAAGAGAAAGAAGAATTAGAGGGAAAGAAGAAAGAGGGAAATTTAAAAAAGAGAAATAAGAAATAAAGAGAAAGACTAAATAGAGGGAAAGAAGAAAGATAAAAAATAAAAAGAGAGAGAGAAGGAAGGAAGAAAATGGAAAATAGAAAAAAGTGAGAGAGAGAATGAAAGATAGGGAGCTGGGAGGGATTGTGTGTGCACTCGGTTTATAATAATCGAATAAATTCGATTAATAATTTCATATTTTTTGCATTCAAGGAAATAATCGTTTAGTATGAACCAGGATGAAGCTGAGGGGCCGTTTTCAACTCCTCTTTTGGATCTTTTCGCTTTCGAATGGCGGCTTCATCGAAGGAATCATTGTCTCAGATCACCTTCCGAGAGAAGATCCTTCACTCGCCGGCCTTGTCGCTATGAACGGGGCGCGCCGTCAGCGCAAGAGAAGCCTTCCCCTCGCAAAGGGATCTGCTTTCGTTGTAAGTTAATATATATATATATATATATATATATATATATATATATATATATATATATATATATATATATATATATATATATATATATACAAGCCGCTTTTCTCTTCCTTAACAGGAAGAGCTTGGTTACACAGGCACCTCTACTGGGTTGTGGCCTACGGCCTTATTTGCTAATCTTAACCGCTTTTTCAATCCCCTTTATAGACTCTTTATTTTAACACCCTTTTCTTCTTCTTCTTCTTCTTCTTCTTCTTCTTCTTCTTCTTCTTCTTCTTATTCTTCTTCTTCTTAACTATTTCAATCCTTTGAATTTCCAAAACCCACCGAAGTCATTTGTCAACTAAGCAAAAAAAAAAACATTTATAAATTTTCAAAAATCCCCATCTTAAATTATATATATATATATATATATATATATATATATATATATATATATATATATATATATATATATATATATATATATATATATATATATATATATATATATGATAAATAAAACCCACAAGGAAAATGGAAAAACGATTCCGAGCGCTTTCGTCTTTATTCTAAAAGACCTCTTCATGGAATAACATAGGTCAATCAATCAATCAATTTGTGTATAGAAAGAACAGAGAGGGACTGCCGTAATACGGCAGACGGGTAGTCAGAGAGGAGCGTTGCGGAAAGTAATTAAGAAAGGGACAGCGAGAGTAGATAGGTCGGTGGCTATACACCGAAGCGAGGTGTAGTTATGAGGGTGTAGGTTATGTGGTAATTGACTGGGCGAGGGTTGGGGGCAAGTCAGGTGGAGGAGGCTGACAGTCCATCCGGAAACGCGTTATTCACGATGCCTTATTGGTTTTTATGCGAAGAATGGTACGGGTGGCAGGTGTTCGTGGGCCGCGGGATATCGCGGCGCCATCGCGTACCTTCTTACATGTAGCGAGGTGTAAAGTGGGTATGTGGTGAGTTTTCCGAGTTGTTTTGTAAGTCTGGTGTGAGCGTAGGTGTTGAGAGAAGTTAGTTTGTTGTTGTTGTGTAGTGCGTCCATTCTCGAGTACAGCGGCGAACGGCAAGCGCGCTTCAGAGCAGAGTTCTGAATGCGCTGAGCCTTACGCTTCCAGGTGTCGCTCGAAGCTACGAGTGACAGTGGGGCGTACGTGAGAATGGGACGCACGAGTGCTTTGTATAAGTGTAGTTTTAGTTTTTTACTCGCTGGGTAGAACCTACCCAGCGATGTGTTTGTACGTGAGGCTCTTGCTTGTATTATGTTCTGGTGTAAGTTGAACCTGAGGGATTTGTCGAATGTTACCCCCAGGATTTTGGTGCACTGTGTGTATGCGAGCCTTGTTGGGTTTTGGTGGATCATGTTTGGTGTGTGTGAGTAGATTTGTAGGTTGTGCATGAAGTGATCTCTAGCGCCGTAGAGTGTCATCTGTGTCTTCTGAGGATTCGTGGCAATCAGCCATTTGTCCTCGTAGTCTGTCTTCTCGTCAAGTATTCTTTGTGCGTGGAGCGCGATTTCTTCGGGGGCCCGGCCGCTGACGAGAATGGTCTCGTCGTCAGCGTAGGCCACTATGTATGTGTGAACGCAGTTTTCTGGTGGGCGTGGGGTGTCGTTTGTGAACATAATGTAGAGTGTTGGTGCCAGAACGCTACCTTGGGGAACGCCTGAGCGTGGTGTGAAGGGTCTTGAAAGGGTGTTGTTGTATCTGATGTGGCAGCGCCGTCCAGTGAGGTAGTGTGAGAGGAGCCTTCTGGTGCAGAGAGGTAACTCCGTGTTGTTGGCGAGTTTCCAACGGAGTCCCTCGTGCCACACCTTGTCAAAGGCTTTCTCCACGTCCTTACTGACGGAGAGAGTCTTTTGGTTGGTTCTGTCGTTTCTTCTGTATTCTGTCGTGTACGATGGTCACGGCCGCCTGAGTGGACCTGCCTCTCCTGAACCCGTATTGATGGGGGGAGAACCAGTCCCTCTCTTCCAGGAACTCCCGTAGGCGGCAGTTGACCATTCGTTCGAGTATTTTGCCTAGGTGCTCTAATAGAGCAATAGGCCTGTAATTGTTTGGGTGTTTTGGGTCTTTGTGTTGTTTATGAAGGAGTATATTGTGAGAGACTTTGAATATTTTAGGGAAGTGGCCTGAGGCTAGAGAGGGAATGAATAGATGTGTAAGTGTGAGGTATATGTCTGCGGGGAGGTTATGTATTAGTGTGGCTGGTAGGCCGGAGGGGCCGGGGGCGCGTTTTGGTGTCGATTTTATGTAGTGTTTTGTTTCCTCGACGGTGATTGGAGTGGTAAGTGCACCTACATACGTATCAGGGGGACAGGCCTCAGCTCGTGAGCATGAGTCCGGCACCATTCCTGAATGTCTTGGAAGTGCTCCTGCGCATGTGGTTTTGGTGGGTTGTGGGTGTGTACTGTGTCCCAGTGGGACCTGAATGCGTCGAGGATGTCATTGGTGTCTGTGAGTGTGTGGTTGTTTATTTTCAGTGTTATTGGTTTGGATGGTTCCGTACCCAGCATCCTTTTCATGTGCCGCCAGAAGAAGGAAGGGTCCATGCAGCGGGTGTCGTCCGCGATGCGGACGACCTCACGCCACTGCCGGTTCCTATCTAGCTGCACGCATTGAAGGATGCGGGCACGTAGTTGGTTGATGTTCTGTTGTCGTGGGCCTCTGGTGTAGTGGTTGTTGTACTGTGTGATAAGTCTCTGTGTGTGTATTGAAAATGTGAAGTGTTTTAAGCAGGTGTAGTTTTTGCGTGGAGAGTGTAGATTACGTGCGGTGGTGATGGTGTCTAAGAGTGAACACCAGTGGTGGTCTATTTGTCCTGGATTGGTGTTATCCAGGTCGAGGTTATGTGGTGTGTTTGTGGATATGTGACTCCTGAATTCAGCCCAGTTTGTGTTTTGTAATCGTATATAGGTGATGTGGGGATGAGTATGGGGGATGTGGATATGAGAAGGCATATTGGTATGTCGTCTGATAGTACGTGGGGACCGGTTGCAATGTGAGTGTAGAATCGTGTGGCGTGGTCGTTACGGAAGACCACATCCGGGGATGTGGTGCCCCCGCGCGGGCCGAAGAACGTGGGGAAGGCAGGGCCGATGTGTTCGCAGCGGTAACGCCGCAAGGCGCCGGCCAAGTAACTACCCGCATCGTTCGTATTGTTGGAAAGGAGTGTCGGGTGAAAAGCGTTGAGGTCCCCCGCAAAGAAGATAGGTAGGTTGTAGTTTGAAAGGGCCCGGAGTGGGACTTCTAAGTTTAGCTGTATTCGTGGTGGTCTGTAATGTGTGGCCACTATTATGGGGCCAGAGCTTGTGTCGATTTTGCAGGCTAGAAAGGAGGTGTCGCGTGTGTTGACGAGGGAGTGGTGTATGTTGCGCTTTACTAGGATCGCAGATCCTAGGTGCCGCGCCTGTGGGGATAAGTATGTGTGATAGCCTGCAATGCGGAGTCTGTTGTTGGGAGGGTGTAAGCTGGTGGAGTTCAGAAGTATGATGTCAGGTCTTTGTGTGTTGAGTACCCAGTTGGCGACCGTATGGCGAATACCGTGCCAACTGCGTACGTTTAATTGTATTACACTAATACGACCTATTGTCGTGGTCTTAGTGCGCGGGAGGCTGATTTGCCAGGAATCGTCCCCTTCTCCTTGGTTATTGCCCAGGAGGCGTGAGGGTCGAGTACCTTGACTCGTGTTGATGTGTGTTTGTGAGGCACGGCCGTGTTATTGGGTGGGGGAGCCGTAGTGGGTGGAGGAGTGTGTTCTGTAGAGGTGGTGTCTTTGGGTGGGGTGGTGTCTTGGTGGGGGAGTTCGTGACGGAGGTGGGCGGTGTAGAGCTGGGGGATGAAGGGCTGGAAGTGATTGGGGAGGTGCAGATTATGAGAGGAGGAGTGTCGGGGAAGAGAGGAGGTAGGGACGGCGGAGGGGTGGTGGAGGGAGAAGGGGAAGGAGTCGGAGGAGAAGGAGTTGAAGGAAGGGGGGTGGAAGGGGAAGGAGTCTTAGGTGAAGGGGCGGAAGGCGGAAGAGGAGGGGAGTGAGAAGGAGTAGAGTGAGAAGGGGAGGATTGAGAAGGAGTGGAGGGGGAAGCAGTAGGGAGTGAGGAAGGAGTGGAGACAGGAGAGAGGGGGGTTTGTTTGTCCCGTGCCTGTCTACGCGGATGGGGCTTGGGGGTGGGGTTTTTGGGGTTGACACGGGGTGTAGTGGACTGCGAGGGGGTTGGAGTGACAGTGGAGGCTGTGGGAGAGGAGGCGGAGATGGGTGCGAGCGGGGTGGTGGCAGTGGGAGGTAGGCGGGGTTTTGATAGAGGGGTAGAAGAAGCGCGAGGAGGATAGGTTGTGTGAATGGGGGCTGGAGCAGTGGCTAAGGAAGGTGCAGGGACAAGACAGACGGCGGGGAGAGCGTGGTGAGAGTGGGGGGCGGTGGTTCCCTGCGGGCAGAGGTGTGTACCCGTCGGGGTGGGGAGGAGTGCAGGTCTGGATGTGTGTGCGTCTATTAGAGCGAACACCTTCTCGGGGAAGGTGATTTGCTCTATGCCGTTGGAGGCGAATAGCGTGTTTAGGATATTCGCGTATAGTCGGGGGTCACCCCTCGACATGTCTTTTGCCACCGCTGAGAGCAGGGTGGCCAGGTGTAGTTTTGTTTTTGTGTTGTCGCTGGGGTGGGGTGGGGTCGGGGTGGGGGTGTAGAGTGGGGTGGGGGTGGGCGTGTAGAGTGGTGTGGGGGTGGTAGTGTGGTGTGTGGGAGTTGGTAGTAGTGGGGGTCTCTGAGTGTTATGAGCTGGGGTGGGGGGGTAGAGCAGGGGGAGCCGGCAGCGTAGGGCTGGCAGCAGCGGCGAATGACATGGTGAGGGGAGGGGGGGTGGGGGCGGGGTGTGTGGTTGTGTGTGTGTTTGGTTGTGGGTGCCGGATGGCCTCCACGGCGTCGTGGCGTGCCTTACCTAGGTAAGGACACCTGGGGTTGACGGCGACGTGGTCGCCGCCATAGTTTGCACAGTGGGCTGTGGTGGCGGTGCAGGATTGTGTAGTGGTGCCCCACTACACTGCCCTTGGAGCAGATTAGGTCTGCAGTGCAAGTGTTGGTACTCTGACCGGTTTTATAGCACCGGTGGTATTGTGTGGGTCTAATGTTGTGCTGTTCTTTAATGTGTGTAGGGTTTGTGAGGGTGCCGCAGACCTTGATGCCTTGGTCTAGCAGCATGTTTTTGGTGTTGTCACTGGACAGTGTAATTACTGCCCAGTTTTCAGACCTGTTGAAGTATAGGTCCTTGATGACCTCCTCCCCGTACTCCTGACGGAGGTGCAAGCGAAGGTCCTCGTTTGTAAAGGCCAACCACAAAGGATTGGTCCTTGTGACTCGTATCTGGTATCGTTTCATGATACCGTCAGCGAGTCTTGTCTGCAGGTTGTGTGTGTTTAGTGTAGTGGTGGCATTTTGGTGGAAAGTTAGCGCGTCCTCCTGTGAGCGGAAGACGAGCTTGTGGCCTGTGCGTAGTTTGATTATGTTGGTTATTGGTGTGTCGTGGGTGGAGGCTAGGTTGAGCAATGTGTGGTGGTCGATTGTGTCGGGTGCTGGTTCTGTGGTGTTCGTTAGGATAAGGTGTGAAGTGTTTGCCATTTTTATTCTATACGCTTTTTACTTAGATTTGGGAAGGCCCCCGCCCCGCCGATGAGGACCCCGTGAACATGACTCGGATGTGGTGAAGGGTGATGGATGATTTTATGGACCTGGTTGGGCTCCTCAGAGGTTGTAAAAACATGGCGGACTTAATGATGACTGAAGCGAGAATCAACTGACTCCAGTCGGGGTGCCGCCCCCTCTATTGGGTTTTGGTTATTTAACAGTTACGTCCGACATCTCACAGAGACGGAAGAGTCTTCCTCTTTGGTCCTGGACGGTGGCCGCAGGGTAGGTTGTTATGCCTCCCCACGTTTGTAACTGAATCCCAAACCAGGTTGCTTCTTCCTCTGGGTTCCGCAGCGGGGTAAGCCTCAGACCTCCTTTCCCCAGAGTTTTCAATTATGCCTTTTCTAAGTAGAACGGCATAGTTGCAACGAAGCTATATGTGTAGAGTCACGTTCACGGAGCCAGACATCACGGCGGAGCAGGGATGGGGGGGGGGGTTAGCACGTCATATCAGAATGACGTGCCTAGGAAATAAAGGTATTTTTATTCGGGGGGGGGGAGGGGGTGACTTAAGGTCCTATTTAGGTCCGGGTGTATCTTGTAGATGGTGAAATCTCGTCCTCGAGAAGAATTCGTTGGTGAGCGGGAGTGTCCTGGAGGTGACTTGCCCTCAACGTTACCTCCTTTGCTGGCTAAGACTTCTCTTAGGTGGTAGAGCTCACGTAGAACATAGGTCAGGACAGACAATGTCTTAAATAGTAGGGAGTGGGGGGGGAGGGGTTAATACGGCTGCCTGCATCGAAACCCTAACTAGGGGGTACAAATTCTTTAAATTCTTTAATTTGTGATTTAATATAATTAGATATGATAGGACCTAGGTTAAACAATCGAGGGCTAATATTAAAATTTGGGAAAGTATTAATAGAGATATTGGTCGCATGGAATACCTATTTGATATTTTAATTAATAGTTTGATTGATTATCTGATATTACTATAATATAAGTTACGAATCGTGGTATGTGTGGGTGTATGGGATATCCTACGCCCCTAGTTTGTGTCATTTTCACTTTTATAAGAGAGCATGAGACCGTTTTTCAATTGCATAATTTCTTTTTCCTTCCTTTTTACTTCCCTGAGGCAAATGAGATAAGTCATATCAGGCCATGGCGAGATGCAGTCCAGTGCTAACTAATGTCGATTTGGCGACGGCTTCCATATTTTTTAGCCGTCCACGATTCGAATCCCACACTTAACTGTAGAGGTCCCCAGTGAGAAAGAATGATAGCAAAATAAAAGCATGTAATTGGTAAACATTGCACTAAAACCAAACCACTACTTCATCATTGCAGGTCAAATGGGGGCTTAGTTTTCCAGCGAGAGGAGTTACACCAATCAGAAGTAGCCTCCAAATTACACATTCCGTTTCAATCCCGCTCACCAAAATATACCCAGAAAAGGAAGAAGCGAGAATTGACCTCAATCCCATCAACTTTTATGACCACGAGACTTGGTCAGAAGATGTCGATGACCTTAAATCTCACTTGCCAGCGATTTCTCAAGGTCTCCACAGAATGGGCCTGAGTTCTGATTTAGAAGATCTAAGAAATAATTTAATTGAATCTGGTCAGTTTGGAGACATTGAATCTTTGGTGCAAAATAGATCAGAAATTTTCCATCAAGAGTTGAAGTACCAGGAGAGCTTAAAATGGGATCGTCGGCAGTCAAGACATGATCGACTTATTGTATATAAAGATATCCAGGCTTTTATGGATAAGTAAGTACAATCTCTCTTTATCCATTTCCTCTAAACCTTTTGAATAATTCTCTTACACTTCTAATGTGATTTAAGAAGGGGTCTCTTGGTTCACTAGTACCTAAAAATAATTCTGAAAGTTGTTAAGTAAACGTTTTTTTTACCCTATCATGCATCAAAGAACCCCAAGAAATTTCGACTCTTTAAAAGAATTTAGATTACAGAACTAATTGTCATATTTACTGATGGGATGACATAGCGCTAATGGATCCTTAAAATTTTCTACAGAATGGGGCTTCCTGGAAAATCCTGCTTAATGCGGTCGATTTGTGAAGTTGGTGAACACCCCTTCAAAGAATCCCTTAATGGAGAAATTCTAAACATTCTCATGATGTAAGGATCTCTTAGATATATTTTGAGATTTTCTTTTTTATGGGATTAGCCCTTACTTAGTTTGAGAGAATTATCTAAATCGCTTAAATTTGGATAATTAAAATTTCCTTGAAGTGATTTTTTATTTCAAAATAGTTATAGCCTCATGTGGTTGTTGCGAAAAGAGATTCTTGCTTACATGGCCAAGATCTCAATGGAAAAGGAATGCGTTCAGTCCAGTAATAAACCTATTCCACAACCAACTACGGTTTATTAACATATAATTTTTTTTGTGATAGTGATTTTTCCTATAGGAAGGTTAATAATATACTTCAAATGTTAATTTGCTGCTTATATTTGCTATTTTAACTATAAATTTTGTTGTCTCAGTACAGGTTGGAAGCTAGCCCATTTTTATCTTAAACGCACACCACAGCTGTGTAAATTCTAGTGTATTTAATATAAAGCCTATTTAATTTCCCGACTTTAAATATAAAACTTAGATACTGCTTTAGTATAAGGTCTACCAGCGACATTACGCTTTTGTACGAGGTCTACCGGCAACTTTAAAAAAATGCAGTGTAAATATATTTATATTTAGATACACAACAAATAAAAAATCCATAAGAGCTTCTAATGTCACCTAAAAATGCTAGAAATAAGTTATCTTCGCCCTTTCCTTAGAATCCCACAGGCAGATGGTCTAAATGCGATCGAAAGGGGGAATTCAGATACTCCGCTTTTTTATAATTTGATTTTTCACATCAAGCCAAAATCTCTCTAACCTAGTCTAACCTAAGTAGTCTGAACTGATAGTGTAAACCCAAAACTTCTGGTACGTATACTTTGATCAGTGTACTGATCCTCTATTAAACAAGAGCTTCGCAAGAAAATTATATCTAAAAACGTTGGTACGTATTTTATTAAAGCTAAGCAGTGTTCATAATCGGTAGACCTCATAATAAAGCAGCACCAAAATAGTTCAGAGCAGGACACTTTAGATTCAACCCGATAAGTAAATAAGTTTCTTCTCTAACTTATACGTCCTGGATTATTTTTTCAGGGCCTCTTTAGGAGGAAGGCCGGAATTTCCTGACGAAAACAATGAATACAATGATTTCGTAGACGCTGAAATACACGGCCGGAACGTGGGGCATTGCGACATGAAGTATACAGAATGCAATACTTCAATTTTCTTCCTCCTGTACAGCCTCACCAAAGATTTGTTCTCTTAGATTAGGCGACTTGAAGAGTATATTTCTCATGAACCAGACAAGTTCAAATTAGGTTTACACGCTCTTAATGGTCAAATTATATTAGTTTATATTTGTATAGCCTTATCTTGAACTTAATATTTGACTATTTTGAAGTAAAGACATAATACATCAATAAATTTCTTTATACATATATCCATAAAATACTGTAACGGGAAATATCTACCCGTAAATATATTGATTGTTGTATTGCTGAAAACAGTTGTAATAAATCTGTATGTTATTTAAATTTTAATTTTATCTCTTATTTTCCCTCAAAAATATTAAATTGAATTTCAACAAATTATAATAAACTAAACTAATTAATTCTTTTAATCATTTTTTCTTCACTTGTAGATACAAATTGACTCGAATTTCACCGAGATCAGTTAACAAAGATAATTTTTGCTTAATGATGTTCCGAATTATTTATATAATTATTTTCATTTTCTTACCTATTTAAAGTGTAATTTAAGTGCCACAGACACTGTTATAATTTATATATCGAATTTTATGATCATGGTACAGGTTAAGTAATATCGTACGCATCTTTGATGGGAGCACCGAATACTCTTATACATTACCTTTGTTATACAAAAATAGAAAAAGTTATTTATCAACATATAATTTCACTGGATGCAAATAAATGAGTTGAGGTTGATTGAAATAAACATTTTTATCTCGTGGCAATACTCTATCATACGGTTTACTTGTTTCTATATTCATATAGCCAAAAATCTGAAGTTTAGGGATAAATATTGATTGGGGAACATTGCAGAAAACAGTCGCAATAAATATGTTTTCTAAATTTCAATCTAGATAACTTAGATCCAACTTACTTAGGTTACTTAGATCAAGAAAATCGAAGCCATATTATTTTCTAATTCACCCCGGTTTGGTAGCCCTTCCTAAAATTTCTTTTGAGCTATATCTGAACATCATTTAAATCGCTTAAATCTAGTGAAGGAATCTTCAAAATCTGTTAAGTTATTGGTTTTGACATCATAATAGACCAAATTAAAATTAAACATAGCAACTACGCTTTTTAGATCTTGCTAGGAGCGATTTAGAACATAATGAGGGAATTAGAACAAAATTAATAAATAGAGCTGGAAATGTAGCTTATAGATGAACATAGCTAGACCGCCTGACCAAAAATAGACAAAAGATAAGTCCATCGACATCTCTTTAACAAAAAACACTTTTCTAAACAAATCTATTTCCAGCACAGTGGGACTAAACCCTTAAATATAATACACCGTTGAGATAACGCATCCTGATACGAGTATATTTTCGCCTTTCGCAGACCATCGTAAGGCCTTTGCACTGCCGAAGATGTTCTACCCGCAGTTTTACCTTGTTGCATCTTGCCAGTACTAGTCTCACACTGAAATAAAAAGTCAGAAGAATTGCTTGCAAACACTTATCTTCGGTTCAATTAATTGCCCCTAAGTAATATTCATCTTATGTAAGAACGTTCTATAGGGTTACTCACAGAAGGTGCATCATCATTCAAGCAAGTTCAGCTTGTTCGTGCCGAAGATTGCGAGTACCTCGTTGGATTCTTTTATACTAGCTGAAACAGTCACAACTCTGAGGCAAATAATTATAAAGCAATCTTGGTACAAACGCATATAAACGATTTATGTGAATCACTAGCATAGGTACCCGGTGTTGCCCGGGCTAAAAAATCCTGTCGCAAATAAATACAGATGCCTATTGTTTGAAATTCTTATGTTGTGGCACAAAAATATCTTTATTTTCTGATTATTATTATTTGTATGGTGAAGGCATATTCAAAAGAGTTGCGCACTCTCCCTATCATATTTTAGCATAATATACTTACACTGTGTAAACGTTTCGCTGTGGGCGTCCGGCAGGTTACGCGCACGCGTAAATGACCGATAATTATGAGCGAACAACGTTGTGGCCGCAGGAACAGATCCAGCGTCTAATAGATGCAGATGATAAACTGTCTTGAATTAAGTCATCTTCAATCACTACATGTATTGCGCTGAAGACTTAAAATTTCCACAAATTTGCTGCACTCTTTATAGTCATCGAAAGAGAGAGAGAGAGAGAGAGAGAGAGAGAGAGAAAGAGAGAGAGAGAGAGAGAGAGAGTAACAAGGAAAGAAAGTACCCTAGAAGACCTTACGGTCCATTCAATGAGGGTACCTTTGGACTAGCAGTCGAGCGGGCAAATCTCTGTTCAAATGCTTTACGTCCTTAAACGGCCACCTTTCAAGACCCTGTCTCGTCTTGACTTGAACTGGTCAACAGATTCACTGTTGACAACTTCCACTGGAAGTGAGTTCCAACTACCGCAGATACTGTACTTGAAAAATTTCCACACAGATTGCGGTTGTAACGCTTCAGTTCAAGTTTAAAGCCGTGATTTCTTGTTCTTCGCTCAGCAAGTGTGAAAATAACCCCGGTAGTCAACATTGTCGAATCCTCGAAGTATTTTGAAAACTTCGATGAGCTGACCACGCAGTCTACGGGTTTCCAACGAGAACAAATCTAATTCCCTTAATCTATCTTCATAACCTTTATGTCTGATAGAAGGAATCAGTTTGGTCGCCCTGGCTTGCACGCGTTCCAATCTCGCGATGTCCTTTCAAAAAGGAAAGACTCTAAAATTGTACTGCATTCTCCAGGTGCGGTCGGACAAGTGAGTTGTACAAACACAGTACAATCTCCTTGTTCGGATATCCAAACTGGCGCTTTATGTAGCCTAGCATCCTTTGGGCCTTTTAAACCGTCTCAACGCGCTGTTTGGATAATTTGAGGTCACTAGTGATTGTTACACCCAAGTCCTTCTCAGTGTCGGTGAGTTCAATAGCAGTGCCCTTAAGGATATACTGAGATTGGGGATTTCGGTGGCCGATATGCATCACTTTGCATTTATTCACGTGAAAAGGTATTTGCCACGTGTCCGACCACTTCCCAATCTTCCGAAGATCTTTCTGAAGGCGGGCAGTATTTCCATCTTTTGCAACGTTCATACCAAGCTTGGTATCGTCGGCAAATTTATAAATCTTGGCAACCATGTCACCGTCCATGTCGTTGACGTAGATGATGAATAGTAGTGGTCCCAGGACAGACCCTTAAGGCACCCCGCTAGTAACGGGCACCCACTCAGAAGCCTGTCCATTCAGCACCACCCGTTGCCGTCTCCCACTTAGCCAGTTCTCTATCTAGCCGGCTACTTTTCCGTCTATGCCCAGCGCTCGCAATTTCCGGAGAAGGCGGCGGTGTGGTACCTTTTCAAAGGCTTTCTGAAAGTCTAAGTACACCACACTCACCGCCTTGTCCCGATCGTGCTCACTGAAGACGAAGTGGAAGAATTCCACAAGGTTTGTCAGGCATGACCGTTGCCTTCGGAAGCCGTGCTGGGAACTCCTCAGTAGCAGCTTTGACTCTAAATGCGACGCCATTTTGTCCACCATGATACTTTCCATGAGTTTACCGACTATCGAAGTCAGATTGATAGGTCGGTAGTCCGACGGTTGGCTACGGTCTCCTTTCTTGAAGATAGGAGTCACCTCCTCTTCACGCCAGTCTCTAGGAACGCATTCGGTCTGGATTGACATGTTGAAGATTGCGCCCAGGTGTCGTGACACTTGATCGCGCACTTCTTTTAACACTTTAGGTAGAAACTCCTCCGGGCCAGGTGACTGATTCGTCATTAGGTCACTGATCTTCTTTTTTATTTCTCCTTCGGTGAAGTCCATATCATCCAGCTTTTCCCCCTAGTAGGGATCCGTTGGCTGGGGGATGGGACCACACTTTTCAGTAAACACTGAAGAGAAGTAGTTGTTGAGTGAGGAGGTTAGCATTTTCTGCATCTAAGTGCTTTAATGTCCCCTCCTCATTCCTCAAAGAGCCAATCGTTCGACGGATTGGTTTACGGCTGTTTA
The DNA here is from genome assembly GCA_963969495.1 of Ceratothoa steindachneri. NCBI lineage: Eukaryota > Metazoa > Arthropoda > Malacostraca > Isopoda > Cymothoidae > Ceratothoa > Ceratothoa steindachneri. Next base: position 59,935,841 of record OZ018323.1, on the reverse strand, counting down.
CATATCCAAAGAACTCGTTGGGATTCTCTTTACAAAGTTTCTCCACTCGAAGTTCCTCAGACCACTCAGCCGCCCTTATGCTGGACTTCACTCTCCTGGTTAGCCTCCGGTATTCGTCATAGTTACCCGAGATCTTCGATTGCCGGTACACAATTCTCTTCTCCCTAAGCAGTTGGCCGATTTCTCGATTAAACCATGTTGGTTGAACAGAAGACCGACTAGAAGACCGACGGGGGCATTTCAGAGGGATAAAACGCGGTTGAAGACTCGTGAATGTGGTTTTGAAACTGTTCCACGAGTCTTCAACAGCCTTGCACACTTCTAGCCTCGCGTCAGTCAGTCCCGCACGAAGACCTGCAAAGTCTGCTCTTCTCAAATCAAGTTTCCGCGATTTACTAGTTGCAGGCCCTGCCTTCGGGACTTTGACTACAAATCTAATTAGTCGGTGGTCACTGCCACCGAGCTCTTCGCCAACAGAGAGGTCCTCAACAAAGTCATCCTCAGAGGTGGAAACCAAGTCGAGGATATTGTCTCCTGTCGTTGGCTCTCTCACCCATTGAGTCAGGAACTCGTTGATCGCGAACTCCAGGAGAAGTGCGTTCTCGCCACAGGGTTCTCTGGTTTCCCAGTCAACTTGTGTGTTGAAATCTCCCATGACGATACACACTCTGTCCTTTACAAGTTCGCCCAACAGCTGGTACAGACTCCTGTCCTGTTCTAAGAGTTCGGCAGGGGGTCTGTAAAGCAACAGGGTCCTGTATCTGGCAGGACCTATCTCTAGGTTAACACCTATTAGTTCATGGTCTGATAAGATGTTGCAATCCGTCGAGTTGAGAGTATCCTTGACATAAAACATCACACCGCCACTCTCTCTGTCCGGCCTATCTTTCAGGAAGAGCTGGTAACCGGGAATCGTGAATTCACCTTCAAAATCTCGGCTTGAGGTTTTTATCCACGACTTCGTTATGGCCACCATCCCAGGTTCTTCTGTTGCTACGAGGCCACGAACTTCAAGAAACTTGTTTCTGATAGACCTCGCATTAAACAGAAGAACCTTGAGGGAGTCCCCGACTGTAGGACTCCTACGCTCTTTCGTTTCCCGCTTTGTTTATCTGTGGCGGGGTCACTCCCCTCTTTGTGACCTCAGAAAAAGGTCGTTCCTGGAGTAACACGGGTGTACTGGCGTACGTCCTCCTTTACTCGGGGCCTGACACTTCTTTGGGTCCGCTCCACAACATCCTGAATCATGTTTGCAAGTACAACTTTCCCTTTAAAGGAAAGATACACTCCGTCCCTTTTGTACAGGTAGTTTCTCCCGTAAAAGGTGCGGGGGGTCTACAAAAAAGACTCCTTCCGCCGTACAAAGATCTCCCAGGCGTTGGTTTATGGAGATGTTCCTCGCGTGAGCATTGCGTGATGAACCTCGTCTTGGGAGTATCCCGCCCACGACACATCTGCGGGTTTTCAGCCCACAGTCGTCAACTGCTCCCATAACCGTGGTCAGAATCTTCCCGCTGGCGCTGACTTTACCTCCTCGTAGGTAGAGCTCGTTGCCACTTGCCATCAGGGCAACTACTGAACTCTCAGAGATCTGGGATTTCTCAGCCTCTACCCTTATTTCTCTGTTTTCCTTTCCTGGAAGGCAGCTTACCTTCACACTGGTGTGAAGGCGGGCCGCTAGCAAGAGTTGTAGATCCCGCGTTTGGGAGTCACCGATCACAATGACCCTCGCGCATTTGGGTTCAGAGGACAGAGTCTTCCCTTTCAGTAGAGGCTCTTTCGATTCCTCTTTCTTCCCCACATTTTTATTTTTTTTCTTTTTCGTTTTTTCTTACGTTTCTACTTTCTCTTCTGTTTTATCTACTATTTCTGCTGTCTTTCATTTCTTACTCTTCCCTTTCTTCTTTTTGACACCCTGAGTAACCCCAGCAGCAGCTGGCTCTGGGACATCAGATGGGCGGCCTGTCTCTGTCGACGCAGTGCTTGAGGGCTCAACAGAGGAGCCGCCCGCGTCATTGAGAGTCTCCTGTTGCTCTATCTTGGTGGCTGTCATCTTTGCAATGCTGGCTTCGAGACGACGGATTTGACTCATATGCTCAGATTCGAGGATCTTCACTTTTTCTTCCAGCCGTCGTGATTTTTCCTCAGAAGATTTGAACATTTCTTTAAGCTCCTTCAATTCTGCCCTTATGACGCAGTCCGTGCAGATACTTCCAGGGTGGCATTTTGAGAAGCAGCCCTTCGGGAAATCTACGCACCACTTTTCCTTTTAGCATGTAGAGCACGTATAATTTAGCGCACCAGGTCCTTTCTTTCCAGTCATGCTGAACACTTTATATCTCAGAATACTTTGTGGCCACTCAATAAAAAAAGAAGGGTGGTGGTGAGTTTGCCCTGCGTGAGTCGCTCCCGCCTATCCATCGGAGAGGTTTTGGATCTTTCAGAAGGCACGCTCCATGTGCTGCTGTTCGTCCGACCGAGTCGTCAAACCTCGGCGTGCCGTGGCTCCCAACCACGCAGCACTGACGGTTCCCGAAGGGGCCATCGATTTCTCACCAGGTGAACAACGGAGCACGCCCCGTACTAAACTCCTACTAGTTCCTTTCACGACGGCCAGGATCTCGGAGAAGCGTTTAATTGATATTCCACCACACCAAGAGACTTGACCCAAGGTTTTTAATTGGCCTGGCAACCAACCTGGGAACAAAGGCACGTCACCTCGGACCGATGCTACCAGAGGCACCCGTCAACGGTCCCTGGGAATGGTCAATAATTACGCGCCAGGAAAGGGGTTAACGGGGCACTACCCTCGTCCCATTCATCGTGCCCCAACGCCTAGGACACCTCTAGTCCTAGTCTCTCGCAACCAGTTAGCGTCGATTGGCGTTGTTTATAGAGGTTCCAAAGCCTCTCTTCTGACGCATGAGGTAGCTGCCAGGTCCTTATAAGTAGATAGAGGGAAAAAAGGGTAAGAGTGACATGATAGTAGTAGGTTTTTTTTTTGTTTTTTTGTATAGTAAGTGGAAGAGATAGGATAAAAGTGAAAAAGGAGAAGGATAGAATAGAAAAGAAGGAAGGAAAGACGCACTTAGTCTGGAACCTCGTTTTCGATCAAATCGACAAGGAAAGCCCTACCAGGGGTATTCAGAAGAGAGGTATCCCCGCCGACCTAGCTGGAAAAGTCAAAGGTACACACAAGCTCTCTTCCCGCAACAAAGGGGCGTCACCTCTTCCTCTACTTTATTTTCTCAAAAGGAGAGAAAGAGAGAGAGAGAGGGGGAGAGAGAGCGAGAGATAGATAGATAGATAGATAGATAGAGAGATAGAGAGAGAGAGAGAGAGAGAGAGAGAGAGAGAGAGAGAGAGAGAGAGAGAGAGAGGTTGACAGATTTCAATGTTTTATATTATATACAACAAGTTGAAAGAATGCACAACCCCCAACCTTATCTACAATGATACACTGCATAATAAATTCGCGACACACTGCCATGTTTTCTTCTCCTAATTTCACAACCAATATAATTTTAGTTCAGGAGCACAAAACTAATTATTTTATTACCTTTCAGCGATTTCTGTTTGAAACGAGGTCAACAGACCTAAGTCACGTGCTCTCAATTATTTGCATAATTTTGAAAAAAAGAAATTTGATTAACAAACGTATTATCAATTAACAAACATATCATCTGACCTTACGACCTTCAAAACTTTCAAAAACTCATTGAAAAGTAAAATGTTTAACATCTGACCGACCAACCGACATAGTACGAGTAACTTATAGAATCGCGTGCAAGGGACTAAAAGGGAAAAGGAATTTACTGAGGTTTTCGCCCCCAACTTTTCAGCTTCGTATGTTTAATGTGCGGTTTCTGTATGTCTATTTGGAGACAAGGCCGCGTGGCTCTATAATTTGCGTTGCTATCTATTTGTTATACAGTTTCAAGTATCGAGGTTGAAGTTTAGAATTTCCTTCGTCTCGGAGTTGAAAATGGACCCTTTTTCTGGCGGGATAAGAAAGCATTTCTACTTGTCTTGGTTTCGCAGAGCTTTTTAAAATTGATTTAAGCATCAATTAGTGACTCTGCGTAAACAATCGAACCCATTTACATGATTAATAAAAAATTCAAATGGTTCCACTGGCGAGTATTTCGCATTTTCTGTAAACATGATTTCATAACTCACAACCGAAGCAAACACACACCCGTGAAAGAAACTTTAATCATCCTTCAAGCAACCATCATTACTGCACAAAAACGGGACACAAAGAGATAAGAGTCCAGCTTCAGTTAATACGAAACCAGAAAGAGAACTAAGCTTTCCGTTTCTTTCGGCGCTCACACGCTCGGCAACTCTTAGAGCGCTGGGAGGGGCCCGATGCTTACAAGTGCCAAACTACAAACGCAAGTGGCATCGGCAAACGACGGCAAAAGTTGCGTCATTTATCAAACGACCTCAACTTCATCACTCGCACCGGCGCAAATGGACGGGGGGATATTCGCACCTTCCACTCCAGGGCTAAACTTGCGGGAGTCAAACTCCTCTCCTGCAGAGACGAGCTCCGCCCCTATCATGAACTCCTACAACCAATTCTAGCAAAGTTCGTGAAATTTTCATGATGGTGAGAGACTAAACTTCTATGTAAAACTCGAGTGCATCGCCACAGCTGTCGAGGACCTCATTTAAGGTCTCAAGTACAAGAGCCTTCTACTTCTTTAACCTCTCATTCTCACCTTCATTCCCGATCCTCACCCCACTCACACCAGATCACCATCGATACCCAAGGGACTCCTCTCCTAGCAACTGGTGCTGGTACCACCTCACCTTCCAAGAATGAGCCCCAAGATGTCTTCCTGCAACTCTCGATATTAGTGACACAATCCCCTGTCACCGTAGGGGAAGTGCAGCAGTAGAACCCCTGCAATTTCGTTTGAGACTCGACTAACCGGTTTCACTTTATTGTTGACAGTAGTTCCACTGTATCAATCATCCCAGCATCTCCACAAGGTAGGGAGTCTCCCCCTCTCCCCCTCCTTCTTGGCTGCAAATTGTCTCAGATCAGCTGATTCATGTTTGTTTTTTTTATCGCAAACTATTCTCCATTCGCTATATCCAAGCTGGTGCTTCTCTTGGCTTATTCTAAGCGCAAATGATTGTCAGCTAGCTTTGAAGGATTTACTTTTGTATAGAGCTTTTCGCTGATCCTTGATTTAATAGAGAACACTCTCAATGACCCAATATTAGGGAACAATGCTTATAAATTTTAATGATCATTAAAAACCTGCTTTGATGATTTGTCGCCAGATGAAGAGAACGAGAGAAACTATTGTTTACGTCTGAATGGCTTGCAGAAATTATAAGACACTCCGAGACTACTTGATTTCTTGATCTGGTTTTTGTATTAGGGCTCAGAGTTGCCGCTTAGCCAGGGCGTTGTCGTCTAGCCTTTTATAGGTGACAAGGCATACCACCTCAATAAACCTTTTTGTATAAATGAGTGCATGTTATTGTTACTCCATAAATCATCCATTGCAATCAAAATTCTATGAAACTGGTACAATTTAAGGTCATCAAATGATCAAACGGTGGTCATTTTAAATTCTTTTCACAGAGTTATCAAATCATTTTTAATTACATGTGTCTTTAATAAGCCATTAAACCAGAAAGATTTAATATCCATAAAACATCAACTGATATCATAATGAGAGTGAGAATATTGAGGAGGATTAACTCTTCCCCTTCCTTTTCTTCATTCTATCACCCTTGTCCTGATTATGAAACATGCACCCTTCTGGTACTAGCAGTTATGGTCATGGAGATATGACACTTGGTGTTAGTGGCCCGGGACGGATATGGTGTTGTAAAAGGAAGTTTGTATTAGTGAGAACGATATCATACTTGACGGCTATCTCTGGATTTAGGAACGTAGGGAAGGAAGTCTGACCCAATCTGTTCTGCGATTTCCATTGTTATTTTGAGGTCTAATTTTTCCGTCTCTTTTCGGCCTCTTCGTAGCAAGCTGTCATGTTTCTCGCGTTCAGGTCCCCAGCGAATAGTGTCGTTTTGGATTGTGCTGGTAACTTTTCCTGGCTGACTTCGAAGTCTTGTTCTTCCTCCGCATTATACTGTTCTGCTGGTTAGGGTGCTATTGCTGACTTTTCCAGCGCCATGGTGACAGAAAGAACTTTGGCTTATTGTAGATTGTTGGGAATGAAATGGGGTCCAATCCGTTTTTAATGAGCATTTGTTAACTACATCACATGTGCGTGAAGAAGGCATGCCAGCATTTTGTTGGTGTTGCATCACTCAATTGAATGGTTATTTGCGGCTGTGCAATTTTGGTTGATTTTCAAGTCGAGCTTTGGCTACAGCAACATAAGTGACCTCGTGAGTACTCATTTATGTTACGCCTCTTTTCTGATTAAGATGCTCATTACGAATAGTGTATTACAACTGGTGAGTTTGTTGTCGTAATCTAACCTAGGTACTATTTTGTTCTTCTTACCAATCCTCTGTTTTGTGTATATGTTATTCTTTTTATCTATAGAATGAAGATGAGCTCACTGGATTGTCGCAATTATTTGTCTTTCTCAGCCGCAGAGGCAGAATGACGCTTTCTAACCACGCCTTTTTCATTATCCACAGCGATAAATCACTATAATACTTCTTAAACGTTAAAAAACAAAAGGAGACAAAGTGTTGTTGAAAATTGCGTTTTAGCCAATTCAAATAATTTCTTTCTTATCAATGATCCACACAACGAATAATACAATGTAGGAAATTCGCTTAGAGAAGAGAGATTGCTCCTTCGTCGTCTGTAGAAACATATGAGGGTCAATGAAGATTGCTTCAATTGATTTAACTAGGCTTATTTTATTCCCTGTTGCAAAATTTCCTATTTATTTTAATTATATTTTCCTTTTCCATTGATTTGCTCCAGATAAACATCCGAATCCATCTTCTTTCAAATGTATTATTTTTTTAGAAAAAATATTCCTTGAAAATGAGCTTGTAAAAGAAACTAAATTTACGTCCTTTTACATCTCTACTTTATAAAAAAACAAAAAAAAACAAATGCAACGAATCCTTCATGAGATTACCAGGAAGATGTACAGTAGACAAAATAAGGTAGCTGTGTTATGGAAGAAAAGCAACTAACAAATTTCTTTTAAACATTTTACTCGCAATGTTTTTAAATTATAGCAACATAGATATAAAGTTTCACAATAGTGATTCAATAAAGTATGTGCAAAATAATAATTTACAATATGTTGAAAGAATAAATAATTACATTTCAGTGAAATCATTTGATTAACTACCATTTATACATAAATAATTCAGATACGAAACAAGTTCGCAGTTTTTTACTTCCTCTACTTTCAATGGAATGAAATTATGTTATGAAGGAGGTAAAAATTATTTATACAAACCAAATCTTATTTCTACATTTATGTTTAAGAAAAAATCATTTCTATACGATAAATATACATAAAACTATGACAATTATTTAAAATTTAAGGTTATATACTTATTCAATATTTAGGAGAGGAAGGGACTTGGAGGCCTATTGAACAGAGCAAAAATCTCTCCGCTTTCGCATAATAAAAC
>OZ018323.1:59759130-59928039 GCA_963969495.1 Ceratothoa steindachneri | reverse complement strand
TATAGAAAGATGACACCCATTTGCGAGGCTTCATTGTTAATCCTATTTCGTCTTGCAATGTGGTACTACACATTTACTGCGATGACAGACCATTTAAGGCAAATAGGCCAATGTTCAATTACGTTTTCCCGTCCTTCATAGTAAGTGCCCCTCCAAATTCTGGGGGTCCTTTTGCTACGATGACAGAATCTTAGGAAAATATGCCCATGTTCGATTACGTTTACCACTCATTCGTAATAAGTGACCCTCCAGATTATGGGGTTCTTTTGCTCCGATGATAAACCATTAAGGAAATTAGGCCCATGTTCGATTACGTTAACATCTCCTTCGTATTAAGTGCCCCTCCAAATTATGGGGTTCTTTTGCTACGATGAGAAACCATTAAGGAAAAAGATTAAAAAAATATTAAGGTATTTGATTTAGAATCCTACCCTAATAAATACATTTCATTTAATACACCAACATTTTTTTGTGATTTGGCATCATAAACAGCGACAAAATATTTCTATAATATTAATTTTTTCAATTAATTCCTAAGGTAAATAAATCTGTTTAAACTTGGGAATAATTAGTTAAGCAAACACATTAAAAAAAAAAACAATTGTTTCATGATATCAGAAAAAAATATTCCAAAATGGAGACAAACAGATGAAAGTGCTTTTGGAACCCTTTCAGTCGTCTTCTTTTTTTAGATCTTTTGGGTCTGTGAATGCGAATGAAGAGACGGAAAGTTTCTTGACGCATTCCCTCCTTATGCATTGTAGGTACTCTGTGTACTGAAAATAATAAAAAAGGGTCCATTACACACTAGTCTGAATTGGCATAATTACATGCTTGTGGCAGTAGATCATCCACGTATCCTTGCAACTATAGTAAGGTTAACAGAACAGCTTTTCACCGCCCTTGTATATTATTTCAAATGACTTTAAAATAAACTTTCGAGATATCTGAGCTAACAAATGCGTTCAAATTAATACTGTTTATGTACATACTAGTTCGCCTCTTCTTCATTTTTATCAATCTCATGTTTTCTTCTTACGCCTCACTAAACAACATCTTTCATGATACACTCAGACCTCTCTATCATTTCTCTCACATTTAACGCCCACTCTAAACACTTTCCACTTACTTCCGATGAAATAGTGGTATTTAATTAAAAAAAACATATATATTTATTTATCCCTCTGATCGTTAGACTAAGACTCAGTTTTTTAGTTCATCAACTTTCAGTTTCTTTTGTGATTCACAGGTATTCTTAAATTGAATATGGCGCCATTTAAAGTCTATTAGAATCCAACCTTACTTTAAATGAAAAAAAAATGTAGAAGAAAGACAATTTCTTCATAGTGTCCATAAAAGCATTAAAAACTCTTTTCTCCCTACCTTTAGGTCTTCCGGCTCCGGGCATCTTTCAACAGCTTCCAGGACAATGCTTGCTAATGGGGGATTCCAGCCAAGTTTCGTCTGCACTTTCGCATTTACCATCATTCGATTAATAGTGTCGTTGAGGCCAAGCTAGGAAATAAATGCCAATAGCAATCGGCCATTTTGATGATATCAATGATACACTTCGACTAGTTTCGCTCTTCTCATCATTTCAGATAAATGAATTCCTGTGTCCAACATTTAACTCTAAAATCTAGTAGGCCTAGTAGAACAAATAAATTGTTCGAGACTTTTATACGACCCTGTAGACTGTAGACTGCGCAAATTGAGACCCAGATGTCTAAATTTGCGCAGTAGAGTGTTTGGTCCTCTAGGCTTTTAATACACATTATCCGCATTCGGATCTAGCATTTTGGGTCGATGAGTTGTGCTAATGCATTGCTGTTTATATCTTGTCTTCCAATTATACTCAACGTTATTTTTATTCTTTTCTTTTTCTCCCTGCAATTCCGATTCTACGTAAACCTTATTTTTATATTAATTATATCTTCCCGGAATGTTTTTTTATTGAAATGACAACAGACTATTCTGAATTTTAATTCCTTTCCTCTGATACAATTTTTCGCTTTGCTGTATCAAACCCCTAATTTTTAAAAGATGATAATAAGCTCTTGTGATTATCAATTTGTAGACCCTAATTAACATCCAATTTGTAGAATTAACCCAGGGGTAGAGGGGAAAAGCTGCCAATTCGATGATTCGTACTATTGCAACATTGGTTTAATGCTCGGTATATATAATCAAATACCACTGGCGGGGCAATAAACTATATAGTGTCATTATACGAGTATTAACTAATATTTACAACAGTGTTAGAGAAGTCCTACCATCCCAGCCTGCATCAGAATGCATCGCCTTAAGTGGTACCCTAGAATGGGATCGGTGGTAGCACTGTCCACAATTGTCTCTGGACGACTCTCCGCAAACGCCGGTCCTGAAAAGATGATTTGAGAGATGAGAAGGAAATGGTTTAATCCGGCGAGGAGACGCCCAAACACGGAGAGGAGGGGGCTAGCCAGAAGAAATAAATAGACAACTAAAAAGAACGAACAGGAATAGCGAAAGAGGTCAGATTGTAAAGGACTGGACTAATTTCAACTTAAAATGGTTAGGGTTCGTGCATTAAGAGCCTTTAAGAACAAATTGGTGCATAAGCATTGGCGGCTCGTGTATAGGCACTGCGGAACTGCATCCCCCCCTATTTTCCATTCGATATTATCGATAATATTCAATATAATGAGTCCTTTTTTCTTTAATTCTTTCTTTATACTTGTACATTATATAATCTTTAAGCTTAATGTCAGTAGCCATCCCCTAGTTTATGAACAAAATACAAAATCCTTGTATAGAACTGTGCGCTTCACAGTTCTAGCGACGCGGTGTTTATCTGTTGTGCGCATGCTCACATGTCCGAGATAGGAAGCTGCACGCTCACACAGTGCCACCCCTGGTGTGCTGGGGAAATGTAGTGTGTTTTTTTTACTCCGCGTGTGTTATGCTTAAAAACGTGTTCATATTTTAGAATTGATAAAGTGTCAATTTAATTCATATTTTTTCGGTTCTTTTATTTTACAGAAAATTTAACCATGGCCTCCTTGCATTCTAAGAAATAGGTTTTGTGACTGTGAGTGAACTTCAAAAACTTAAGTTTTCACAGCTGTCTCTCCATGAGAAAGTTGCAGTTAAGAAAAGGCCGTTCAACGCCTGATCTCCAACTATCTCAGCAACAACAAGAAATTTATTCGTAGCTTTAATTCTTAATGGTACCAACGAAAAGGTTGGCTTTGCGGCTGTGAAGTAAAAATGCACTGTTTCCGTCTTTGATGTTTGGAGGTGATGTAACGTGGACAAAAGATGGTTTTAGAAATATAAAAAAAATGAAAGAAATAACTGAAAAGCATGAGAAGTCAAAGCAACAGGTTGATAATGTGGTTTCACTGTGACTTTTAGGAACCGTAAATATTATATAGAGACTTAGTGAGGCATACAGACTTTCAATCAATGAACATAACATAAAGGTTAAAAAGAACCGTGAAATTTTATCCAAAATAATAGACTGTATTAATAAGTAATTTTTTTTTGGTTCTGTTTAGGATTTTATCAAGTTTATCTAAAAAAATTCTTTTTATATATTTAGTTCCTTTTACATAATATTAAAACAATGCTAAAAAAATTATGATGCAGTGCCCCCATTAATTTTAGCTACGAGCCGTCACTGTGCATAAGGAACAAGGCAAAGCAAATGCTATAACAATAATTCCCCCCTCCCGCTTCCCCACTCTCTAGTATAATTTGAAAGCCCTCAAGTGTCGTCAGATATTTCCTTCTACTTACCAATAGCCATGACGAAGGAAGTCTTAGGAATGGACAACGCAGTAGCGCAAGTGAAAAGATCTTTCAGTGGTCCTGAAGTTCCTGAGGTCAACGAACTCACACTCTTGCATTTGTTTTTTCTCATTTTGCATTCGGCAGCAGTAAAATTGGGACAATCAGGATCTGTGCAATAAAAACAACAAAACTAGAACAAAAATCAGAATTCGACTTCGATACTTCTTTTAAGTCCATATAGTTACCAACATTCAAATTCCTGCAATCGCAACAAATCCTTATTTTTTGGTAACTGCTGCAATAGTTGCTAATGTCAAATTGAATTCTCTCAGCACGCCGATCCAGGATAAAAATTGGTATGCTAATCTGAATTCCTAATTCTGATACGTCTAAGAAAGGGCAATAAACAATAATAGTAGCTACCTTACACACCATTGATAATAAATAACAGTAACTCACACAGGAGTGATCACTAACTCTATCAAATCCGAATTTTTTTTCCATTTAGGAATTGTAGTCTTTGGACGTCAGCAAAGGGATAATACTCAATGTAATAATTATTTTTGAGATTTACCTGCATTCTAGACATGTATCACATATGATACATTCGATCGCAACTGTTAAAAATCTATTTTATATATAGTCTATAATACAGGCGTCGGCAAACCCTGGCACGCGTACCAAACTTGACACGCGAGGCATCTATCCTTGACACGTGAAAAGATTTTTCCTCTCTTTTAAGCAAGGACACGATCACATTAAAAAGAATATATATTAAAATTACATATTTTCTATTAATAAAATTTAATATATTTCTTTTAACGCAATATTTATCCTATCTTTTGGGTATATCGACTTAGGTCTGTTGACCATATGTTAGATTATGTACATTGCTTGGCACTCAAGACCAGATTTTTTTTTTTTAGTGGTATTTGCACGCAAGACCAAAAAGTTTGCCGACTCCTGCCTTATTATTACACAACTCTTATTTAATAGCAGAATACAAGTATGACTTAAAAAAAAGAAATATAAACATAAACGGGTCTGAATTTGTGGGAGGGGGTCTTCAGGCACCTAGTCCACGCTCCCGGGATCCGAGCATACATACAACCTCCTGTCTCACCGCCCTTCCACCCATAGCGCCTGCAAATGGACTTTATTATCGAGGTTTAACTGTTTTCGGAGATTCCCACCACCACGATCCTGAACACTCCAGTCGGATCGCACATCTTAATCACATTTGAACTCCCTCTCTCGTATCTCCTTATTTAAAGATCTCCATTTAAAAACTCTCTTTCAGATGCCCTCGTTGGTCTTCGCTTCTTAATTTTAGTAAATAAAAATATGCATTATTATTTACATAAAATTAAAAAGTGAAAACTAATGTGGCATATCCGCCGGAAGGAGTGTAAACAGAGGGAGGTAAAGAAAAGGTTGAAGTTAACGGAGGAGAAAATGAGTGTAAGGTAGATATCCCGAGTAGTCTAAAGAGGAGACTACTTAGTTCGTACAAGAACAAAAGGTCCCGCAACTCTCCTGACCCACCTCATATGGAGGCAGAGGACAAAGTAGGTGATAAAAAAATGGTGTTAAAAGGAGAAAATCGATACCTGCGGGCAAACAGAAAGACGGACAACATCGAATGGTTCAAATTCATCACTTACCCATTGAGAAAACTCCCCCTATGGTGTACATAGATGGTGCGGGCATGGGGTACTTGGAATTGGTGTAAATAGCAGGTGGGTACACTAGCATGGGGTTTTTCGCGCCCTCAACCCACGCTGACAGCACGAGAGTGCAGGTCAGTAGCAGACATTTCCTTAGCACATTCGCCATCGAAGCTCGTTTCGATCGAGGTCTTTCTTCCGCCCCCAAAATAACTCTGATGATTTCGTAAAAATTAAAGATCGAAGTTAAAAAGAAGGACTGAAAAAGACTGATCAAAATATGGGAATAACGAAACAGATAAAAAAAGATAGTGAACGAAACCGTCGCGTGGAAGTTTCTATGGATTGCATTTTTTTTTGTCTTAATCTTTCAAGCGTAGGACAATTTCATGTTTTTTCCTTATAACCCGGCGCCTTATATGTCAGCCTATGGCTAATGGAGCTGATATTTGCCACCTTCTCTTGCCCCAGGTCCGGTTCCTTCTCCCATCTTCACTACTTTACAAACTCTTCTTCTCGATTAAGTTGCCCCGGGCTACGGTTTATCCCCTGGGCCGCCAGCCTATACAAACTCCACCCACCGCGCATTTGATGATTTTGTCTCGGTTGCATTTGTGTAGCGCATATTGTGACTATATGTGGAACTGTCTGGTTCCCGGTGGCAACTGTACCATTAGACTATAATGGTCAGACAGGTGCAGTATTTTTATGTGGTTAGTGCATGGGAGCCTTGACGTGGGAGGGACGTAGGTGTCGGGTTGAATGGCGTTAAAGAGGTATTTGGACCAAGATGTTATGTTGTGTGGGTGGAGAGTTTGGTAGGAAACACTTACACATCAGTCGTAGTGACTCTTTTTCATGATAATAAAACCTACATGAACGTGTATGCTTTACGCGCATTCGCAATGATTGACGTACATAATTCTTAGTATACAGGCATCGCCCCAAAGTCCGGAGCTTCTCATAATATTATCGTTAATCTCAGAATTAAAATTAAGATAAGAAAGTGAGTGAGGCTCCCCCATCCCCACCATATTATCCCCCATTTTTATCCCCATACTTCCTAACTAGCTTTATTTATCCCATCTTTTATTATCCATTTTATTTTTAGTATTATTAGGATCTTGTCTCTCATCCTTTTATCTGATAAGTTCTTAATTCTGTATTTATTTTCCTTCGTTTTAATTATTTATTATCATTCATTTTTTATTATTTTAGGGCGGCGAATATGCAATGTATATCTCTCATGAATGCGGGAGAATGATGAAATAAAAAATAAATGGAAAAAGATTTCTTCGTAAAAATGTTTTTTCCCTTAAATCCGGAAAAAAAATCGTGCAGGGGTGAGAATCGTACCAAGCACTCGCTATGATCTGTTAAAGGTTAGAAATTACCGATTTTTTAACAGTTAAAAAATCGGTAATTTCTAACCTTTTCCTTAGAGCATACAAAATATGTCATCCTTCCTATTTAGATGAAGAAATTGTCATTATCAGGACCATTTTTTCTAATTTGTATTACCCCGATTGGTTCATATCGTCTGCCCATTTTGCAGCTAGGAAAACATTCTATGGTAATAAGCCTTCCCGCACTAACGACTTCAACAAATGTATAACATTGCCATTTAATAATAAATTAAATAGTTTAAAGGACATATTTGGAAAAGCGGGTATTAATCTAGCCTTTAAATATAATAATTCCTTAAACCAATTGATGATGGCCAGGAAACCCAAAGAACATCATAACATAGGAGTATATGCAGTACCATGCAACGATTACCATAAAGTTTATATAGGGGAAACGAGGAGAAATCTAGACAAGAGATTGTATAAACACAAAAGAGATATTAGAGTGGGCAGCGAAAGTAGTGGAATTTTTTGCCATGTTAGAGACAAGAATCATACGATCGATTTCAATGGAAATAAAATGTTATTTAAATCGGCCAACTATGTTAAGAGAATAATCGTAGAATCGAGCTTGATATCGTCAGTTCCTAATTTAAATCTATCTGAGGGTCAATTTTCTTTTAATCCTGTAATAAGATCGCAAATAAACAAAATAGTAAAATGCCAGCCCTTCAATATGTTTAGGCCTAACCCCCTCCCCAGATTAGCCACAAGTAGGGGATTGGGGGGAAAAAGAGGGGATCTTGTGTTATGCTTTTCTCTTATATATTTTCTGCCCAGTGTCAGTTTAAAAAGGGTGTGAGATACACCGAAACTGTTCTGAATTAAATTGTCTTCGGAGAATGTGGTTTAATTCCTCATCTTTTCTTGCGATATTGCATTAATTTTCATCATATATATATATATATATATATATATATATATATATATATATAACATACAACTCAGTGAGACGCCTGGTGCTGCTTGCCATGAAAAAGTGTTTCAATGTCCAGCTCGATGGATGAGGTAAACAACAGAAGAATGTCATTAAGGTGGCGGTCCGAGAGTTGGCAGTGAAGGTGAGACTTCGTGTTCTTCATTCTGGAGAAGAGCCGTTCGCAACAGTAAGTGCTACAAGGAGCTACAAGGAAAAGAAGTACCGTAGAAGACCTTACGGTCCATTCAAAGAGGGTACCTTTGGGCTAACAGTTGAGCAGGCACAGTTCTGCACAACGACTTAACTGCCCAAACGGCGACTTTTCAAGACTTTGTCCAGTCTTGACTTAAACTGATCAACAGAATTGCTGTTGACAACTTCCACTGGAAATGCGTTCCAGCTACCGCAGATGCTGTATGTGAAAAATTTACCACACAGATCACGGTTGTAACGCTTCAGTTCAAGTTTGTAGCGGTGATTTCTCGTTCTGCCCTCACTAAGTTGGAAAATATCCGTGTAGTCTACATTATCAAAGCCTCGGAAGTATTTTAAACACTTCGATATGCTGCCCACGCAGTCTTCGGGTTTCCAACGAGAAAAGATCTAATTCCCTTAATCTATCGTCGTAACTTTTGGGTCTGATAGAGGGAATCAGTTTAGTTGCCCCGGCTTGCACACGTTCCAATCTCGCAATATCCTTTCGAAACGAAGGACTCCAAAATTGTACGGCATACTCCAGGTGCGGTCGGACAAGTGAATTGTACAAACAGAGTACTATTTCCTTGTTTCGATATCCAAACTGTCACTTTATATAGCCTAACGTCCTTTGGGCCTTTTTCTCCGCCTCTATGCACTGTTTCGAGAACTTGAGGTCACTAGTGATTGTTACACCCAAGTCCTTCTCGGTACCAGTGCCACGCATCGTGGCCAAACATGACCACGATGCGTTGAACATGCGCAATGTATTTTGGAAAATTGCTAGAAGAGAGGACGAGGTCGCGGAAGAAGGACGACGGAACTTCGCATTCAGTTCATCATTGCACTGCAGCTCCACCAACTCCATCTACAAGGTGGTGGGCCAGAAGCTAGGCCTTCGCGGGCCGGAGGTTTCCCGTCCTTTCCTTATGGTGAAAGGCTTAGAAGGGGAAGAGTTCGAGGGGACTTGATTGAAGTCTTCAGGTGGGTAAGAGGTTAAAATAGGGGAGACATAGGTAAAGGTTCTTATTTTTAGTGAACAGGATTATAGGACACGTAGCAATGGGATTAACCTGGACAAGTTTAGATTTAGGAAAGAGATTGGTAGAAATCGGTTTGCAAATCGAGTGGTAGATTAATAGAATAGGCTAACTAGTCATGTGCTAGAAGCGCCCTCCCTGCCGAGTTCTTAGAGTACATTAGATAAATTTATGGATGAGGATGCTAGGTGGGATTGAACTTGTTGCTAGATTTATGGATGAGGATACTAGGTGGGACTAAACTGAGTAATGAGCACAGGAGGTGCCTCGCCAGGCTATTGATTAGCCTTTCGCAGCCTCCTTATTTCCTTTAGTCCTTAATACAACAATGGCTAATAGGTGTGGAGAGAAAGGATGATAATAATACCCAAAATTAAACTGGAAATTAAAACCGGGGACAAAGAAACGTGGGAAGAAGTAATTATAGGCGATAATTTGGGGGAGATTTCGGCCCCTCGCTCATTCTGGCTCGTGTCATCGAACACAGCTGCGTTTACTTAATCTTCTCTTAATCCTGATTTGGAGATTAGCATTAATCTGATAAGAACTCGGGCGGTGGGGGGGGGGGGGCGGTGAGGGCGGTTCGTGCAAACTGTCCTGAGATTTATGGACGTAAAATTATCTGTGAGCGTGCGGAAATTGTACACGCACATGTACGTTTCAGTTATTTTAATACTGCCACTACTACTCACAGTATCCTATCAAACACCAATTCCACTGAGATACAGCGCATACAGTGTTCGGTGTCGCTCTGATTACAGGAGCCACATTAGCGAACTCCTGGGAATCGATCGTTCACACTTACAACCTACACCCAGGATACCTCTTCCACCACTCCCTTATGCCTCGTAGGGATGGGCAGCCAATTACACCTCAGCACACTACATATGGCAAAACAAAGTACAGGGTGCACCAGCAGCGCCCTAACAAACCCTTACACCCTGAAACAAAGGCCGGGCCTTTGCCTCCATCCAACACTTCTTAATAGCATTGCAAGACACTATTGCATGCAACACCCAAACCTTCTTCCACCAAACATTTATACAACTTCAACAACATACTATACCAAGCTACTACAAAGAATCCTTTACTTTCGTTGTTTTCCTCTTTTGAGGAAATAATGATGATGTAGTGTGTCGATGTATGAGGAGTGTGTCGTGTAAGAGAGTGATGATGGAGGTCGAGATGTATTTTATAGAATTTTAAAACACTATAAAAAGTAGCAACAGTTGCTTGTAAGTAACTTTCATTCTCACTACTACTACTGACGGTTCGGCTCTTCCATCATGTCTTCCCTTCATTACTATTCTTCATTCATTTCGGCTTTATTGTGGGAAGGTCACGTGGTTCGCATTTAGGGGTCTTTTATGTTCTAATTATATAATAATATGAATTAACCTTCTTTCCTAATCCTCATAAGGACATTAAAATAACAAAGTTAAAGTTCATTCGCAAAATTCACGGATTAATAATAAGATAAAGTTTATAGGCGTCTCAATCATAATTTATGAACACAGTTTTCCCAGAAATGGGAATAAAATACACTTATTAAGTTCAAAGAAAACCCTCAGCAATTAATATGGCGGCAGTTTAGGTAATTCATGAATATAACAGAATGTGCACAAAGTAAACTATCTCACTCTAACATCACATAATTTATAGGAGGCATACTGAAAGTTGCCCTCTCACAAAAAGAATGAGGGAAGAAAACGGCAAAAAATAAAAAACCTCTTTTCCCAAGTCTAAGAAAGCGGCGCTTTGCGACTCATGATTTTTGTTGAGTGAGGCGGATTTCAAAAATCCCATTTTGATACATCCTAAGCAGCTTATGGGACTGATTATCCAGTGTGGATATGACAATGATCTGACTTTATACTCGTGATTCGTATTGATAAATGGAAGAAAAAATATCACATTAGTTCGATCGTGCAATTTAAAAAAAAGATAAAAGAAATATATTCACATAAAATTATCTGGCAGACTTTTAAGCTGTAGATTATCAGACACTCAATCATAGTGCCACAAAATGAACATTAGAATCGTAGCCATTCAAAATATTTTAGAGTAGTTTCCTGTTATCGATGGTTCGTAGAGACAAATATGTATTGATCAAAGATACAAAAACGCCTACTTTGGAGGCCAGAAAACTGATTCCTTTCAAAACTAATTTGAAGCTCTCATTTTGATCTTATCTTAATCCTCAATTGATTTTGTGGTTAATTATTGGATTTACTTGAGATTAAGAAGTATATTTTATGCATCTATCCCTCTTTTTTGTCACTTCGGCTCCTAATTTAATTACCGCAAATTCATTTTATGTGGACATTCTCCCTCCTCACCCTTTTACTTATATATTACAGTTTTATGTATTTCCCGTAAATATATATATATATATATATATATATATATATATATATATATATATATATATATGCTGATTAACTCATAGAAAATAAGGAAAGATGATACACAAGCGATTGCGTCTTTTTATAAGACCCATAAAGGATCTTATATATATTAAGAAAGTAGAAAAAGAGAGATAACAAACTGAATAAAATATTTTATCCTAAGAAAGTGGAATAATGGATGCGGTTCGAACCTGTCGAGTGCCTCTTCGCTTTTCCGGCCACCAAGCTAACCACTCGGATGGTGTCCGAGTGCCTTGATGCAGCAGACTAATTTCTTTATAGTGCCTGGCATTGCAAATAAAGAATATTTTTTTTAATATTTAAGGGTAAACAACTTTAACATCATTCATAAATCAGAGTACCTAACCTAGATTAGGTTAGGTTACATTATCATCTCAATAAGTGTAGATCAAGCATTGGAATAAATAAAATGGTAGATCACGTAGTGGAAGAGCATTAGAAGCATTGTATGTATCTACCGGGAATAGAGGACCTAGTAGGGTTGCTCACTCACTCTTCATAGTGGGACAAAGAATAAGTTTTGCCTATGTATCCTCTATAGATTTTAATTTAACTTCACTGACCGAGGGGGAAACCCGACCGAATGCTCTGGTACGATAACTATTTCAAATTGCCCGCCGCCACTCACCACCAGCACAGCACCCATCCTCAGTGAACAACACGCGAGCAACAGGTTTACGCCATCACGACGTATGTTTACCAGGTAAGAAAATTGATTTTTCGCATGTCTGTTGTTATTTTTCACGGTTCTCATATAGTGTCTCACGTCGCTGAATATGGCGTGATTGTTTTGAGTTAAGTTTCATTACGATATTTAGCCATATTGACATATTATCGAGTGAAATGAAGTGCGTCCTTTCGAAGTGGCCACCATGGCATTGTTTTGAGAAAAAATGGTGATGCGGGAGAACATCGACCGCCAACATGTAGGGAAACACCGATGCGTGAAATTTTGAAAATTCGATATACTTTGAAATACTTATAAAAACATAACAAAAAGTGACTTATTATGTATATTAGCATGAAAATAAATGGTGGTGAACTAGTGCATTTAAATGAAGTGGAACAGTGTTTTTTTGTGTAAAGTTGAAGGTGACTTTTAGTGAATTATGATGCAAGATCAGTGAAATTATGCTATAAACACATGAAATAACTATTATATAAGTGACTTAGGTTATTAGAATGACTCTAGGATTAATATACAATTTGCAAAAAAAATTTACCACCGGATGTATTCGAGGCATGGCGGTCAGTGTACCCCCACATTACTACGATTTTTGAAACAAATATTTAAAATACTAATATGGTTTAAATACTGTAAAAAATACTGTAATATATAGCTAATTGCTAATATGAAGTACGCAAGACTAATAATTCTTAAACTAGATTTCAGGAAATTTGTTTTTTGGCGGGTTCAACTTTACATATTCATATGTCTAATGTCATTAACTCTTTCAGATCTAGCCTACTGCCTTTTTAGAAGCCTAATCACCATGCCTTACAAGTATATCAGGAAAAGTGACCAGCAGCTCGACGGCACCAACCTGGAGGCTGCATTGAAGCACCGGATTGCAACCAATTGCAGCATCAAAGCGGCCACTGAGGAATTTGGTGTCAAGAAAACAACTCTTGTGGTAAGTTTAAAAATTCATTCATCCCATTTAGGCTACATCAAAGGTCTGGAATTCACTTCCTCAGTCTGTGTTTCCAGACTCATTTAACATTTCCTCTTTTAAGAGGCAAGCCTGCCAGCATTTTCGGAACCATACTTCATTTTTTTTACTTTATTTTGTAGCCAAGATTTATATATTTTATTATTTTCATTTTTTTTAGCAAGGGCCTTCTCAGTCCTAATTCATTTCTTTTGTTACAGGATGCCTTCAATCGGTCCAAGAAATTGTCTGACGGGGTCACTTATGTGCCTGTGCAGCCCCATACTAATAGGGTTTTCACCCCACAACAGGAGCTGCACATAGTGGAATATACCAGCCAAGCTGCCAAGATGTTCTATGGCCTGCCCATGAACGAGGTGCGAAGGACGGAATACCAGTATGCCAAAGCTTGTGGGAGCCAGACCATCCCTGATGCCTGGGAGAAGGACAGAATGGCAACGCGAGACTGGTACTACCCATGGACCGTCATCCAAACCTTGTGTTCAAGGCTCCGGAAGGCATGTCAATTGCCAGGATTGTAGCCTTTAACAAAGTAAATGTGGAAACCTTCTTTAAGGCTTACACATTAGCTATGGAGAAGTACGAATTCACTCCGGACCGGATGTACAATTTGGATGAGAGTTCTTTGTCCACAGTTATGAAGCCTGTTAAGGTTGTGTGTGCGAGGGGTCAGCCAGTAGCCACGCAAGTAACTCAGGAGGGGACACCATGGCGTTTGTGGGTATATAAATGCTGTGGGGCAGTCCATCCCTGCATTGTTTATAATCCTCAGCTGCAGATGGAACCCAGCTTTCATGAGGAACCCGATTTTCGGTTTTAAAGGCATATTGCATCTTAATGGCTGGATGAACGGTGAATGCTTCGTGCAAGCACCGAGGCATCTTCATGAAAAGTCTGGTTTTTCTGTAGAGAACAAGATTCTTCTTATCACGGACAATGTCGAATGTCACATGAACATTCATGTTGTGGAGTTTGCGATCAAGCATGGTATCGTCATTTTAACCTTGCCTCCACATACGACAGACAAACTTCAGCCATTCGATGTGAGTGTGTTTGGTCCCTTCAAGACATTTCTGCGTGACTTACTAAACGAGCACTCTCATGCACCTTAACGAACACATAACAGTGCACCATTTGCCAGAGTTTGCCTCTGAGGTTTGGACTGAAGCCAGTACCCCCTCCAACATTCTCGGTGGTTTCAGGTCGACTGGTATCTTGCCTATCAATCGCAACATCTTCCCAGATGATGCTTTTGTAGGAGCACAGGTAATAGAGCGACCGGCACAACCTGTGAATTTTGCAGTAGAAGTAACTCCAACTTCTTTTGATGGAGAGGAAGGACTAGCAAAAGGCCATACCTCAGAAGTAGACCTTCCTGATCTGTCTCCCATGCATCTAGATGATGACCTGTCCCCTGCTGGTGTGATGGTGGAACCTTGCTGCTATGGGGACCCTGGCACCCCAGGCCCTAGTACTACTGACCCTGCCACCCCAAGCCCTAGCACTGCTGACCCTGCCACCCCAGGCCCTAGCACTTCTGACCCTGCCATCCCGGGCCATAGCACTTTTGACCCTGCCATCCCGGGCCCTAGCACTGCTGACCCTGCCACCCCTTGCCCTAGCATTGCTGACCCTGCCACCCCTTACCCTAGCACTGCTGACCTTGCCATCCCGGGCCCTGCCACCCCAGCCCCTAGCACTGCTGACCCTGCCACCCCGGGCC
Source organism: Ceratothoa steindachneri (assembly GCA_963969495.1). Taxonomy (NCBI): domain Eukaryota; kingdom Metazoa; phylum Arthropoda; class Malacostraca; order Isopoda; family Cymothoidae; genus Ceratothoa; species Ceratothoa steindachneri. The sequence goes on along the minus strand of OZ018323.1, from coordinate 59,913,213 downwards.
CTAGCAGCTCAAACCTTGCTTCCCCAGATATCACCCCAGAGAGTGTCAGGACCGTTCTCCAAGGCTGCTCCTAGTCCTTATGGAAAGGGACGTAAGAGGGTACGGGCCTGTATTCTGACTGAGAATGAGGAGGCCATCACATATCTGAGGATAGAGGCAGAGAAGAGAAAGAAGATAGAGGAGAAAAAGAAGGCAGCTGCTGAAAAGGAGGCATTAGGAGAGAAGAAAAGGTGTGCAAGGCTCAGGAAGTCTGTCCCTGTATAGCAAGATAGTGAGGAGGAAGACGTTGATGATGTTTCTATGCAGCTTGATGACTCCTCAGAGTACTCAGATGAGGTGGAGGACGAGGACAATTGGACAGAATTATCATACCCTTTTGCTGAGAAGGCACCAGAGGTGAGGGACTTTATAGTTTTGCAGCCAAAATTTATCAATTATCATAATTCATTATCAGGACTAGCCTAATCTGGCATATATATATTTATTTTTTTGTTTTATCTCAGTTTTCAATTCTTTTTCAGATGTGGGACTTTGTTCTTGTTGAGCTGAAGCTGGAAGAGGGAAGGAACGTGGTCACATTGGTGTGCTATGTAGCCCAGGTCTTGGCCATCACGGAGGATGGGAAGTTTAATCTTTCTTTCCTCCGCATGAAGTCACCTTTCTCCAAGGACACCTTTACCTTCCCTACCATCTTGGACGAAGCGTCTGTTGAGCCAGGAAAGTGTAAGGGTGTCCTGGTAACCACCAAGGGTGCCACCAAGAGGCAGGTCGACCTGGTTAAGGTGTATCCCCTTCAACATGCACTTCTGAGCCTGTAGTAGCCTACAGGATAAGGTATTTATTTGCATAGAGTTTTATGTCTTGAATTTCCTTTATTTGTATGTAATTAGGCTATAAATTGCTCAAATATACTTCAAGGTGTCTTAACTTCCCACTCTGGTTCAAATAGTTATTAATAATTCATAAAATTTTATAAAAATTCAAAAAATTATTTTTGTCTGCCAGAGTTAATTTTGTTTTGTCAAATAAATGTTAATTTTTTATGTGCTTATCTTTCATTTCATCACTTAATAATGATGCGGGGTAGCTAGGGTTTCATATGTGATGATTTCAGACAAAAATGAACAATGTTTTTTGTTTTATGAGCTTCAAAAATAAGGGTCGATGTTTCCCCACACTCCGGTCGGTGCTCCCCTGCGGTAGGGGAACACCGACTGAGGTCCCCCAAAAGTTTGAAGTGCCAAAATTGACACTTATTTTCTGAGTTGAGGATTTATGAGTATACCATAGGTGGGCCATGTTGTGAAGTTTGTTTTGGGCACAGTTTGCACTCGCTCAGATACAAAATGGATTTTTTATGCAGGTTTTCTACTAAACTTTAGCGCGATAACAAAAACTTTACAAGAATTTTCAGTAACTAATAATAAATTAAGCTACAATCAAAGCCACAATAAGAAAGTTAGTGAAAAACACCCATGCTACAACCACTCGCTTGGTAGCGTCGGAAAAGAAAGAAATAATGAAATAAGATATTCAGATCGGCAAAGGACATCACTCTTAAACAGTGGTACACAACTCCATGCCTGAGGGCCACGTGTGGCCCGCGAAGCCCAGATCATTCTATTTTTGTTTTTCGTGAAAACAAAATTTATTGAACCGCAACTTCGGCAACGCTACCAATTTGTTTGTTTAATTTTTTGAACGGGATTTCATTGTTGATACATTGACGAAGGTGAGCACTCTTAAGCTGATTTCGGGATTCCTGTTAGAAATTCGAGCCAATTGATGTTATTTCAATCATTGAATCTTTGGTCTATTTTTTGGAGGCATAGAGGTATGATGTATTATTACCACCGCCAAGGAGGTTATGTTTTCTGTAGCGTTTGCTTGTCTGTCTGTTAGCAAAATAACCTAAGGTTATGGACGGATTATGTTGTAATTTTGAGAAAACGTCCGAAATGGCCTAGAATAATTTATTAGATTATGGGAATGATCCGGATTAAATCATCCATTCAAGATCGATTTTTAAATTAGTTATTGTTTTCTTTTAATTTAGTTATTCTTAACATTTCAATTTTCTGCAATTGTGCTTTCCGAGTACTTTCTAGTTTTTTTTTTAAGCAAGTACTACTGAGGAAATTTAAATAGATACTGTTTAGCAAGTGAGAGATAGTTGAAGCAATTTTCAGCTCATATTCCTTCTCAGTGATGTTTGTTAGAAAATTAATTCTAATATTGTTTGACCGGTTCAGTGTCAGCCTGTATGATTTTACTTTCATACTGTTATCACTTTACTATAAATATATTTTTGCATATGATTTAATGATGGTTTATTTCTTGTTTTGTTTTTTTTGCATAATTTGGTGTGTTCAAAGATGAATACTAAGAGAAAGCGTAATGATGATAGGCTGTTCCAAGGCGAGTGGACCCTAAAATATTTATTTGTTGAGTTCAAGGGGAAGCCATTGTGCCTGTGTGCAAAGAGTCTCTTGCTGTATCAAAAACTTACAACGTGAAACTTATAACTCTCATTGAGTTATATCGGCGTTTCAATGCAAAAATATATCTAAAGCTGCTTACAAATGCTAAGTTTTGGGCTGTCCCAGTCGTTTTCGATCATGAATGTCAATAAATCGATTTTTTCGATCCAAAATAACAGATGACCATCTTGACGCTGTGTTGAGAATCGCAATATCTCCATTGGAAGCAAACGTGGGGAAATTGATGGAACAACAACGACTTCAAAAGAGTGAATTTGCAGCAAAGGAAAATACGTTTTAAAATGCTATTCGAACAATGAGTTTATAAATATAAAATAATGTGAGAATTGTTCCTTTTTATTTTCCTATTCGGCCGCTGATAAATCATGGAAAAGGAATTTGGCCCGCCACCCATTTTGAGTTGTGCACCACTGCTCTTAACCTTTACCGGTTTAAGTTACTAAACAATCGAAATTTCCTAAGCTCATAGGATGGTCTAATGGATTTAAAGAAAGAAAAAACCATGTGAGTTTAATAGGCTATATCAATATGATCTTTAAGTTTAGAACCAAGGCTTGTCCACGTACGATGGTCCAATTTCTACTTATATTGTTTAATTTTAGGCATGTTAAAGGTAGAATGCTGTTAAATTTTAATTACTTACACTTCACAGTAACTTTTTCGTCTTAGCCACAAGAAAAGTATAAGCACATATTTAAATACGAGGAAATGAGATTAATTCGCACGATGAACGCCACAAGGCATAACACGTGCTCGAACGTTTTAAACTGACAACACAGGTTTAAAACTTGGTTCACTCCTGCAAAGTGTATGTAATTTTACTAATTTATAATAAAATTTAGAGTGGCAAACCTTTTTGGGGTACGTTTAGGTAGCTTCATGTAACATCAGTCTCATATAATGTGAAAAATTTAATTTATCGTAAAAGGAAAGTTAAAAATTAGATAAAAATAAAGTTAGCTGTTACCAACTCAAATTTGACATTTTTTGCTAAATCTGGCTTTAAAACTGGCTTAAAACAGCCGCGGCAATTTCTTTAAAAAAAAAAGTCGTCTTTGTTCCTGTTCAAAGTCGCGGCAAAAGTCGCGGAAAATTGGCGGTGCGACTTTCGACTTCGAAATTCATAGTGCGGCAAAGTCGCAACGCCCAGCTCTGCTATTATTTATGATTGGAATAATTTTATTCATTACTATTATATTATTATTATTTCTGTTGAATCTACATTTAGGTTTTAATTCACAAAATAAAGCCCTTAGTTAATCTACTATTCAACCTTACACTATAATGTAACCGAGTTGTGGTGATCGGATTATGTAATAGGTAGGAGGACACTGGCACCAAATTGCAGGATTCAATAGGCCCAGCGAAAACCTCGACAAAAGGGACGCGCGGTGGTCTTATTAAATCCCAACATACTTCACACACATAAAATAATATGTCTAAAATTGGAATAAGGAAATGAGAATGTATAGATTAATTTGCATATATGAATTTGAATGCAAAAAATAAGGAATGTAAATAGATTTGTTAATATATATATATATATATATATATATATATATATATATATATAGAAGGCAAGCGGCCGTTGGAAGTGCGCGCGAGACACACGAATGTAAGAGCTCGCGAAAGATCAGAGACACCTGTGTCAATAAGACAACGCATAAACAAACAATTCACATCTCAGAATAGATTTATCAAAAGACTAGAATCTACGACGCACCTGGGTAAATACACCCGTTGGCCAAAAGGAATTGTATCACAAAGCTGCGAAAAGCGTATCCTATTATATAGATAAAACTTGGGATATGTAAGTAATTCGCCATACACAGCTTTCGGTAGCTCTGCCTTTGGGGTGGAGAACGATGAACACGACAACTGAAACTCATCCCTCGGACGATTCTAGGCTACGCCCTCTAGAAAATAAGCATATGTATATATAGTCGGAGCAGCTCAGTTAGAATGATTATTGTATTATTAAGATTATTAGATTACTGTCGTTAAGAAGATTATCTCGTTCACGTTCCCCCTTTTAAATTCACCAAGTCTTGTCACCCCAGAATTTAATACTTCGCGCTGAATATATATAGACTGCTAGTCGCCCGCAAAGTAACTTCGTAACGTGGCGCTTGCCCCGTTATTAGGCCAATATTAGAATATAATATATTTATGGAACGTCCTTCTTTACCTCGATTACCCTGAAACCTTCGGTAAGCCCAGCCAAAATAAGAACACAGTGAAGAAATCATCTTTGGAGTCAGATACTTAATTCACCTTCATATAAGCTGGGTATCCTCATAAATTAGTAACTAACACCAACCCCTATACATTAACAGAGAATAAAATAATAAATTGTAAGTCTTTATCATGAATATTATCCCAAGGAGAGAGGGTCATCAACCCAAAATATAGCCAGATGCCTTAGTTACCATTAATCAGCTACTTCAGTGGACAATTCCATTAATCCGTGATCCGTTAATAACAAACATTCATTCTAGAAATAATATATATTAATCAGTTTTTTTAGTAAAGGGCATATATTTTTATTCAGATTTTATGTCCGAACAATGTCAAGTCAGAAGTCTGGGACTCAAAAAAGAAAAGAAAGAAACCTTCATGAAGAGAATGAAAAAAGTGGACTGTAAACTTTCTTTCAACTAGGTGTTATGAAAGCTTGTTGATATCAATACAGATCTCAAACGTGCTGAACAACAATGTGCTGAAATTGCTTCAGTAAGCCAGATAACTGAAGATAATCAAAGAACAGAAGTGGCACCTGCTGGTACGGTATTCATAAATGGGTCAAATAATGCTGCGCTTCTTGCTACAAGTACAATGACTGGCTGTATTCCAGTTGTGGGTGTTGATATTGGTGTTTATGAGAAATTAGCCGCGGAGAGAGTTGAAAAATGCATCATAAGCGCCAACTCAATTTCCCAACATCATTTCCACGTGACAGTAATTAACAACATTCCCTGAGAGTATACGCTCAGTACAAAATCAAAATGGTGAAATTTCAAGACGAGATTGGCTGGTATGGAGTCCATCACAACAGGTTCTCTCTTGTTTTCCGTGCAGTCTTTTTCAAAAAGAAACCGAAACTTTAAAATCGTATTCGCGTCTAACAAATACTAACTAGCAAAATTCATAAACACGAAAGATGCAATGCCCGTGATTTTGAAAGACGATTGATATCAGACAACTGTATTGAAAATCTTTTGGAAACTTAAATTGTAACTGAAGCAGCAAGATGGCGCAATCTCTTCAGACGGATCATAGACATTGTTCTTTTTCTGGGGGTCGGGGAAAGAGGCATAGCATTTAGAGGATCTTGGCAAAGAATTTGAGATGGAAGAAATGGAAACTCTTGGGCTTGCTAGAACTGTTGTCTCGGTGGGATCTTGTTCTGAAAGAACATGTGTTAAAAGTGAAGAAATTTCAGCAGAAAGGAGGGTGACTAAAGCTATACTATCTCTCAGTCGAGCCTCAAAACCAATTCATTTCTCTTTGCTCAGAACTTGTTCCAAAACAAATTCTCTTTGAAAGAAGCTGCTCGAAATACTTTTCAATTATGATTGAGCAAACCGCCTTTATATTACGATATCTTGTGAAAGACGATTTTGCATATGTTATCGAGGAGCGATTTTTGAAGTTTGTTGATTGCAGTAACAAAACTGCAAACGATGTTGGGAAAATGGTACTGGAAACATTGAAAGAGAACAACATCCATTTCTCAGATTGCAGGGGGCAAAGCTACGACAATGGATCTAATATGGCTAGAAAATACTAAGGAGTACAGGCACGTATTCTGTTTGAATATGGTTTGGCACTCTTTTTACCATGTGGATGCCATGCTTCAAATTTATGTGGAACAAATTCTGCTAAATGTTGCCCCGAAGCCATCACCTTTTCGGAACAATTCAGACAACATAGACTCTCTTCAGCTCCAGTCCACGATGTTGGGAGACTCTTTTGAACAAGACAAGAAATCAATCGCTTCACTCAAGTCCGATACAAAATAGTCTTTGAGAATGGATTGTGTAAAAACTTTTACAGCAAACCTTACGAGCATTTGGGCTGCACTTGAAGAACTGTTAACATTGAATCTGACACTTAAAACATGGTGCTATTAAGTATTTCTTATCGTTTACTTGTGTGATTATGTCAGCAATTTGATTCAAGATTTTGGCACCAATTGATGTCTGCAACAAGATTCTGCAAGCAAGCTATGCTAGAGTTGATGTTGAAGTCACTAATATCAACTAGTTGATAGTAAGTTTGAAAGATGTTCGTGGAAGTTGGAAAGAAAAAGTCTGGAATGAAGCAAAACATGTTCCATCAAGCATGGGGATTTAGGTGAATCTGAATGTGAAGAGACAGGAAAACAGAATGCGATTCCATTACGAACAAAGCCCCGATGCTGATTTCACAGAAAGGAATGAAGATGATGATTCTATAGAGGAGGCATTATTCAGGAAATGCGTGTTTTACAAAATCTTCGACAACGTTATTGGTGGTTTGACTCTTCGGTTTGACGCTTCAAGAAACTTGTCGGAAAGCATTTCGTTTCTGTGGAACTACACGATACCTTATGAACCGAAAAAAATAGAAAGCTGGCGACAAAGAGCCTCTGATTTCGTCAAGAAATACAAGGATGACATCAATAGTGAGCTCATTCATGAACTAGAGTACCTCAAAATGGTGCACCAAAGCAACTTTGAAAACATTCCATTGAAACCTTGAGATTTTCTGAACAAAATTAAGGAATTACAGCTTGAGAACATATTCCCGAATATTTGCATTGCGCTTCATAATTTTCTGTCCAACCCTGCAACTGTCGCTTCAGCTGAAGGATCTTTCAGTAAACTTAAAATTGTCAAAAATTATCTGCGTAGTACTATGTATGGCACAAGACCCGCTTGTGGATTTAGCAAAAATGTAAAGTTGCACGAAAAATCCAATTTGATGAAGTCCTAAAAATGTTTGCTGCCAAGAAAGCTCGAAAAGGATTATTCAGTATAGGATTATTTTTTAATATATTTATTGCCCATTGTACAGGATGGCCCAGAATTCGCGCTACTATTAAAAAAAATTGTTATTAATGATATATTTCGCTCTGCATTTCATGATTTTTTTTAAAGTAAAGAAACTGGCTACTAATATACAGTATGAACACCTGCAAAAATAAATAAATATTGTTCACTGTGTAAAATAAAATATATATGTATGTGCTTTTTGTTTTTGAAACCTAGGGAAGGGGGCCCAAATTTTGTCTAATACCGGGTACTATTTATCCTCTTGGCGGCCCTGTGGTAGACTAGACCCTTAACCCAATTACATACCTGCACTGAGGAACATAAAAAGCGGGGAAACTCTACTCATTCTATCCAAGTTGTTTACCGTTAAAAACAATAGTAAAACATTCGTCACTAACTCTATAATTTAAGAAGGGGATTTTTTTGAGTATTTGAATAATAATTTCATCTTAGTTTGGTTCTGACTTATGTTTTTTATCAAAGTTATTTCTAATAATTCTTTTATAATATCAAAAAACAAAAGGATGAAGTTCAGAAATAAATACGAGTATAAGTATCGCAATTTTGTGAAATTTTTAAAACCCAAAGAATTACAAATGGTGAAGTTCAGAAAATTGATTTTTAATCTTAGTAGCGAAGCCATTTCCTGGTAGTTTAATATTTTTATGGCTGTTTTTTTAAATACAAAATGATATACAAAAAATCCATTGTCCGAATCAGAATTTAACGAAAATCTGAGAAGTTAATGAGTCCAAGGATGGATATTGAGCATTGGGGATAGAGAGATGAACATCGGGCACCTGTCCTACCCTCGCTCGCTGCTCTTAAGTACGACGAAGCAGGACCATTCTTCCGAGCCGTTTTGTCGTAGGCTTGGAACAAGTGTCTGGAAGGAAGATAAAACTTATTCGAGCGCAAGGCCCATCTTATTTCTCTATTTCGAGAATTTCATACCTGAATACTCTTTTTATATTAAAAAACAAAACAAATATAGATGATGAAAGTCTATTAGATAATTAAGGTGAAAATATTTTCTCTTTTTTGCATTCTTGAGAAAATAGAACTTCCTTATAGGAAGTTGCCCGTCAATACCGCAATAAGAGGACAAATGTTTGTTACAATTTACTTGAGAGCAACACTTAGGAGGTCCTTAATGATTCCTTTTGGTTTGAGGGGACTGAGGGAGGAAAGCTCGCAGATATTTCTGTTCATACACGCTCGTCCATTAAGGCCAAAACTGAAATAAAGAAAACTGTGAACTAGTGGCGTTTCTTTGCCCAAATCATCTCATAGGTCAGTTGATCGAGAAAATTACAAGATTACGAACTAACAAAGACCTTAGTGTCCACTCGAAACTAGTACAAGAAGGGAATGAGTGGAAGTAAGAAGTGAATGAGAGGCAAAAGGAAGAAAGAAGAATCAGAGTGTTTTGGAAGATTGATGCTTGAAAGAAGGAATCGTGTAATTCGAGCGAGGACATATTCACTCAGTAGCGAAAGAGTGTGGTGTGGACAAACAGAAGAAGAATTAAATGAGCACAAACCAAATAAACAGTAAAAATGATGGTTTGAAAAATTTTTCAGAAACAAAGCCGTGCACAGGGAAAAAGTACTTAAAAGTACTGATTTTAATACCCTGCCATGATCTTCGAGAGGAAAATAAATAAATGACTAAGAACAATGATTTCCCTTCTCCTCCCAAAATCGATGAAAAAGATTAAAAAAAACTAAGACAAAAAAAAATAAACCTGGGTGAAGAAAAGGAATAATAATGTATAAAGCTAATGAAGAGGTAAACATAACGAGTCAAAAATGAAATATCTAAGAAGAAACGTGACGTCAGGGGAGAAACAGCGACTTCTTACTTGGACATCATTTCTTCAAAAGTAGTCAGAGTAAATGACGGATCTCCAGCGTACTTCCTAAACTCTTGGGACTGGAAGAAAGGAAATCTGGAGCGAAAGGCGAGGGGAAACTCAATGCTGATGAAGGTTTTCAGCTCTCGGTTGATAGAGGCGATAGGAAAGATGTAACGCATTTCAAACTGTAAACAAAAATAAAAATCAGATTTTACTATCTTGAAATTTAAAAGAGAAGCAATCTAAAGAGTACTCCTTTGTGATTTTTAAATAAATATTTAAATGCATCGTTTAGAGTATTTGATTTATAGTATAAATGGACGGTAATTCTACAGCTAAACGTATACATCGCAATTAAAGGCGCTTCAAAAGTTTGTATTTAAAAAAAATCGTAAATGATATATATATATATATATATATATATATATATATATATATATATATATATATATATATATATATATATATAATAAAGAAATAGCAAATACAAGTTTATGCGAGTGGTAACAACTACCACAGGTCTTTCGTCATATTTAATTTCTGCCTTGTAAAAACCTTTTGAAGACCGAAAGAAAGATGCAGAAGCCTTGTACTGCAGACCATTTAACAATACAATACAATAAAAAGAGATTTGACGGAAATAAGCAATGAGACACGAAACAGGAGTTGTATGAAAGCATGAAAAGGGGACATTGGAAGAACACAAGAATCAAAGAGAGCAAAGGACCGCACAATAAAGGCAATCCATACTGAGAAGACAAGAATAACACCAGGAGAAAAAAAGTTTGAATAATCCTAGCGTTATTTCTCTCTTCTCAGTATAGATTGCCGTCAGATCTCTTTCTCTTGCACTATATGTATATATATGAAAATTAACCTACAGGAAAATGAAAAGATGAATCCAAGCACTTTCGAACTATATTAGACAGTTAATTTTCAAGGAATAGCATGAAAATAGAGAAGACAACCTTATATAGGGTACAAAGATACGAAGGGAACGCCCATCACATACGAGTATTACAGGCCATTGGAAAAAAAAAACACAAAAACAAGACATAAAAAATACCAGGAAAACTGATAGAAGAAAACACCAAAATTTTAGACTATGCTCCCAACAGGTGTCAACTGCTGTTCCTTTAAGCTATATATATCCAAGAGAAGCAACCGAATTTAAACATACAGTCTAACTACAATGAAATCCTGTCCAGCGCAAGAAAAGCGAACAGAGGGACAGGTGTACTCAGACCTGCCCCTAGGCACTAATCCCCTCTGGCAAGCAGCTTAATCCCCCCTCCCTCTCTGGCTACCTACTTCCCCGACCTTTTATCACCTGGATCCAACCTGCCTATACGTGTATAGCTTCATTTGTAATTTTGTTAATACATTTTGTAACATATATAAACTGAATACTTTGTAATAATTCCCCATTGTAACTCTGAAGATGGTACTCGATGTATTGAAACGCGTCAGTTAAATTAAAGAGAGTGCTAAATTACATTAATTTACCTCTACCTTTGGCAAAATAACAAACATGAGTCTCCGATGAACTTCAGTACGCTTATCCACAGGTTAAACAATGGAGAAAAGGCGAATATAAGACAAATCGAGGAGATGGAAAAAAGAATTATTAATTCGAAACTAGCGGTCGCTTTTAATAAAACATGCTATAATGAAAATATACTGCCCAAATGCACACGTATGTGTATATATATATATATATATATATATATATATATATATATATATATATATATATATATATATATATATATATATATATATATATATATATATATATATATATAAGTAGCGCGAGAGAATGATGAAAATGAATCCATTAAACCACATTGGAAGAGAAAACGGAATCATTTTTCCCTGCAGTAAATAATTTTATTAGCTTTTTTCGAAAAAATCCGTGCGGGGAAACGACTCGAAACATGCACACCGAGGCAGCGAGCACCGCTTTGATCACAGTTAAAAGTATGCTTTTAGTGCAATATGCTACGCAGAGAACCAAAAAAATTCTCTGAATAGAATAGCTTTTAAGAAACACTTTCGCAAGCTCGAACGGGGACTATAAAAAAAATAGAAAATTAATTGGGAATTCAAAGAATAAATGAGGAATAGTTAAACGCGTGGTAAATATATAAATGTATATATCTCTCAAAGTAGCGCGAGAGAATGATGAAAATGAATCCATTAAACAACATTGAAAGAGAAAACGGAATAATTTTTCCTTGCAGTAATATTTTTATTACCTTTTTTTGAAAAAGTCCGTGCAGGGAAGCGATTCGAACCATGCACACTGAGGCAGCTAGCACCTCTTGCCTATGTGTTCCTCAAAAGCTATTCTATTCAGAGAATTTTTTGGTTCTCTGCGTAGCATAGTGCACTAAAGGCATACTTTTAACTGTGATCAAAGCGGTGCTCGCTGCCTCGGTGTGCATGTTTCGAATCGTTTCTCCGCACGGATTTTTTCGAAAAAAGCTAATAAAATTATTTACTGCAGGTAAGAAAGGTAATAAAAATATTACTGCAAGGAAAAATTATTCCGTTTTCTCTTTCAATGTGGTTTAATGGATTCATTTTCATCATTCTCTCGCGCTACTTTGAGAGATATATACATTTATATATTTACCACGCGTTTAACTATTCCTCATTTATTCTTTGAATTCCCAATTAATTTTCTATTTTTTTCATAGTTCCCGTTCGAACTTGCAAGGAAAAATTATTCCGTTTTCCCTTTTAATGTGGTTTAATATATATATATATATATATATATATATATATATATATATATATATATATATATATATATATATATACATATATATATATATATATATATATATATATATATATATATATATATATATATATATATATATATATATATATATATATATATATATATATATACGAGGGGCGGTCGATAAGTCTTACAATTCGGATATAAGGAAACGATATATGAGGAAAAGTGGTTTATTATTTTTTCAATATAAATACCCTCAACTTCAATGCACTTGTGCCACTTGTCCCTGAGGCTTCGAATTCCCGACAACCAGAAATCTCCCGACTGCTGTTCAATCCACTCCTGGACTGCGAGCTGGACATCTTCATCGTCCACAAACCGGCGTCCACGCAGTGCAGCCTTGAGCTGGCGGAATAAAAAGTAGTCGGTAGGGGCCAGATCTGGATTGTAGGGGAATGGTTGAGTTCCTCGAATCCGCACTTGCGCAGGGCAGCTTGTGCAACTCTGGCCTTGTGGACTTTGACGATGTTGAAGTCGATCATGGGGCGTGAGGTTTCTAGGGATCCAACGGGCAGAGACCTTGGTCATGGCCAAATTGTCGTGGATGATGTTGATAACACTTCCATGTGATATTCCAAGTTCTCGCTTGATTTCTTCGACCTTCACCCGTCGATTTTAGAGGGTCATCCTCTCCATACGGGCCACATTGTCCTCGTTGATCACGACCATGGCGGAACTCCCTATTCCAGCGAGCAATAGTTTCATAGGGAGGGGCGATGTCGGTGTACACTGCAACCATGCCTTCATGGATCTATTTTGCATCTTGCCTTCCTTAGTCAAAAATTTGATCACTGCGCGGTGCTCAACCTTCTCCATTGTTGAAAAATTTGTGACTGACGATCTGCGATCAGCTACTGCTTCTTAAATAGACGAGGCAGGAGCGTGCGGCTGCAGGTCCTGACTTGTCATAACTTATCCTAACACATCCACAAACAGCCATCCCCCCTTCCTCTGTTTTGCCCTACCGATTCGCAAAACTTATTGACCGCCCCTCGTATGTATATATATATATATATATATATATATATATATATATATATATATATATATATATATATATATATATATATATATATATATATATATATATATATATATATATATATATATATATATATATATATATATATATATATATATATATATATATTACTTTCACTTATTATGATGCTGAAGTTTTATACCTATGCTGTTATAAAGAAAGATGATTAGCAGCCATCTTGCCATCGATAGCTTGTTTTGAACCAACAAATAATGCTTGGTTAGTGGGGTTGGATTGGATTTGGTTAGTTTTGTTTTTTTTTTACTTTGTGTTTAGGATAGGTTAGTTTTGGGGGGTTCGTTTGTTTTGTTTTAAATAGTTGTGTTAGGTTTTGTGTGGAGGAGGGTTATCCCGCCAGAAACGAACTAAACTAGAAGCCTATTCTAGCCACATTTCTTTCCCTGGCATACCATAACATTCAGCTCAAAATGGCTGATTTTTGTGACAGTTGTGATACAAATGTGATCTGCGTTGGAATCACAGCGTCGCAAAGATCTTCGCTTGAATTAACTTCTTTTCCGGATATTTTTCGGCTGCTACCTAGACGCCTTTTTAAAACCCCAAATTTATTTCGTAGAACTATTTGTTTGAAAACGTTGTTGATTGCATAATCTATATCAGCTCTGCTTTTTTTTTTACTCAGAAAACTTGGAATTATACAACAGAGCTGCAGGAACTATTTAAATATCTAAAAACTAAACCCTTTTAAATAACATCTGACCCATAACCTTCTACATAATAGTTATCTTAACGTATTAAATCTATGTGGTGATAATCATCGTGGGTAATGGGAATTTCTTGAATCCGGGCGATCAATTTCCCTTTCGTAGAGGGTTATGACGTCATACGGATAGGGCAGGCAGCGGCAAATAATAAATGCCATAAATGACTAAATTTACTTTCAAGTTCTAATAAGTGAGAAAATAGTGCTCTCCGCGCCGAAGAAATAGCAACAGGTAATTCAGATTGGCCAATAGTATAGATTAAAAGTAAATGTTCGGAAAAAAATGGGAAATATTTAATCTGTAGGATTACCAAATGTATTCAACTGATCAGTTTCAAAGAGCATATTGATGTTGCGGTGATCGAGGTTTTGTGGGTATGGAAGCTTCTTGCTTGGAAAATTAGCTCAGTTTCTCAATTCATGGTGTTGTTTGTGGATCAGAACTTCTTGCTTTGTCAAAAAGGTCAGTTTTTCAAGAGTCATGGTGTGGTGTTGTGAATGGAGCTTCTTGCTTTGCCATTTAGGTCAGTTTCTCAAGAGTCATTGTGTTGTGTTGTGGGTGGAGCTTCCTGCTTTGTCAAATAGGTCAGTTTTTTAAGAGTCATAGTGTTCTGTTGTGGGCGGAGCTTCTTGCTTTGTCATTTAGGTCAGTTTCTCAAGAGTCTTGGTGTTGTGGTGTGGGTGCAGCTTCTTGCTTTGTCATTTAGGTCATTTTTTAAATAGTCATGATGTTGTTTCGAGAGTGGTGCCTTTTGATTTGACAATAAAGTCAGTTTCTCAAGAGTCATAGTCTCTTTTTGTGGGCGGAGCTTCTTGCTTAGTTAAATAGGTCAGTTTTTCAAGAGTCATGGCATAGAGTTGTGGGAGGAGCTTCTTGTTTATTCATATAGGTGAGTTTCTCAAGAATCATGGTGTTGTGTTTTGGGTGGAGATTCTTGCTTTGTCAAATAGGCCAGTTTTTCAAAAGTTATTGTGTTGTGGGTGGAGCTTCTTGCTTTGTCATTTAGGTCAGTTTATCAATAGTTATGGTGTTGTGTAGTTGTTGCAGCTTCGTGCTTTGTCATTTAAGTAAATTACTCGAGTCATGGTGTTGTGTCGTGGGCGGAGTTTCTTTTTTGTCAAATAAGTCAGTTTTCAAGAGTCATGGTATTTTGTTGTGGGCGGAGCTTGTTGTTTTTTTCATTTAGGTGAGTTTCTTAAGAGTCATGGTGTTGTGTTTTGGGTGGAGCTTCTTGCTTTTTTCCATTTAGGTGAGTTTCTCAAGAGCCATTGTGTTCTATTGTGGCGAGGCTTCTTGCTTTGTCAAAAAGGTCAGTTTTTCAAGAGTCATGGTATTATGTTGTGGGCGAATTTTGTGCTTTGTTATTTAGGTCAGTTTCTCAATATTCATGATGTTGTGTGGTGGCTGGAGCTTCTTTCTTTGTTATTTAGGGTTGTTTCTTAAGAGTCATTAGGTTGTGATGTGGGCGGAGTTTCTTGCTTTGTCAATAAGGTTAGAGGTCAGTAGGTTACTAGAACATATTTACTTGTAACAATTGTATAGATTAACGCCTCATATGACAACAGGCTTAGGTGTTTTCTTGCCTTTTTTTAACTCCACATCAATGTAAGGCAGTTTCCTCATCGTCATTTGAATTTGCGCTGCTATGTTAAAACAGTTATAGGGCCCTGCCTTTCCCCCCAATTAGAGTAGCACGACTCTTTGGTGTTATTTTATAGAATTACGAAAGTAAAACATACTAAATTAACCTACTACCTATAACCCAAATCGCAGCTCGAAAAATACTAGATTCAATTGGTAATAAATTGTAAAATATTTTTTCCGCCCAAAATAAATAGCAACAGACAATTCAGATAGGGCTATAGAATGATTGAAGTAAACTTTCTTTAAAAAGGATGGGGTAATTTTTAATAAGACAGGTGTAAGCGCTTTTCACCCTCAAGATAAAGAAAAAACAGCATCTCATGATGACATTATCTTTGCATTTAAAAATGGCCTCGTTATAGGATTCTTGCGTGTCAGAATCGGGTTGAAAAATTGACTTTTGGTGACTTTAGAAGGGGTGATAGACCCTTTCACCCATTGAACTATTACCTCTAGGACACTATCACAACGATACGAAGAAGTATGACAGGACTTGGTAGCCTTAAATGATTGTGCATCTTATTCAAAATTAACCTTATTTCTTGGTCATTTAGGTCAGTTTCACAATATGACGAAGAGTTTAGAAGCTGGTAAAGGATGAGGCATGATTTGTCGTAATAATTGAAACAGAAATGATGTCAATACTAGTTACCAAAATATACCAGGCGCCTAGAAAATACAATTTCCCCCTGCACAACCTAATGACAATCATTGGTACAGATCTCCCTACAATATGTAGAGGAAACCTAATGGCAGGTGCAGGGCAAAGAGCTACCACACAAGTAACAACATAGGATATAATTTAAAATTGATGCTAGATAAGAATATTTTTAAGAAAATAGAACCAGACTTTCCAGCGTGTGGCACGTCACTTTAAACAGCCACAACATGTCATTTAACATTCATATGCAACCGATCACCATTGCATGTAGTGATCATGTTGGAAACTTACTGTTCATGGATCAATATCCAATACAAGTGCCAGACCCGGAAAAGAAAGACTACCAAAGTGCTAACTATGAAGGATACAAAGAAGTCCGTAACTTCATCCTCAAATATCTCTCAGATCAAACCTGTAAGAAATCGACGAGGAAAACACCTAATTAACAAGAACAATCAACATGATGGACGAAAGGAACATCCCGAGTACGAGATTCTGTACCTTCTCAGTAGAAATAAGAAACGAAGAGAAAAATAGACAGTTAAGAAAATAGGATGGCGTCTATCAAATGAATGAAGCGAAAAAAATTCACCTTGATCTATCATAGTGAAACTTTTGGAAGAGAATAAGGCTCTCAGTTTAGATCTATATAACTGGTGATTTCCTGGAGTTCATGAATGACGCCTATCAATTTAATCAAGTCAAGCCAAATTTATGCCTTGAGGTATGATAGTGTAACTTTGGTAAAGCCAATGGCTCCCACTTCAGTTATATATAACTGCTGACTTATATTTTTAACATCCGGGAGTCCGTATACACCCCTCAAAAGTAGAGCTGTGAATGTTGTAAGCATCTTCAAGAAATGTGACAAGTAATTCTGTGAAAACTAGAGATGGGTGTCTTTGCGTTCCTTCACGGGAAACGTATAGCTAGTGTCACTTCATCTTCGGAGGCTCCCACTCCTTGCTGAGGAAGTGCTACACGAACTTCACTGTAGCTTCCATCATTTTAATTCATAGTTACCATAAAATATGGTGAGATTCTTTTATGCAAGCCAGATGACAGTAGTTCACGTGTGGCCTAAATCAAGGATGTGTATTGGTCTTTCCTCTTCTTACTGTGCATGGCTGCAATTGGAATGGAAGTCTTACCAAGTAACTACCAAAGTAATCTCCGCTTTAGATTGAAAGGAGGAGTGTTTCGCTCCTGAAGCCACCTACGAGCTCTAAGTCATTAATTTGCAGTTTCAGAATAACAACACCTCGCTTTTTCATATGGTGAAGGTCTCAAACAATTACCAGGGAACTTTCATCACTTTATCAGAAGCCGGATCTGATTGCTAAGGCATCAAAAACCGAGATCTAAAAGATCTAAGTGCAACCTTCTTTTGTGAACAATACTCCTTACTCTTGATGTTCACAAGATCTATTACTGAAATTTCGTGTCGAGGCCTGTAGCTGCATAAAAGAGGAAAATAACATCACATCCAACCACACACATATTATTTCCTAGTGAAGCTGGTCTGAAGACTGTTTACCAGGATAAACTAGCCAACTTGGCGTTTTAAGACCATGATCTACGGTACTTTGCCGATATCAGCGTTGCGACATGGCTGAAAGACATGCGGCACCAAGAAGATCGAAAGGTTAAATCAGATTAGTTTTTTTTTCATCTTTCTTATCAGCTAGAAAGATGGAAACCTACACCGATGCTCTTAAACATACAGTCAAACAAAATATCGAAAGCTTCAATGGCAAGTACCCTATACCCTAGAATAAGTACATAAAATGTAGGGAGCAATCAAAATTACTTTGTTAGCTATGGAGAGAGAAAACCTTGAAGGGCCATGCTACACAGGAAAGCTCAAGTATTTTGCAATCTGGAGAGCATTTATTAATTCATGCAAATAGGTTGTATCGAATGTGATTGTTGAATTTATTCCTTCCTCGGGTGCAGCATCTTCCTCATATTCCCAAGCCATTCTAAATAATGATGGAACAGTAGGAATTGATGGTAGCGAAAAAAGCGAGGCGCCTTTAAGCTTTATTTGAATCGGATCATTTTAGACTTGAGGGTGGCTAAGTGGATAGAACGCTTCGATCGTCTACCTAAGAAAAAAGCGGGTTCTGTGGTTCGCCTATCGCCACCCCGACAATGATGTCTATATTGCATTGCATTTTGTGTATAGAAAGAACAGAGAGGGACTGCCGTAATACGGCAGACGGGTAGTCAGAGAGGAGCGTTGCGGAAAATAATTAAGAAAGGGACAGCGAGAGTAGATAGGTCGGTGGCTATACACCGAAGCGAGGTGTTGTAGTGAGGGTGTGGGTTATGAGGTAATTGACTGGGCGAGGGATGGGGGCAAGTCAGGGGGGGAGGCTTACAGTCCATCCGGAAACGCGTTATTCATGATGCCTTATTGGGTTATGCGAAGAATGGTACGGGTGGCAGGTGTTCGTGGGCCGCGGGATATCGCGGCGCCATCGCGTACCTTCTTACGTGAAGCGAGGTGTAAAGTGGGTCTGTGGTGAGTTTTTCAAGTTGTTTTGTTAGTCTGGTGTGAGCGTAGGTGTTGAGAGGAGTTAGTTTGTTGTTGTTGTGTAGTGCGTCCATTCTCGAGTACAGCGGCGAACGGCAAGCGCACTTCAGAGCAGAGTTCTGAATGCGCTGAGCCTTTCGCTTCCAGGTGTCGCTCGAGGCTACGAGTGACAGTGGGGCGTACGTGAGAATGGGACGCACAAGTGCTTTATATAGGTGTAGTTTGAGTTTCTTGCTCGCTGGGTAGAACCTACCCAGCGATGTGTTTGTACGTGAGGCTCTTGCTTGTATTATGTTCTGGTGTAAGTTGAACCTGAGGGATTTGTCGAATGTTACCCCCAGGATTTTGGTGCACTGTGTATATGCGAGCCTTGTTGGGTTTTGGTGGATCAAGTTTGGTGTGTGTGAGTAGATTTGTAGGTTGTGCATGAAGTGATCTCTAGCGCCGTAGAGTGTCATCTGTGTCTTCTGAGGATTCGTGGCAATCAGCCATTTGTCCTCGTAGTCTGTCTTCTCGTCAAGTATTCTTTGTGCATAGAGCGGGATTTCTTCGGGGGCCCGACCGCTGACGAGAATGGTCTCGTCGTCGGCGTAGGCCACTATGTAGGTGTGAACGCAGTTTTCTGGTGGGCGTGGGGTGTCGTTTGTGAACATGATGTAGAGTGTGGGTGCCAGAACGCTTCCTTGGGGAACGCCTGAGCGTGGTGTGAAGGGTCTTGATAGGGTGTTGTTATATTTAATGTGGCATCGCCGTCCAGTGAGGTAGTGTGAGAGGAGCCTTCTGGTGCAGAGAGGTAACTCCGTGTTGTTGGCGAGTTTCCAACGGAGTCCCTCGTGCCACACCTTGTCAAAGGCCTTCTCCACGTCCTTACTGACGGAGAGAGTCTTTTGGTGTATCTGTCGTTTCTTTTGTATTCTGTCGTGTACGATGGTCACGGCAACCTGAGTGGACCTGCCTCTCCTGAACCCGTATTGATGGGGGGAGAACCAGTCCCTCTCTTCCAGGAACTCCCGTAGGCGGCAGTTGACCATTCGTTCGAGTATTTTGCCTAGGTACTCTAATAGAGCAATAAGCCTGTAATTGTTTGGGTGTTTTGGGTCTTTGTGTTGTTTATGAAGGAGTATATTGTGAGAGACTTTGAATATTTTGGGAAAGTGGCCTGAGGCTAGAGAGGCATTGAATAGGTGTGTGAGTGTGGGGTATATGTCTGCGGGGAGGTTATGTATCAGTGTGGCCGGTAGGCCGGAGGGGCCGGGGGCGCGTTTTGGTGTCGATTTTATGTAGTGTTTTGTTTCCTCGACGGTGATTGGAGTGGTAAGTGTAGACGTGTAGTCGAGCGCCTCCATACGTATCAGGGGGGCAGGCCTCAGCTCGTGAGCATGAGTCCGGCACCATTCCTGAATGTCTTGGAAGTGCTCCTGCGCATGTGGTTTTGGTGGGTTGTGGGTGTGTACTGTGTCCCAGTGGGACCTGAATGCGTCGAGGATGTCGTTGGTGTCTGTGAGTGTGTGGTTGTTTATTTTTAGTGTTATTGGTTTGTGTGGTTCCGTACCCAGCATCCTTTTCACGTGCCGCCAGAAGAAGGAAGGGTCCATGCAGCGGGTGTCGTCCGCAATGCGGACGACCTCACGCCACTGCCGGTTCCTATCTAGCTGCACGCATTGAAGGATGTGGGCACGTAGTTGGTTGATGTTCTGTTGTCGTGGGCCTCTGGTGTAGTGGTTGTTGTACTGTGTGATAAGTCTCTGTGTGTGTATTGAAAAGGTGAAGTGTTTTAGGCAGGTGTAGTTTTTGTGTGGTGAGTGTAAGTTACGTGCGGTGGTGATGGTGTCTAACAGTGAGCACCAGTGGTGGTCTATTTGTCCTGGATTGGTGTTCTCCAGGTCGAGGTTGTGTGGTGTGTTTGTGGATACGTGGCTTCTAAATTCAGCCCAGTTTGTATTCTTGTAGTCAAATAGAGGTGATGTGGGGATGAGTATGGGGGATGTGGATATGAGAAGGCATATCGGTATGTGGTCTGATAGTACGTGGGGACCGGGTGCAATGTGTGTGTAGAAACGTGTGGCATGGTCGTTACGGAAGACCACATCCGGGGATGTGGTGCCTCCGTGCGTGCCAAAGAACGTGGGGAAGGCAGGGCCGATGTGCTCGCAGCGGTGACGCTGCAAGGCACCGGCCAAGTAACTGCCCGCATCGTTCGTGTTGTTAGAAAGGAGTGTCGGGTGAAAAGCGTTGAGGTCCCCCGCGAAGAAGATGGGTAGATTGTGGTTGGAAAGGGCCCGGAGTGGGACTTCTAAGTTTAGTTGTAATCGTGGTGGTCTGTAATGAGTGGCCACTATTATGGGACCAGAGGTTGTGTCGATTTTGCAGGCTAGAAAGGAGGTGTCGCGTGTGTTGACGAGGGAGTGGTGTATGTTGCGCTTTACTAGGATTGCAGATCCTAAATGCCGCGCCTGTGGGGATAAGTATGTGTGGTAGCCTGCAATGCGGAGTTTGTTGTTGGGAGGGTGTAAGCTGGTGGAGTTTAGTAGTATGATGTCGGGTCTTTGTGTGTTGAGTACCCAGTTGGCGACCGTATGACGAATACCGTGCCAACTGCGTACGTTTAGTTGTATAACACTAGTGCGACCTATTGTCGTGGTCTAAGTGCGCGGGAGGCTGACTTGCCAGGAATCGTCCCCTTCTCCTTGGTTATTGCCCAGGAGGCGTGGGGGGCGAGTACCTTGACACGTGTTGATGCGTGTTTGTGAGGCACGGCCGTGTTATTGGGTGGGGGAGCCGTAGTGGGTGGAGGAGAGTGTTCTGTAGAGGTGGTGGCTTTGGGTGGGGTGGTGTCTTGGTGGGGGGAGTTCGTGGGCGGTGTAGAGCTGGAGAACGAAGGGCTGGAGGTGGTTGGGGAGGTGCAGATTATGAGAGGAGGGGTGTCGGGGGAGAGAGGAGGTGGGGACGGCGGAGGGGTGGTGGAGGCAGAAGGGGAAGGAGGCGGAGGAGTTGAAGGAAGGGGGGTTGGAGGGGGAGGAGTCTTAGGTGAAGGGGCGGAAGGCGGAGGAGGAGAGGAGTGAGAAGGAGTAGAGTGAGAAGGAGTAGAGTGAGAAGGAGTGTGTTGAGAAGGGGAGGATTGAGAAGGAGTGGAGGGGGAAGCAGTAGGGAGCGAGGAAGGAGTGGAAACAGGAGAGAGAGGGGGGTTTGTTTGTCCCGTGCCTGTCTACGCGGATGGGGCTTGGGGTGGGGTTTTGGGGGTTAGCACGGGGTGTAGTGGGCTGCGAGGGGGTTGGAGTGACAGTGGAGGCTGTGGGAGAGGAGGCTGAGATGGGTGCGAGGGGGGTGGTGGAAGTGGGAGGTAGGTGGGGTTTGGATATAGGGGTGGAAGAAGCGCGAGGAGGATAGGTTGTGTGAATGGGGGCTTGGGCAGTGGCTGAGGAAGGTGTGGGGAGAGCGTGGTGAGAGTGGGGGGCGGTGGTTCCCTGCGGGCAGGGGAGTGTACCCGTCGGGGTGGGGAGGAGTGCAGGTCTGGATGTGTGTGCGTCTATTAGAGCGAACACCTTCTCGGGGAAGGTGATTTGCTCTATGCCGTTGGAGGCGAATAGCGTGTTTAGGATATTCGCGTATAGTCGGGGGTCACCCCTCGACATGTCTTTTGCCACCGCTGAGAGCAGGGTGGCCAGGTGTAGTTTGGTTTTTGTGTTGTCGCAGGGGTGGGGTGGGGTGGGGGGGTGGTGTGGGGTGGGGGTGGGCGTGTGAAGTGGTGTGGGGGTGGCAGTGTGGTGTGTGGGTGTTGGTAGTAGGGGGGTCTCTGAGTATTCTGAGCTGGAGTGGGGGGGAGGGATGTGTGGGTGGGGTGTGGTTGCTGCAGGGGTGGGTGGGTGCGTCGGAGGTAGAACAGGGGGAGCCGGCAGCGTAGGGCTGGCAGCAGCGGCGAATGACATGGTGAGGGGAGGGGGGGGCGGGGGCGGGGTGTGTGTTTATGCGTGTGTTTGGTTGTGGGTGCCTGATGGCCTCCACGGCGTCGTGGCGTGCCTTGCCTAGGTAAGGGCACCTGGGGTGGACGGCGACGTGGTCGCCACCACAGTTTGTGCAGCGGGTTGTGGTGGAGGTGCAGGTCGTGTAGTGGTGTCCCACTACACTGCACTTTGAGCAGATTAGGTCTGCAGTGCAGGTATTGGTGCTGTGGCCGGTTTTATAGCACCGGTGGCATTGTGTGGGTCTTATGTTGTGTTGTTCTTCAATGTGTTGAGGGTTTGTGAGGGTGCCACAGACCTTGATGCCTCGGTCTAGCAGCATGTTTTTTGTGTTATCACTGGACAGTGTAATCACTGCCCAGTTCTTTGACCTGTTAAAGTAGAGGTCTTTGATGACCTCCTCCCCGTACTCCTGACGGAGGTGCGAGCGAAGGTCATCGTTCGTGAAGGCCAGCCACAAAGGGTTGGTCCTTGTCACTCGAATCTGGTATCGTTTCATGATACCGTCAGCGAGTCTTGTCTGGAGGTTGAGTGTATTTAGTGTAGTGGTCGAGTTTTGGTGGAAGGTTAGCGCGTCCTCCTGCGAGCGGAAGACGAGCTTGTGGCCTGTGCGTATTTTAATGATATTTGTTATTGGCGTGTCGTGAGTGGAGGCTAGCGTGAGCAGTGTGTGGTCGTCAATTGTGTCGGGTGCTGGTTGTGTGGTGCTCGTTAGTGTGAGGTGGGATGTGTTCGCCATTTTGAGGCTTTTACGGTTTTTTTTATTTCTTTTTATGGGAAGGCCCCCGCCCCGCCGATGAGGACCCCGTGAACATGACTCGAATGTGGTGAAGGGTGATGGATGATTTTATGGACCTGGTTGGGCTCCTCAGAGGGTGTAAAAACATGGCGGACTTAATGATGACTGAAGCCAGAATCAACTGACTCCAGTCGGGGTGCCGCCCCCTCTATTGGGTTTTGGTTATTTAACAGTTACGTCCGACATCTCACAGAGACGGAAGAGTCTCCCTCTGTGGTCCTGGACGGTGCCACAGGGTAGGTTGTTATGCCTCCCCGCGTTTGTAACTGAATCCCAAACCAGGTTGCTTCTTCCTCTGGGTTCCGCAGCGGGGTAAGCCTCAGACCTCCTTTCCCCAGAGTTTTCAATTATGCCTTTTCTAAGTAGAACGGCATAGTTGCAACGAAGCTATATGTGTAGAGTCACGTTCACGGAGCCAGACATCACGGCGGAGCAGGGACGGGGGGGGGGGTTAGCACGTCATATCAGGATGACGAACCAGGGAAATAAAGGTATTTTTATTCGGGGGGGGGGGGGGCTAGGGGGGGTGACTTAAGGTCCTATTTAGGTCCGGAGGTACTTGTAGAGATGAGTAGATCTCGTTCACGAGAAAATCGTTGGTGAGCGGGAGTGTGCTGGAGGTGACTTGCCCTCAACGTTTCCTCCTTTGCCGGCTAAGACTTCTCTTAGGATGAAGAGCTCACGTGAAAAATCGATCGCTGTATGTCTAATAATCACTCTATGTGAAAAGATAGTAGAAGGTAAAAAAGTTGGTGAAGTGGGGGGGAGGGGTGCCCTTGTTTTAGGGGCATCGTTAGCTTGCTTCATTTATTAATTTATTTTTCCTTTGTTTGAGTATTGTTATGTTCTTATGTTTTCGTTCTGTGCGTGTTCTTCTTGTTGTTCTTCATTGTATTTGTTCTTTGTTTGTCTGTGATATTTAAACTGTGTACTTGAGCTTTCAAGCCTTTGTAAGCTTGCAGTTATGTGTGTGTACTTCGTGTCAATGATCTTCTTTAGTTTTATGATTCGATTTTTGTGTCACCATGGTGTGTGTTTCTGGTGTTTTGTGTTTTTAAGTGTATATTGGTATTATGTTTTCCTCCGAACAGACTTTGGTGCTCGGGAATCGCCGGTTACGACCGACTTCCCCGTGCAACCTGGCAGGGATGTTTATTCTGCGTCCAGTTCTTCGTAACTCTGGTAGGATATCATTGGCCATTGTGGACCAGACTTTCTTGGCCAATTTTTGGGTAGCGACATTTATCGGCTCCAGTTTCTGCCTGCGGTGCAGGTCCCTCTGCCGAAGTTGATCCCTTCTTCTGCATTTGTTCATGAAGAGGGACGCAGAGTTCTGTACTCGCTGGAGCCTTTTCATAGCTGTTTTGCTGGCCGTTTGAGTCACTACTGCGGGGTAGATAAGCTTAGCCCGGATGAACGACAGGTATAATTTCCTGATGTTCGCCGAGCTGAGTTCTCTGAACCTGTATAGCTTAGAGATTTCTCTCCTCGCCATATTCCGCCTCACCGTGTAGTGCTTCGAGTATCCGCGGTCGGAGATTTTTAGGCCCAGAATGTTGCCTACGGCGGAGTAACCGTATCTCCTCCAATCAATCATGATGGGCCACGTCAACTCACGGCCCAGCGGGAGAATTGTGAATTTCTCCCTGTTTGTCCGGATTTTCTACTTTTTCTCGAAGTTGTTGATGTTCGAGATCTCCGCGATGGTGTTGTTTGCCTGGCTCCTTGCTTTCCTTTCCCTACAGGGGACGATCTGAGTGATGTCATCTGCGTATTGCAGGTACATCGTGTCCCCGTGGATTGGAGTAGGGAGGTCGATGGTAAAGACCAGGTAAAGCAAGGGACTCAGGCAGCTCCCCTGGGGAACGCCCGCTTTAAGTTCGAATTCAGGACCCTTGTGATCTTCTATCATGATACGCGCCCTTCTGTCCATGATGAAGTCACAAAGAATCCTTTCCAGGACCGGGTTTAGCTGGAGACTTAGGATCTTGTATTGCAGTCCACTCAGCCAAACCTTGTCGAAGGCCTTCTGCACATCCCTCATCACGATGTCTACGTAGTGACCCTTTGCACGGCATTGCGCGATCTTTTCTGTTAGGAGCGCCAGGGCAGTTTCAGTGCCCCGTTTTGGTCTAAACCCATGTTGTGCGCTCCTAACTCGTCGAGTTGATTTTGTAGCCTATTGGCTATAATCTTCTCGAAGATCTTGCCGGGTACTTCCAGGAGAGAGATTGGGCGGTAGTTGGCCACTTGGTCTGGGGGCTTGTTCCCTTTCGGGATAAAGATGATTTTTGCCATCTTATACCCGTCTGGGAAGTAGCCTGTATTCAGGGAGGCGTTCATGATGTTGACCATTCCCTGAATAATTTGCCTAGGGGCATTCACTAGGTTGTTCTTAGTGAGCCCAGACCATCCTGGCGCCCTCTGTTTGAAGGACTTGATGGTGTTAATCGTCTCTTCAACAGTGATCGGGCGTCCGTGGTCAACCATCTCTCTCTCTCTAGACACTTGCGGTTGTGGGTGGGTCCTATGTATCATCGTTCCGAGGTCGTCGAGCAGTTGGTCTTCGAAGTCCTGGTCGAAATCGTCGTTCTCCTCAGGTGAGATCGCAAAGACCTCTTTCCAGTGGTCCCTGAATTTTCTTTCTAGGGTATCCGGATCTTCTATGAATATGTCGCCATCTTTGATTTTAATCCCAGGCCTGGGAGGCAATCCCCTAAGTCTTCGGATGCTATTCCAAAAACGTACAGGATTAGTCTCCCGGTCTAGTCTGCCAATGATACCATCCCAGATTTCCTTCTGTTTCTCGAGGATTGTGTTTTTCATAGCCTCGCTCAGTTGTCTCATTCGGGCTTTCTTTTCCCGGGTCGGGCCTGTCCTACCGACTTCTTCATAAATTTCCCTGTGTTCCCTAGCGATGTCCCTCATTTCATCCGTCCACCTAGGTTGCGGGAGCATTTTGTACGAGATCCTGGGGACGCATCTTTCGTCGGCTTGAATGAGGCGATTGGTGATGTTCTCAATCTCCTCATCAATTTCCTCCAGATTTGCGTCCTCCAGGTCAGCTGGGTGATAGGCGCTGAGCATCTCTCTGTACTGCTCCCAGTTAGCTTTCGCATAACTTTTCCTATGTGGGACGGGCCTGAGCATTGGCGCAAGCGAAATGTTGGTGATAATTGGGACGTGGTCGCTCGGGACTACTGGGCCAGGTTCGTTGACGATGTTAAAGGGGAATTCCGGGCTCACTAACACAATGTCCGGTTTTGTCGCCGAACAGTCTGTTATATAAGTTGGGAAGTCAGGTCCTACTCTCTGGACTCTATTTCTGTCGAATAGTAGTTCCAGATTTCGTCCCCTTTGGTCAGCGCACCTGTAGCCAGATGCACGGCAGCGGGCGTTTAGGTCCCCGCCTAGCAGCGCTAGCCTTTTGTGCCCGAACAGGGTGAAGAAGTTGTTGATCGGTAGGTACTGTCGCCTGGGTGGCTGGTAGGCTGCCACCACAGTTAGGCCACCAACCAGGGTCGGGATTTCGACTGCCACGAATGATTCATCTAAGTCCGGCAATGTTCTGTACTTGATGTTTTTTCTGATAGCGATGGCTGCGCCATCGTATCGTTCTTGGGTGTGATTCTTCTGTATAACATTGTAATTGTGTATTTTTATATTGTCTGTGGTTTTGTCTATACCATGCTCCGATATGAGGATGATGTCTGGGTCCACTGTACGGAAGATGTTGCCGTAAACAATGGATTTTCCCTTCCATCCATCCACATTCAGAGTAAGTATTTTCAAGGCGTTGTTAGTGTTTTCCAGTCTGAGATGTTATGTGTTTTAGTGTACTTCTTGGTGTTCTTATGTTTTGAATCTCCCGTTGCATATTCCCTTAAACTCTTCATTGTTTAGGGCAATGCAAGAGTCTTTATAGATTTTAACTGCGCCTTCAAGCAGTGCCTTCTCTACTTCATTTTCTTTTAAGCTCGCGGCGTAGACCCATTTTATACTCCCTTGTTGGATTCCCTTAAGGATTTCCGTGGGGGAGAGTTTTTCTGGGTGGGGGATCTGCTCATTTGAGACGATTCTGAGGTCGATCTCCTCTCCGTCGTACTTGTATGTACGCTTCGAGGTCTTCGACCTACTTCTGGAGCTCACAGGGCTCTTGGTCGCCCTGTTCACTGCTTCGTCCGCTTCAGAGTCCGAGGAAGCTCCGCTGGACAAGTTTCCCTCGGCTTCTTTCAGCTTCCTTGCAGCTTTTTTCTCCTTCTTCTCGCGTCTCTTTGCCGCTTCTAGACGGGGGTCCAGCCGGGACGTGCTGGTCTTCGTGTTTGATGAGCTTTCTGTCGTTTTTATTTCTGCCATGATCTTCGCTTTGGGGAACGGGGTTGCTGGGGCCTCTGCTGCTCTATCAGAACCGAATTGGAGTCTCAGTACGTCTCCCGATGGTGGGTCATCGGGAAACCACATCTCCTCCATGCCGTTCTTCTTGAGCATGAGATTGAGGGTTTTTGAAAATGTCCCCGCACTTGTAAGATTATTAACGTGCGCGAAGAGTATGCACGTTAAAATCTTTGTCGAGTTTTCATTCTCGAGCTTGAGGTATTGTTTTTTCTGAGGTTGTGGGGTCTCTGTTATGTTTGGGGTTCTCTTCGCGGCTTGGGCGTAGGAGGTACTGGCTTTCTTCTGGTCTTCCAACTTCTTCTTCCTCACAATTTCTTTTCTTTGGGGGCAGGACATTGCCATCGCTCCATGGTTAAGGCCGCAGTTTGGGCATTTCTCTTTCGTCGCCTTACATTCCCTCCATCCATGGCCTGATCCACTGCATCTGGAGCAAGTGCTGTTGGTCTCCTTGCAGTCCTTCGTTGTATGGTGTTCCAACTTGTAGCAGCGGAAGCAGATTTGGATGGGAGTAAATTCCTCCCTTTCCATCTGGTCCGCGCTGATTTTGGCGTTGAACACCAATAGGCCTCTCTCCTTTGCCTTCTGTGCCATCTGCGTGTCTGCAAAGATGACTTTGAAGACATGCTGGTGGTCGGTGTTGTCCCGTTTGTTACGGAACTTTACCACTTCCACCACGCTGGCCCATGTCTGGTTCCTCTGGATCTCCTCCTTTATCTCCAGGCTGGAGTGTTGGCCTATCCAGGGGTCTAATTGACGGCACACGATGCTTCGGTGCGCCTGTATTTGGGGGGGAGTGCTAGGCTGGAGGCCTATTTCCTCCAAAACTTTTCGACCTTCCTCCTTGATCAGGGTCTCCACGTCTGCCTCTCTTTCGCAGACAGCGGAGTAGCCGACGGGGGTGTCAATCAGTCTCGGGATGGCTACGTTGAGCTTCCCGAAAATTTGAGAGAACACCGTTCCTCGGTCTGGCTTCGTTTGCCCAGCGATTGTCCTCAATGGGACTCTGGTGGCTGGGTGGGAAGCCATTGTTAATCTTGCACTTGCAGCCCCTCGACTGGGGGGTGCAAGTCTTCTTCTCAAGTGCCTCTTGATAGGTGGCACTGAAGGACTTCTTATGTGTGTATGTGTGTGTGTGTGTGTGTATTTTTCGGTTTAAAAATTTTTACGTTTTACTTCTTATGTTAATTGCAGGTTTTTCCTTGGGGACGAAAAGAGGCCCCCCCCACGTTCGCCGGTCGCCTGGATGGAAATGAAGATTGCCTTTTAGGTGAAGGATGATGATGAATGAGATGAGTCCGGGTGGGATCCTCTCAGGGGTGTGATTGTATGGCGGACTTATTGACAACGCCCCCCCCCCGAGGGTTTTAAATCGCGACTGCTCCCCAACATAGCATAGAGACGGTTTTCACCCTCTATGATCCTGGGAGGGGCCTCCGCCGTATTTAGGCACCGAAGGTTGCAGTCCGTCCCTTGTCCGGAATGTTTCTGACATTGTTCTCTACTGTGGGCTACTCCTCAAACCAGCTTCCTCCAATGCCCCCAATTATGGCCAAGCAACTGCCTGACATAGTTGGGACGAAACATGAATGGCAATTTCACTTCACATCTGACGGCGGTTCACGCGGGGAGGAGGGCCGAGGACTTAAGCAGTCATCCGCTTAAGTTGGGCCGCTGAAAATAAAGGGGGTGATGATGGTTAGTGAGTGAATGATGATGGGGTTGGACGTGACACCAGGATATTAACGTTTTTTGGAATATTTGGTCCTAAAAATAGGAACCAAATTTTTCGGAGGCGTAGGCAAAAATTACCTAAAAACTTTCCTCCTTTACCAGTTGGTAAGATGCCTGTACGAGGTACTTTCTGCCAAGAATTCCGAGCTAGCTGTATGTCTATATTGTTCATCTATTCCTCTCTTATACCCTTGCTTTAGGACTTATACGCTACCTGGAACCTTATGTAGGGCAAAGTTGACAGCAACATGATAGTTTCCATACTTTGATCACAGTAAAAGTTAATAATTTTAAATAGTTTTTAGTACTCGTAAAATTCAGTATTCATTTTGTCTTAAATTCTATATTTCAAAACTTGTGTAGATCTTACTGATAAGGCTAGATCATCTCTGAAGTAGATAAGTCTTCGCTGCCTTTTTAAGACTTTTTGAGAAGTGTTCTGAAAGCAAATTTCAAATCAAATTGAAAATCGTCTGGTTGGATATTATATATAATCGAGTATATTAAGGTGTGTAGTCTGGTATTACAAGTTTTAAATATTTAAAATATTAGTTTGACAATATTGGCAATGAAACAGAGCTTAGGCTTAATGTTGTGTCATCTACTTACGGAAATATCTTTGCGCAGGAAATCGATTTCATTGTCATCGGAACATGTATTGAGAGTTCCCCAGGTCAGAGCAGGTATGAGGTCATCCTCGAGGGATGCATCCGGAGCGAAGCACTGCGAAGCTTGATGACAACCGCAGCGTAGAAACGATTCTGAAATTAACATAAACGACTTTTTTACTTGCAGCGGTCTCATTTAGCGGCAGCCTGCGAGGAAATAGATACGAAAAGCATATTATATTATATATATATATATATATATATATATATATATATATATATATATATATATATATATATATATATATATATATATATATGTGGAATTAAACCACATTCTCCGAAGACAATTTAATTCAGAACAGTTTCCGTGTATCTCACACCCTTTCTCAACTGACACTGGATAGAAAATATAAGAAAAAAATGCATACAAGCAAAACAAGTCGTGAAATATCCCCTCTTTTATCCCCAATCCCCTACTTGTGGCTAATCTGGGGGGGGGGGGGGGTTAGGCCTAAACATATTGAAGGGCTGACATTTTACTATTTTATTTATTTGCTTTCTTATTACAGGATTAAAAGAAAATTGACCCTCAGATAGATTTAAATTAGGAACTGATGATATCAAGCTCGATTCTACGATTCTTCTCTTAACATAGTTAGAAGAATCGTAGAATCGAGCTTGATATCGTCAGTTCCTAATTTAAATCTATCGAGGGTCAATTTTCTTTTAATCCTGTAATAAGATCGCAAATAAATAAAATAGTAAAATGTCAGCCCTTCAATATGTTTGGGCCTACCCCCCCCCCCCAGATTAGCCACAAGTAGGGGATTGGGGATAAAAGAGGGGATATTTCACGACTTGTTTTGCTTGTATGCATTTTTTTCTTATATTTTCTATCCAGTGTCAGTTGAGAAAGGGTGTGAGATACACCGAAACTGTTCTGAATTAAATTGTCTTCGGAGAATGTGGTTTAATTCCTCATCTTTTCTTGCGATTTTGCATTAATTTTCATCATATATATATATATATATATATATATATATATATATATATATATATATATATATATATATATATATATATCATAGGCGTGCGGCCAATGGAAGCAAGGGAAGCAACGCTTCCCCAATTAAATACGAGTAATAAAAAGAAAAAAAATGAAAATACAATATAACACCTATTTTTAAAGAGGATTAACTTACCATGTGCTTAGATTTAAGCTCTTTCATACTTACAAGAATATATAACTAAAAGTTTTTATTGTCATATGGTGAATTGGAAGCAATTTGCTTATTGCCGTCACCCAGAGAGTAAGCGAATTTGGACGTTATTGAAATTAGCCAACGGATTAATAAGTGAACCTTCCGGATTCCTGCATTAGGCTCGTTTTTTCTATGAAATTTGGGCATTTTTAGGTGTCTCATTATTATTACATTTTTATTTTATTAAAATTAAATAAAAGCCCTTTCTTACATTGATATTAAAGTAATTTCTCTTTATTGTGAAATTATAGTTTCAAGACAGCTTTATATGAGAAAGAATTAAAATGCAACAACATAGAATAAATAATCTTTATTTACGTAGTTGTCTAATTCTTGCGACATTTGGAAACAAAAAATGCAGCATGCTGGCAACTTTGTCAAAAACAGTTTAGACTTCTTTATTGATGCATTGATTTATTAGCTATTGTGTAAATTATTTTTGTTGGATTAATTATTCTATTTAAAGGGCAACTCTTCAACTCGTTAATGGAAATGAACACTGAAGCCATTGTGAAAAAAAAACATTGCATATGCATATTTGAGGGATTATTAGGTAAAAAATCTTCTTACAAATTCACGCGGATACAGAAAGAATAATTAAAGAAGGTAGGCCTACACCAGACATAGATTTAACATGGAAAACAAAGCGTTGCGTTAAAAAGTTTAACAAAGTAAAGTGGCTCACTGCTTGCCCTTGCAAAAATTATTTTGCTCGCTCTGTTTGTTGCTTAACAACAAAATAGGTATATGGAATTCATGTCTTCAAGGGCAACGCTTTGTTTTCCCTGTTAAAAAGTTTAACAAAGCGCAATACGAAAAGAAAGTGGCTAACTGCTTGCCCTTCCAAAAATTATTTTGCGGTCCTGTTTGTTGCTTAACAACGAAATAGGTTTATGGAATTCATTTGGCTTTACCGATTTAAATAATCTGCATAAGGCAATCAAAAGACAGGAAATTGCTTCTACTCACATAACATCTGCGATAGACCCAACTAGGTTCGGAAAAACGTGAATTTATTTCTTATTAAAAAGCCAACACAAGAGAAATGTGGAAATCCATAATGAAAATGTGAAAAAGAATAGAGAAATTTAAAAAAAAATAATAGACGTGGTTTGTTTTATAGGCGAGCAACAATTAGCATTTAGAGGCCATGATGAATCAACAGATTCTGAAAACAAGGGGAATTATGTTGAGTTGCTTAATTTATGTAAGAAACATGATCCCTTACTAACATTGCATTTGGAAGAGTCCAGCGTTTTATTTCTGGTGTTTCAAATAGAATGAAATTACAGATTTCATATGCGTGCAAATTGAAGTAAGAGTTTAAAATATCAATAAGTTAACATTTTTGGAGCTTCTTGATCTAAGAAAACAAGAAGAAAACAAAAAAGTCTCATGAATTAGCTTTAACATCACTTAAAATTTTTTATGGAGATTTCTTTGACTGCCAAAGGTTGAGGAGCGAACTATTAGTCTTATATAATGACAACGAGCTGAAAGGGAAACCAGTGCGTGAATTGCTTCGTATTTTGCGTAACAGTGGGTTAGTTGCAGCTTTACTGCAACTAACAAAATTGTGTTAACCCACCGCCAATATGTGCTTCAGTTGAGCGAACTTTTTCGTACCTAAGAAAAGTTCAAAATTACACAAGGAATGCGCAAAGACAAGAAAGATTAAGCAGTTTGGCTCAAATCGCAATCGAAAAGGCTCTTTTGAAGAGCATTAAGAATGATAAGTTCTATGAAAATGTCATCAACTTATTTATTGAAAAAGAGAAGAGGATCGAATTAAAATTCAAATAAAATAGATAAGATTATATTTTTTTTAAATGTAACCAATTTATACTTTTTAGAAGATCGGTTATATATTTATTTCGAAATTTTATTTTTCATTGCTTGCTCAGAAAACGATAGTTCCTGTAAATACGACCTTTTCGGAATGACTCATAGCAGGATAACCAACGCCCATAATGGGTAAGGTGGGGTATTCCCCAGAGGTACTGTCTCGCAGGAGACAAGTGCGGTCTCGATCCACTACTCACAATAAAAGCTAGGATGCAGGAAATTACTCTCACCCATACTCAATCCTTGAACAAACAGAGGATCGGCAAAACATAGGGAGTGTAGCCCTATCAGCACTACACGTGTTGATAGGGCTATACTCCAATGGCGCTGGAACAAGAAACTCTAAGTCTGCGGATATGCGCTTTCCAGGTGATGTGTTGGTCGAATACAAGACAAAAGAATCGGTGTAAGTCTACCACGTCACGACGACCCCATTTAGGAATTGGTTCAGTAAATGTGACGCTTGTGAAGTCGACAAAAAGTGCATGACCTCATTCTTGGCTCAAGAAAACCGAACTCCGTACGTATCGGCTTAAAGAGATATGCGGTTCGAAGAAGAGCCGACTCTCCAGAGTAGAAATTTTAGCCCCGCCAAAAGAAAGATTGGTAGGTGTCCTCGCCCATTATATTGGAGGGATTACAGAAACCGAAGCACCACGCGGTATCATAAGCCTTCTACAAATCGAAAAATACTGAAAGAATGCTGCCTACGAAGGCGAGTGTTGAGAATAAGACACTCCAGCTGCCACATAGCTTTCGAAGTCGAGCTTAGGAAAGTTGCACTGTAAAGAATAAATGTGACTTCCGCTTTCCAGGAGATAAGCTAACATAAAATTTACCATTTTCTTCATCAACCTGCACACGCCAAAGTTTATAAAAAATGAGCGGAAACCAAACGGATGGAATGATTTTCCCCGTTGTGCGAAAAGCAAGCATGGTAGCCATTTGCCTGCAAACTGGGAAGATACCCTGCTATCATATCCTGTTGATCAAAGCTAACAAACGTTAAGCCTCGCTCACGTAGGTGCTAAAGTATGGCATCTCGCTCAATGAAAATATATCACTGAATGCTTCGCCGCCTCTAGAGGTGAAGTCCATTCGGCAGCATTCAGTGACCGAGCAACGTGCTTGTAATTCTGGCGGAGCAGCATCCCGGCTGGAGAATTTGGAGAAAGCAGTCGCGAAAGATTCCGCCACAAACGAGTTGGCTGAGATGGAGGTCTCCTCTTTTTAGAGAACGGGAAGGTGTGTGTAATGTGAGAACTTACCACAAATCTTTCTCTCTTTTTTACACGCTTCCACACCTCTGTGAGATTAGATCATACCATTTAATGAAACTTGGCAGTAGGGACGACCAAACATTTCTCCTGAAAGCACAAAGCTAAAGGAGATGGGGAATGAGACAATCCCCCGTAGATCATCCAAGTTATCCCAAACTCTACGGCAATTCCGCTGAAGAATATTACCCTCCAGATATATGTCGAAGAGAAACTCCCCACAGAGTTTGCAGTAAGCCATTCAGAGCCAGACTTCCGAGGGCTTTGAGCCACGCACACGTCATTTATGATATTGTATTTGAGTTCTTAACTGAGAATGTCCGGCTCGGTCCTCGAGCCTTATTCTTTCCAATCGTTTGGCGCAATGTCTTATGGCCAGAATTCCCTCGTTCTTTGAGGAAGGGGCTGTCCACCATTTGCGCCCCGTTCAAGTTTGGTTACGGCGAGGGAGCATGGATTCGCTTTCTGCTAGCCTTCTTCTGGGGGATAAGCCTAGAACTGCCCAGTAGGTTGTTAACCACCACCTTCTTGGGTTCCGAGTCTAGCGACTTGGTGGAAGAGCGTGTCCGCTTTGTATTACCTGAAGAGGTCACATGTGAGGGAGACATAGGGCTCCGGTACGGCCGGAGCAGAGCACACGCCAATTTTGCTCCCATCCTATTTGGTGTGGCGCCCGAGGATAGACTATCTCCTTAGCCTCTCTAAACGAGATAAGGCCCTCAGTCTGGTTGATCAGGACCTCATTTCCAACAAATACAAATCGCAATGCTTAGAGGAAGCAGAGTGAGAACCACCACACTTGGCCTTGCACAAAACAGCTTTATCGTGTACAACCTTATGGCAGCTGAAAAAATTTGGGGTCACCCATTTTTTACTTCAACAATTTTTATTTGTGTGATCGAATCGATGGTAGTGAAAACACCACTGCGGCAATGTCAGGAATTCCTCCACTCTCTAACGATACCAGCCATCACGCACCACTGCGGTGAGTCTAGATCGAACGTGAGAAAGAGCATTGTAGTGGGTCTAGAGATTCATCTTCCTATCTCGTCGGCCATTGTACACCTACTGCCCCCTGGTTATTCAGCTCTTCAGTAATTTCCTCACCGGATTAGTATAGTAGTTGCCGTGCATAGATTACTCATTAAACGAAGTTCAATGGAGTCTTGGGTCACCTGCACAAGCGTGCTATTGAGTGTTCGGAGATCACTCGATTTGACACTCTGGGACACTAACCAGATGGATCCCTTCCCCAAAACGAGAAAATTCGGCTGCCTAACAAAACAAAACGATCCTGATGCTGAAAGAGCACTTGACCTTTGAAAATCATTGTTCCATCAGTCGCTCGGATCGGTTGAAAACGCTTGAAGTTTGCCCGTTTCGAAGTCTTCAATAAGCCGCTCTCTTTCGCTATCTTCAGCTTTTTCTTTTAGGCGGCGTAAGGGAAAGGTCCGATGGCAAGCAAATTCGTCTCGGCTTTGTTCTTTTTTGGAGTGACGACGAAGGACCCTTTCGTCACAAAAGCCCTTTACCTCCAGAAGGAGGTAAACCTTGGTCTCCTGAAGATGGTCTTGCCCAGGATTCGAATCCGGTTTGGTTGTTTCTCCCGCTAAGTATGTTTCCCTCCAGACAAGGACCTTACCTCATGGCTCACGACCACCCTAGTCCCCACGACTGGATCTCCGCTCAACTTGAATGGGGCCTCCATTGGTACATGTCCCTCAATGTGTTGGAGACCACGTATGAAACTTCACATGGGCCGGGAGAATCCCGTGGGAGGGTGCCATAAAATGGCGTACTCTCGCCATGGCCATGAGGAACCTTCCCTGGTACCGGCACGCCGTCACGGAAATGGAGCATCTGGTGAACCAGCGTACAGGCTCCCAGGAAGGTGCCCTCTCTCGAGTAGAAAAGAAGGCCAAGCCCCTAAGGAGCTCCAAAAAGGCTTATGTCTCCCTTCGAGAACAGATGAAATTTCTCCTGGCACATCTCCCTCTTTTATAGAGGGGCTCATGGGGCAAAATATGAGTGTGGGCATCCCCGTGGGTTACTTAGAGGCAACCCACAGAGAGACAGAGGCAGCTCCTTTTCCGCGAGAGTCGAGTGACCGGGAAACTCCTTCGCCGTAGTCCTATAAGCAGTTCCTTGGTCATTTTCGTTCGGCTTTTCTAACTTCACAATCTTCGGGCATGGGGAGCCTTAAGGCATGGGTCCATCTAAGGAATGGGAAACGTTAGGGCATGGGAACCCTTAGGGCATAGAGACCCAAATATAACGTCGGGCTGCAAACGGTAAACGCCCGTCCAAGGAGTTCAATCTGGAGAGGGCATAGGGTGCCATTTAAACCAGTTGGGCACCACAAAGACCACTTCTCCGCCTGGAGTCGTGCCATCAGGACTTAGGCGTAAAAGGATACAGTAGAAAATAAAGATGGGGCAGTGAAAAGGGTAAAGGGAGTGGAGAGTGCAGGCATGTTAACTCTCCCAAACCGGGGACAATGGTCAATGGGAGAGCCCCCAAACCCCTCCTGGCTCTGACCGCGGATAATGAATGGATGAAAGCGGGTCGGTGACTAGCCTCTATAAGTAGCCGCCATTCATGAGAGATAGGCGAGAAAAGGCTTGTTAAGAAAGTGGCGAAACCTGGATGAGTGGAAATGTCGTGAAGGAATAAAACCTAGGTAGTCTCAAAGTAGATTGAGCAGTCTGGAAGCACTGGGGCTGGAAGGACGTGCCGCTCCTCCAGGTACCGAGTGTACATTCTACACGAGGTACGTAAAACCTTTTAGGCAAGAGATGGGAATGAAGAAGCAGAGGAATGAAGAAGCAGAAGAATGAAGAAGCAAAGGAATGAATAAAATGAATAGAGAAACAGAGAAATGAAGAAACAGAGGAATGAAGAAGCAGAAAAATGAATAAACATGGGAATAAGAGGCAGGAGAATGAAGAAACAGATGAATAATGAAGCAGAGGAATGAAAAAGCAGAGGAATGTGGAAGCAGAGAAATGAATAAGCAGAGAAATAAAGAATCAGAGGAATGAAGATGCAGAAGATGAAGAAGCAGAGGAATGAATCAGCAGGGAAATGAAGAAGCAGATGCATGAAGAAAGAGAGGAATGAAGATGCAGAAGAATGAAGAAGCAGATGAATGAATAAGCAGGGGAATGAAGAAGCAGATTAATGAAGAAGAAGATGCATGAAGAAAGAGAGGAATGAAGAAGCAGAGGAGTGAAAAATCAGGGGAATGAAGAAGCATATGAATGAAGAGCCAGTGGAATGAAGAAGCAGAGGAATGAAGAAGCAGATGAATAAACAAGTAGAGGAATTAAGAAGCAGATGAACAAACAAGTAGAGGAATGAAGAAAACAGGAGAATGGAGATGCAGAGGAATGAAGAAGCAGATGAATAAACAAGTAGAGGAATTAAGAAGCAGATGAACAAACAAGTAGAGGAATGAAGAAAATAGGAGAATGGAGATGCAGATGAATGAAGAAGCAGAGGAATGAAGAATCAGAGGAATGAAGTAGCATAGAAATGAAGAAGCAGACGAATAAAAAAGCAGAGGAATGCAAAAGCTGAGCAATAAAGAAGCAGAGTAATGAAGAAGCAAAGGAATGAAGAAGCAGAGGAATGGAGAAGCAGATGAATGAAGAAGCATAAGAATAAAGAAGCAGGGGAATAAAAAAGCAGAGGAATGAAGAAGCGGAGGAATGAAGAAGCAGAGGTAGGAAGAAGCAGACGAATGAATGAGCACCCATACGCCCCTTGGCCTTGGGGCGCAATTAATGGGAAGATCGGTTTGGCCCAATAATCCCATCCCTGCGCCTAATGGGCTGATCACCTCCCTGCGGCCGTTCTCGGATGTATCACGCTGTAACGGCTTATGAGGGGCGTGCTTTACTCCCTTGTTGGCTGCCAGGCCTACTCAATGTCTTGGGTCCCGTTTCTGGTTCTGCCAGACACAACAGATCTTCCGATGTTGACTGTCTTGACGATCAGAACGACAGAGTAAGGGAATCCACCTTGTCGTCCTGCTGAGTTGTGAGCTGCAGTTTTTGCAGAAGACCCTCCACTGGGCAACTTCGGGTCGCCGTGCGTCGCTGCACAGGTGCGAACAACAGTCTCGAACGCCCATAAGGCTGGAGACCTGAAAAGTATAAGATCCCGAGGTGTGATAGACGCGAGCAGCTGGACGCGAGATATAACCTACAAAACGCTCTTTTACTTTTCCATAGGTCGCAAGCTTCGAAATTTACTTGTAAGTTTTCACAACATTTCGGATAAAATCCTTACAAAACCTCACCAAACCTTGGTGTTGGGTTATGTAAGGCCTATGATTACAACACTCCTACTGATCGACGGGTTCCCCTGTCACAACGTACGTGAGCCTCGATTGTGTCGGGGCTCCTCATCGATAAACTAACTGACGTTTTCTAACCTACTGGCTTCAAACGCTTCCTGGTAATTAAGTCGACTGATAGTAGTATGTTGGCCAAAGGCTGCATGTTTTATCAGTGAGTAGCTTAAGATTAGTCGATTACTAGAGAGACGAAGGTCACCCATTTCTCGGAATGGATCATTCTGGCTATTGCGGCGAACCATTGTGCTATTTGGACACTCAATGGCCCGCCTATGAAAGTGGCCCCGCACTCAACTGTGAATTTTGTGAAAGGAGTGGTGTATGCGAGGGAACTCGTGGACTAATCCTTAGAAAACATTCCCAAAGAGCTGGTCAAAAGGGAGTGGTGAAGTTCGAACATGCGACGAGAAAACGAGTGGGGGTGAGTTGATACTCAAATTACACTCATCCTCGCGTTCGATCGTGAAGGGCTTCCTGAGGCGGTGCGTGCTGGTTGGTATCACTACCGAATAAAGGTATTCGTGTCAAAGCTGCAGAACGTTATCTTTGCCACCGCTTCAGCAATACTAAACGAACCTGCAGACGTGCCAAGTAGGGTCAACTCGAAATCGACCCAAACTTATCAAAGGCGTTTCATGATAAATACATATTGTGTAGTGCCAAGTGTACAAATTGCGGCGAGCCGGACCTTGCTTCGTCAAAACAATGTAGCTCGTAAATTTTCGAGAAGGTCCTATCCGTTACGATTTCGGACAGACTCTCTTTAAGAGAGGCAAAGAAATTAAGAAGGAGGAAAAGACTTGCATGGGGAGCCCAATCTCCTCTAGTAATTCCGCGAAGGCAACAGTGCCTTCTTCGGCCATCCCACCACACCTGATTATGTCCCTAGGAAGCTTACGGACATTTTCAGTGAGAGTCTTTACTTCGGGAAGATACTACAGATCTCCTCCAAGGTAAACCTCAGGGGCAATTTCCTTCAATGAAATTACCGTGGCTTCCGGGCAGGAGCTGCGGAGACTCGTCTCTTCCCATTCCTCATTAGCGATGTTTCTAGGAGACCATGATTGACGCATGCCCCCTGCCCGAATCCCGGGATATGAGTTTTGGTACCCCACTACCACCGAATGGTGGTCAGGCAGGAGGATGCACGATTTACGCCTAGCATAATATCTCCGTTCTTGCTCGTGCATTTGAACGGTAAATACCCTTATGAGGAGACCAACAAGCAATCCATCGGTACAGGTTCTAGCGATCTTCGGATGTACAACCTGATTTGGGTGGGAGGTGGCCGATCACCTTCATGGTAATCACCTTTTTTTCCATTCAAATACGAGGGGCGGTCAATAAGTTTTGCAATTCGGATATAAGGAAACGAGATATGAGGAAAAGTGGTTTATTATTTTTCAATATAACTACCCTCGACTTTAATGCACTTGCGCCACTTGTCTCTAAGGCTTCGAATTCCCGACAACCAGAAATCTGCCGACTGCTGTTTAATCCATTCCTGGACGGCGAGCTGAACATCTTCATCGTCCCCAAACCGGCGTCCACGCAGTGCAGCCTTGAGCTGGCGGAATAAAAAGTAGTCGGTAGGGGCCAGATCTGGACTGTAGGGGGAATGGTTGAGTTCCTCGAATCCGCACTTGCGCAGGGCAGCTTGTGCAACTCTGGCTTTGTGGACTTTGACGATGTTGAAGTCGATCATAGGGCGTGAGGTTTCTAGGGATCCAACGGGCAGAGACCTTGGTCATGGCCACATTGTCGTGGATGATGTTGATAACACTTCCATGTGATATTCCAAGTTCTCGCTCGATTTCTTCGACCTTCAACCGTCGATTTTCAAGGATCATTCTCACCACACGGGCCACATTGTCCTCGTTGGTCACGTCTGACGGGCGTCCTGGACGGGGTTTATCTTCAAGGGACTTACGACCATGGTGGAACTCCCTATTGCAGCGAG
Organism: Ceratothoa steindachneri; assembly: GCA_963969495.1. Taxonomy (NCBI): domain Eukaryota; kingdom Metazoa; phylum Arthropoda; class Malacostraca; order Isopoda; family Cymothoidae; genus Ceratothoa; species Ceratothoa steindachneri. The sequence goes on along the minus strand of OZ018323.1, from coordinate 59,872,196 downwards.
CAATGGTTGCATAGGAAGGGTCGGTGTCGGTGTACACTGCAACCATGCCTTCATGGATCTCTTTTGCATTCTTGCCTTCCTTGGTAAAAAATTTGACCACTGCGCGGTGCTCAACCTTCTCCATTGTTGAAAAAAATTTTACTGACGATCTGCGATCAGCTACTGCTTCTTAAATAGACGAGGCAGGAGTGTGCAGCTGCAGGTCCAGACTTGTCATAACTTGTCCAAACACCCCCACAAACAGCCATCCCCCTTCCTCCCTTTTTGCCGTACCGATTCGCAAAACTTATTGACCGCCCCTCGTATATTTTGTTTCGGCAGCTGACGCGTGTGAAACCACCTCGGTCGTGCTTGGATTGGGCGCAGTGGTGTTTATTTCAGGAAATGACGGATTTCTCTGCCCAACTCGAGGAGTGGATCCTCCTTATAAATGGTATTGTCGTTGAATTCTTTATAATAAAAACCCTACTAACCTGACACCACTTTCATAATAGTGTGTCGTAGAATGCCCTCCCTTTTTGTTCTATTCTAAGAGTGCTAAGAGTGTCTAATATATATTGGTATCTTAATATCTTAAAGAACAGAGCCGTTCTGAAACACGTAAGGATATAAGAGAAACACAAAATAATCCCCAAATAAACTTATATTTTAACTTTAACCATTGAATACATAACATCTGAACATTTACTACAGCAATACTCTGAATATTATCATAAACAAGAATTGATTAAATTAGTTTACCCACAAAAATTAGTTAATTTCTCTACACACAACAATAATATAAGAATTAGGCTTACGGACTCATCTGGAGTTTAAAGGGCCTCAGAAATGTTATTGACTCATGACGCGTGCCGTCTTGCCAGATGTAGCTGGGCGAAATCACACAGTTGTTTTGGCGAGGGTGGCAGCTGGGGGGTTCACACGTTCTTCCAAGGGGGGGTCTTCAAGGACGAGAACAAATACGGTGCTTTATGCAACACCTAGGCAGTCGTGGTCTCTCTGGCGAGAGTGAGTCGAACTTGGTTCTTAAATCAAATTAACTTGGAGTGCGGTGTGACCACCGAGTAATGAGCTCGAGGGGGAGCTTTTCTCCTTCGTTACTTATTTCCTTATGGACGAGGACTGAACTCGGGGAGGGTCTTCTTCAAGGGCGAGGATCGATGAGACGGGGTTTCTCTGACGAGAATAATTTGAACTTGGTTCTTTACCAAGTTAACTTAGGAGTTCGGTGGGGCCACTGAGTAACGGGCTCGAGGGGGAACCTTTTCCTTCTTCTTCTTCTTCTTCTTCATTCCTCAAGGACGAGGAATACCCCTGGTGTTTAAGGTGCACCTGGATATGAGGAGTCTCTCTGGCGAGAGTAAGTTGAACTTAACAAAGTTAACTTATCGTTTGGTTTGATAACCCGAGACTAGCTCGAGGATGAGCTTCTTCTTAGCCCCTTAAGGTAGGTAGCCCTGCCTCTCTTGCAGGGTACTTCTTGGTCTGTCGAGCCAAGTACACTACCTTTCCAGTCTCGGTAGTTCGGTTTGATCGGAAGACTTCGTCACCTAGAGACTGACGTATACTACCTCGATTTTCCTCAGAGTTCCTCATTTATACCTCGTCACCCCACTGGGGGAGTGGTAAGGGGGGGGGGGCTTGAGGACGGCCCCAGGAGAGTTTTTTTCCAAACGGTTTTTCCCACCGACTCTTACATCGGCTCCTCGTTAGCCTTCGAGCTATAATGATATATCTTTAAATGGTATAGCTCCCATCAATTTAGTATCTCTTATAAATGATATATATCCTATTAAATGGCATATCTCCTCTAAATAGCACATATTCTATGAAATGGTATATCTCCTGTAAATGGAACATCGCCTCTAAATGGCTCATCTATCATTGCCACATCTCGTAAATGGCATATGTTTATACCTGTATCTCCTCTTCGCCTGAGGGTTTTAGGTTTCACCATGGGTAACCACGTTGCAGCTGATATAGATGAAGGATTCCGTGGCCTCGACCCCTCAACACCGGAGGATGGGTTCATTTGGAAGAGTTCAGCCCCTACGGTCTCGAGTGCCCAGGTAGTCTCCTCTTTAGACTAGTCGGACTATACACTTTCTACTCATTTTTTCTTCCATTAACCCCACCAATTTCTTTACCAACTTCTTCTCATAAACACTTAGGGTGAAGCTCTCGTTGCTTGACGTTTTTATCAGTAAATAATAACACGATCCTGTGTCATCGTAGGATTGAGGACTTCATTGTAAATCTAAAAACAAAGCAATTAATCAGGTCATGAACTTGTCAGAGGACCTCTTAGGGACGAAGAAGGGTCGTGTTTTGGATTCAAACTGTTATATTCATTTTTACTCTGCTCATAATTCCAAAGTCAAATGTTCCGTTTATTCATCTATGTTTTTACGGGCTTTACGAGTTGTTAGTCCTGAATATATGGATTCCGAATTCTCCAATATCTTTGAAATTGGCCATAAACTGTTACCCTTATCCCTTTCTTCTAAACTGTCTTTCCTCTGCAAAAATGACGTTCTATAATACAGCTCCTGCTATCCCTTTTAATGTTAAACATTTTGGTTTTACGCTTCTCTGTTTGTTTCATTGACCTTCCCCGTCTTTTAAAAAACTTTAACATTTCAGTTGCTTTCAAATAGGAGTCAACTATAAAAAAAACATTCTAGTTCACAATAATTGTAATAATATTGGGGAAGTCTATTCGGTCGAATGTTCTGTTTGTCCAAGTAAATAGTTTGGAGAGAATACAGAAATAACGCCAAGGGAAAAAAGTTTGAAATTCCTGGCCGGGACTCGAACCCGGGTCTGTTGTTTGCCGGTCCGATGCTCTACCGTTAAGAGGTTCCTAGCTTAGGAAGATACTGGGTTTGACGGGGTAACGCTTTGGGCGAGGTGGAGTCACTGTGCCTGGTAACTTAACGGTAGAGCATCCGATTGGCAATCAGTAGACCCAGGTTCGAGTCACGGCCAGGAATTCCAAACTTTTTTCCCTGGCGTTATTTCTGTCTTCTCGGTAAAGAATTGCCTTCATTGTGTTGCCCTCTGCTCTCTTTGATTCTAGTGTTCTCTAATGTCCCTTTCTCTTACCTCTAAAAACCTCCTGTTTCTTGTCTCATAGTTCATTCACGTCCAATTTTCTCTTTCTCTTGTACTATATTGTTATATAGTCTGCAATGCAAGGTTTCTCCATCTTTCTTTCTGTCTTCAAAATTGTTTTGAAAGGCAGAAAATAAATATGGCCAAAGTCCTGTGGTGGTGGTTGTTATCACCCGCAGAACTTGTATTTGCTCTTTCTTTATATATATATATATATATATATATATATATATATATATATATATATATATATATATATATATATATATATATATATATATATATATATATATATATATATATATGTGTGTGTGTGTGTGTGTGTGTGTAGGCGCTTTGTTATAAATATCTCTATTTAAAATCAAATAAAAGACGAAAAAAGGATTGGCCGCCATCTTGGTATATTTTTGAAGTGAATTTTTTTCTGAATTTAAATATGATCTGGACATTTCATATTAATCAATTAAAAAAATATATGATTGATTTAAATAGCATTCGGGGATGAGGTTTATATGTCTCAATTCAACCAACGTGGTAGAAAAACTAGAGGCCTAACGACATTTAGCAATTCGAATCTAATGTTAGCTTTCGAATTAGGAATATTACGATTTTTTTTTATTGCGGGGTATGTGGAGGCAACCTCCCCCCAATTAAGTGGGGGCATGGGACTGAAGCCCCCCTATTCCGAAGTTATCTTAAAAACAGTACATTAAAAAACAATTGTTCTTAAATATATATATATATATATATATATATATATATATATATATATATATATATATATATATATATATATATATATATATATATATATATATATATATACAATTAAAAAATAATAACATGACTGACAAAGGGTTGCACTATTGAAAAAAGAATATTATTTTAGTCTTTCCTAACCTAACCCGACTCAGCTTGTAAAGACAAACAGCCTAAAAATAAACTGCAAACGACTGGGGCTGCTTAGCTGATCTTTACGACGTTCATACAATCCTGCCTTGATCGAACTCACTAAACCCATTACATCAGCTTTATCAACTTTTACACCTTTGTATATATCCCCCGCCCCTTTCTGTCTACAGAAAAACATAAAATCTTTCTTAAGTTACTTAAACAACCACTACCCTCCCCCACCGCCCAAAAGTGCAAAAGAACGAATCTACTTACCCACAAGAATGAGGCTCGCAACAAACGTAAAAAGATGTCTCATTGTTTTCGTCTAAACTTCAAAAATGGATAACCTATAAACAAACTTGTCTGCTTTCGTACCTGATTTTAACACTGTCACTCCACCGCTGGCTGAAGTGGAAGTGAAAACTGGAAATACTAAAGATAAAATTAGGTCTATTTTGGTATTCAGGAGGATAATGTTAAATTGCGAATCGCCTTCAAAGGAGATAAGTTTTTACATAAATGCCATAAGCCTATGCTTTTATTTCTGCCTTAGTGTTAAATAGGTCGAAACTTTCGGATTCCGCGTGCAAACTTCTCCCGCTACAGCGGTTAAAAGAAAGGTTTAGGGGGTAATAATTACTTCAAAAGCTTTAAGAATTGTCTGGAAGCAAAGAATAAATTAAAGAGAAGAATATTTGGGGTGTAGGTTGTAAAGAGCCCCAACCCAATAGTACCTGAAGGCAGAATGATGAAAACTCATGCAATATTCATTGATTAAAGGATTCGTCAGGTGAGATAGATAACTTTAACATCATCTATTTTTTTCCATTTCAACATCTTCTACCAAAGTATCGGCAATTGAACAACATCGCACAGAGTTTGGGGTTAGGTTAAATATCTTAACCTAACCTAACTGAAGGTGCCACAACTCGACTTCCTCTTCTTATTTCGGTATCAACCCCCTGAATACATAACATTAATTAGTGCCTTAATTTAAGTCTTGATTTGGTAAAAAGAAGATCTTATGGCGGATGTGTTCTTAAGAGTGTTTGAAATTTCCATTTTAGAATCTCCAAACAAATTTATCCGGACTATTTACGTATTTGGACCAGGTCATTTTTTTCAGCCCAACTCGGACTGGTTATCATGCACAAACAGGAAGAATGACTGACTGCAACGTGTTGGGGCCCAATTTAATAATGTCAAAAATCGCAAACACGAAGGTAGTAAGGGGCTCGCTATTCTTTAAATGAGCTTTGAGTCGAGTTAGGTTAGGTGCGTTCTGCGGGTAATTGATTACTGCTCATTATCAATTTAATTCATTTTTTTTATTAATTGGATTTTTCTTTAATAGTGTTTCCATTTATTAGGTTTTTTGTTGTTGTCTAAGTATATACTATATTCAGTAATTCAACTTTCCTTATCTCCTACAAACACAAAACTTTTGAGGGGTTTATCTTTACCAGCCTTTTTTGGAGTTTGGTGATCTTTATAAGTTGAGGAGTCCTGGGTCATTTATCTTTAAAAATTGGGGAGTTCTGGGTCACTGATCTTTGCAAGTTGAGGAGTCCTGGGTCACTGATCTTTACAAGTTGAAGAGTCCTGGGTCACTGACCTTTAGAACGCCCTGTTTCTGATAGAAAATGGAACTCTCATTAGTTAAGAGTTTATTTCTTGGTTATTTTGGGGTTATTCAATTCTTGATTATTCATTTCTTAATTATTTCTTGCTTATTCAATTCTTGATTATTTCATGGCTATTCAATTCTTGATTATTTCTTGGTTAATCAATCTTTGATTATTTATTGGTTATTCATTTCTTGAATATTTCTTGTTTATTCAATCTTTGATTATATACTCGTTATTCAATTCTTAGTTATTTTTTGATTATTCAATTTTTTATTACTTTCTGGTTATTCAATTCTTGATTATTTATTTGTTATTCAATTATTAGTTATTCCTTGGTTATTGAATTCTTGGTTATTTCTTGGTATTCATTTTTTTTTTGTTATTTCTTGCTTATTTAATTCTTGATTATTTCTTGGTTATTCAATTTTTGATTTCTTAATTTTTACTTTTTTTTTTGTCTTTAAATGCAGGTATCGTCTCTTCATTACTGTCAAGAGGTATTTATGTTGGAGGGGTCCTCAGATTTCTGGGAGGCGCTCTCAAGTTCTCCTTTTGGTTCCCCACAAACCTTCTCCGTTATTCTTGACCCCCTCCCCCATATACCCACCTCAACCCTCCTCGGATTACATTTGGTCATTAGCGCCATACCAAAATCTTAAAATTCCCCCCCGCCCTCTAACATATCATTCGGTCTGGACTTACTCTACTCTCCTCTTATTCTTCTCTAGTTAGAGGTGTGCCGGATAGCGGGTTTTATCTGTTATCCGGTATCAGGCCGGATAGCCAGATATCTATCACACTCTATTTTGTAAAGGGAAAACTATCTCGGTCCGGCCCGCTTTCCTCCCCTTTCCACTCTTATCTTACATAGCCTTTAGCTATCGAAATTTGAATAGAGTTTAGATTTCGAAAATTAATATAAGGGGAAAAATAAACATGACTATGCTAGTTTTTTGCTAGATTAACACTGATAACTTTTATTTTCTCTCCCTCTCTCTTTCTTTCTTTCTTTATATATATATATATATATATATATATATATATATATATATATATATATATATATATATATATGGAGAAGGAGAATAGGAGAAACGGGAAGTGGTAAAGGTTCTTTATTACTAACGTTTCGCTCCTCTGGAACCTCCTCAGAGTAACAAGAAACTCCTGAGAAGCGAAACGTCAGTAATAAGGAACCTTGTACCACTTGCGGTTTCTCCTATTCTCCCTCTCAATTTGTTTTCAAAGACACCCATCAATATATATATATATATATATATATATAAATATATATATATATATATATATATATATATATATATATATATATATATATATATATATATTAAAAGATTTAAAAGTAGCTATAGTCTTTAAAGAAATTTCAAAATATACAAGAAAAAATTCATATTAGACGAAAATATTCGAGACAAAATAGGTGATTGAGACTAAGATAGTCCATTAGAACCCACACACAAATGAATTATAATAGGTGATTGAGACTAAGATAGTCCATTAGAACCCACACACAAATGAATTATAATAGGTGATTGAGACTAAGATAGTCCATTAGAACCCACACACAAATGAATTATAATAGGTGATTGAGACTAAGATAGTCCATTAGAACCCATACACAAATGAATTATAATAGGTGATTGAGACTAAGATAGTCCATTAGAACCCACACACAAATGAATTATAATAGGTGATTGAGACTAAGATAGTCCATTAGAACCCACACACAAATGAATTATAATAGGTGATTGAGACTAAGATAGTCCATTAGAACCCACACACAAATGAATTATAATAGGTGATTAAGACTAAGATAGTCCATTAGAACCCATACACAAATGAATTTTGAGTTAACCGAATATAGTAATGCAGACGACGCCCACCTTTTGAAACATTTCTTCCAATCTTACATTGAGCGACTTTAAGCAAACGGATTACAACATTGTGTGTTATGGATTATGTTGTTGGTTTTATTTGGATATTAATAGTAGAATGAAACTATGTTCAGAATTCACACTTGAGTTTATAGATTTCATGTAAAGGGAGGGTATGGATCAGAATTTAATAGTTATAACTAGTCCAAAGTAAAAGCTTCTATTAGGATGTAGGATACCATAATAAAATATCTAGTCTAATCAAATTTACCAAAAAGGTAAAGGAAATTATAAAAAAAAATACTGTTTTAGACACTAGAATCACATGTTTAAATCAAATTTTCGTCCATTGTGACCGCATCTCCCCTCTCTTTGGTAGTAGATCATTTCTTTTTAAGTCAAAACTATCTCCATATTCCGAACACATACTGCGAAGATGCTGGTGTTATAAGCCATTTTAGAACCATTTTCTTCAGAGATGGAAAGGTTTTTCATATTTCCATATTTCAAGTGGAGATTATCGTCTCTCTGGTACGTTTTTTTTAATACCCTAAATTTCCTCGGTAATTCTTTTTAAAATTTTAATCACTACGTTTCTTTTCTGAACTTTCTTGTGTTATTTCCCTAAAACAAGCAGAGAGTGGATCATCTTCAAACTTTGCCTTTTTTATTTTCTGTTAAGCAGGAACAATTGGAATCGTCACTGTTGTAAGACTGTTCATCTACATACTTATCTCTAATTTATTCTAGATTGTTTATTTCTTTAATTAACCATGTCATTTTTTTAGGGGGGGGGGGAATGAGAATTTAAATTGTGGATCAATGGCAGTTGCTACAGCATACTACCGATTTGTTAAGACATTTATTTATAGACTTTCTTTATTCATTGGAAAAAAAATCATGAGTGCAATGACTTCAATAGTTCATCTTTTGTATTTTGGACTCCTTGATGTTGCTGGCCAAGTTTTGAAAGAAACCTTTCAACCATACACATGTTTGGGATAACAGTTGAGAGTAAATTATATTCTGAACTCATTTCTTGGCTGATATTATAAAAAAATGGCTGTAAAAGTTTTAAAAGGTTTTCATTTAAATGCCACCCATTTGGTGAAATAACAAGTAATTCAGTATGGTTAGCAATGTTTATTTGAAATGGTTTTTTTTAATTAATCAAACGTTCAAGCATCAACTATGATGAGTTCCAACGTATTAAAATATCTTGTACCAATTAAAGAGGAGCATGAAGCTGTTGTGTTTAGAGAGCTTTGAATTCAGAAGTGACGAGAGTTAAAATGTGCCACTAGACCTCGACATTATGCCAAGAGATCTTTTATACTTCGTTGATCCATTAATGCACCCCTGACCACGAGCTATAGCAAATTAATTCAACAGCAAACAGATGGTATTTCCGGAAGGTCACATCCAAGGGCTATGTTAGAAGCTCAATCTCTAACCAATATATTGCACTGCGATCTTTCAATATTTCAATAATTACCACATTAATTCAAATTTGTCCGCCATATTATTTCTTGGAAAATGACCAAAATGCAATACTGCATTGCAATGAGTGTAGTCATTCATGATCCAATGAACTGATAAGGAAACGAATAATAAATGAAAAAGAAGAGCAGGTCCACATATCTGAAGTGAAGTCACTCTATTTTCCTTCTTCCATTTTACCCATAACAATTTCTTTCAATTTTTTATAGATATTTGGTATGACTTGTTTTTGAGAAATATGTTCGATTTGGTACCAAATACCTTGGCTGCAGATGGGCCAGCAGTCCTATGAAGCCATCTTGTTCAATTAAACTACAAAAATGATTGCCCAGTGTCATCATTAATCCTTTCTATGTAAAGCTTGAACTTTGGGGTCATTTATATCCCATATTTTCTTTAAGGAAAAACTTCTAACGTTAGTTGTTTTTCCATAGTCACTAATTTTCTCTCCTTCGCAGCCATTGAGGTGGTATAAGTTGAGACGCTTCTTTATATTCTTGCGAATGCAGCATTTTTTGCATAATTGTGTAAGGGTTTTGTGTTATAGAACTTGGCACCCATTTTTTTCTGATTCCATTTTAATCTTTCGAACATAGGAAGCAAATAGCTAAGGTTGGATTAATCTCATGTATTGAAAATATTTTCCAAATAAAACTAGCCATTTTTAACAGGTAAATAATAGTAAAATATTGCTGTAAGCCCCAAGTCTGTAACTAGTAATAACTAGCTAAACCTTTATAATTTAGCAATCAGACAATCAAGAAAAGAAAAAAATATAGGCAATTAGTAATTATTTAAACAACTATAATTTACATGAAATACTGATTAAAATTTGATAGTGTAGTGATTTAGTCAAGTTATAGGTAAATAATATATAAATTATTATTATATTAACATTCTAAAATATATTCTTGTATACATGTAATTATCCGGTATCCGGTCGGATATTTTTATTATTATCCGGGTATCCTGTATCCAACCGGATAATAACAAATATTATTCGGCACACTCCTACTCTAGTCACATATGTAACTTTTGCACAATTTCAATTCCCTTAACTTAAATCCTAACCTAACCTAACTTCAATCCTTAGGAACCTCCTGTTAAAAATTTTCTGGCGGTGACGAAATCGAGTTGAATGAAGGCTGCGATTGGCGCAGCGGCGAATAAAGGATTTCTTCAAGTTCCGATCAAGGGAACCCTTGAAAACAGGAGTAAAAAAACAAAAGAAAACCGTCACTAGAACTTTGTGGATTTGTGACCTGAAAACGAAGTTCGGTAGTAAAGTTTTGGGGAATGTCTCGGAGGTGCATAGATCTGGTATACTACATGTGGTCTAGGATGTAACTTAATCTACTACTATTTTTTGAAGGAAAATAACAAAATTCTCTCTTTTTTTTAAAAAAGACATGAATTAATTTTATCTCTTGAGTCAAATCTTTACATGTTATTGAATTTTCTTCTTGGTCTTATATTTATCGATCGCATTGTATTAAGGAGCGGCTCTCAATTACACTCATCTCAACTAATGTCTTTGTGATGTACCTTTGTGCGTTGATTTAACAAACGCAATATTTTCTTGCATCATGCCTACTTTCTCTTATTGCGTCTACTTTCTTTTATTGCGTCTACTTTCCATGATGAAATGTAAGTTATAATTTTACGTTGGGCCATTTTGGCCCTTAAAATTTGGGGAGTGGAGGTACGTGTTTAAACAGTTAATTTGGTATAGAGGGAGAAGAAAGATCATGTGATGGTAGTCAATGTCCCTGGTCTTTTTGTTAAAAATTCCACAATGCGACCATTGTCGGAGAACAGTAACGACCTTTTCATTCCACTATCACGTGATTTCGGAATCGAAAGGTATGGCGTTGTAGAAGAGTATGACGAAGAAGCGACTGCTGAAAATAATTTGCATCTTTGCGTTAAAAAAATGTATTCAACATAAAATATCTGAAATGTTTATACATAAGAAACCTAATTACCATCATTAGCAATGACATTTTTGCCCAGAGCGAAATTAATTTGCTGAGTCCACGGGCAAAACTTTAGGTTCTTTAGAGGAGAAAAAAACATTTGAACGCTGGCTCTTTATTTTTACTCCTTATGATTTTTTTTTTACTGGAAAATAGTTCCAAGTGACCTGGACAAGTGAAGATCTGTTGTTTCTAATTCTGGTGAGTAAAACTTTCCATCCAATGGCTTTATCTTTTCTTGTCATCTTCACAGAATGTGGGTTAGCCTCGCATTGTCATGTTGCAGAATGACCCCCGATTTGCACGTTCAGGCTGTTGACAGTAAAGGTGTGAAGGGATGTGTTTCTATTGTTCCAATAATATCAAAGTGGACAATGCCTGTTACCTCCTACCATACACACATCAAAACCTTCCTTTGGTGCAGCTCTAGCTAGGATGTTTGAGTTGTAGTATATTTTGAGATGACCACTGCTTTTTTCCATATATCCTTGATATAAACACCTCATCTTTCATACCCAGTTACAATTTGATTAAAGAAATAGGTGTTTATACATTCCTGGCTAGCAAACCTTTGAAAATTGTTGAACGCACAGCTTCATTCTCGGGGGATAGTTCATGTGATGTCCAAATTCATCATACTTTACACTTTCCTAAGCATTTTAAGATAATGTTTCAGAGTGAACCAGAGTTTATTAGGCCTCCGGGATAAGTCCCGATATTTTGACGGGGATCTTCTTCATTCGATGCTTTCACGATTGTCTTCATCTTCGATACCTATCAGAGAGATCAAAATCACCATTCTTAGATCATGTCTGGCATTTCCGAGCACTCACTCCATCAGAATTCACTGTGCATATATTTTTAATTACATGCGTTGCATTGTTCTCTTCACGAAACTAGTAGAGCATGCAATGTTGAATATGCAACTCATTAAATTCCTTGTCTTTCATGTTTTAAGTGACAGAGCATGTAAAAGATTAACTTCAGCCAATGAGAACAACACTCGGACTGTTGTTATTTGAATATAAACGTTCACCTTTAAACCTAGTAACCTATTTCTGGTATGACTTCAAACTATTTAATCGAAAATGCCACAATAATTCAGTCCCCCTAATATGTAGCGACGAAAACGAAACCCAGCAATTTTTCCAATAAAAATTAAATGGTTTGGTCCGAGATTCGGCACGCCCGAAAGATAATGCTGAACTTTTATCAGTTAGTCTAGAAGGAAAACTTCTGATCAGGAAGCACGTCTGCAGTAAATTCAGGTAAATAAATCAGATTTTTTTTTTAGATAGACCGCTCAGTCTTTTCGAAGCGTTGATGAATTATTATTCCGCTCCTCCCAGAAGCATGATCCCTCTTAATGGCGTTATTTCATCGACACTTCTAAGAGATTTAAAGCGATGCTACTACACATTGAAATCACGAAACCGTCCGTTCGTGTAAGGCATTCGGTACACATGAATATTATGAGAACAGACAGACACTGCAAGATACCATAGAGTGCAAAGATAACACCAAAGTTTAATGAGACTTGAAAGTAATCGGGAAGTAGAATGCACGAAAGATTCCTGTTTTCTCTGCCCGCGGGATAATGGAGCAATTTCCAAGCATTATGTAGATTGGTAATGGCCTCCATGAAGATCACATGCTCGAGGAACATACTGAATAATCCTCCGGTTCATTCAAAAATGTCCTTCTTCCTCATCATCATGAAGCTCAGTGTTAAGAAGCAATATGTGAAAATAGTCGTCAAGAAAACGTTAAACCAGTTGTTCTTAAGCTGTTCCAAGCTTTGCCCCCTGTTCAAAGGGTGCAAGGATTGTCCTCTGCCATAAAGGAATAATAGATTTATTGTGGTTTTAATTTTTATTTTACATATTCATATATTTCGAAACTTTAATGGTGTGTTGTATTTAAGGAATTGCATCATTAAAGTCAGCAGACATAATTTCTCTCCATTTAGCAAAGATCAACTATCTTTGAATTCACTATCGCGTCCTCCTATCAGACCTGCCCCCCTCCCCACCCCAGGTTAAGAACTCTAAATATGCGATCGAAAGACCAAATGACAAAAAGACGTCATCGTGGGTTCGAAAATAAAAGAACTCGCTGTGTGGAGGTAGGATCATTGCTTCAAAAGCTGAAGGCTTTGATCTCTTTGCGCATTTTAGATTTTGCGTAGATAAGAAACTTTGAAATGTTATGCTCCTATAAATTAATTATACGATCTCTCTCGAAGCTCCTTTCCTTCATTTCATCTAAATGTATTTTTTCAATAAGAGTCTTGTACAAATCTTATTATTTGCCCTTAGCTTTGGATCATATAGCTACAGTTTAACTGGAAAATCATGTAAATAGAGGAGATATGAAACATGTTATGCTGAGAGCAACATTTCGTAATCTGCATCGGAAGTAGGTCCAGGAACAATTCACTGAATCCTTGATAAGAACCCCCCCCCCTCACTGAATTTCGAATTTTGTTGACCAGTGTTATGAATTTTAACCGAAACAGACACAAATGAACAGACAGACAGGACAGACACACACGCACGCAAGTACTCAGGTATGCGCTAAACTGAAAAAAAACCCACCCTGAAATGGTCAACTATTTCGTGTCAACCTCAGACTGAGCCAGGCGCCAATGGTGGAGTTCAATCACGTTGACTTCAAATATTAGCACTCAAAATTCCATTAAAACTATTCCCATATCAGGTGACTTATTGGAATTCAGCCTCCGAAAAGTGAGCCTATGACCTCAAATCTCTCTTGACCGAATTAATGGCTTCGTTCTAGTCCAATTAGTATTCATGCTCTGAATTTTTATTTACAATTGAATTATTCATAGCAATTTCATTTCAATACCTATGTTTAGCAATTTGGAGCAATAGCACTGTTCACTCTTCATACCCTTAATTAATAGCTACTAATTGGATTATTTTAGTTGTTTTTTTTTAAATATTTAAATAGATAAAATACTTTTTCTTCCATTTAATTTTTATTTACGAAAATATTGGGCGAGATTTGGGGAATGAAACAAGAAGAAATTATTGCGCAAATCTATGACATCATTACTTTGTGGGAAGGAATGAGAGAAAGGCCGATGAAAGGAATAAAAAAAAAAGACGTGGCATGAACACACGTTACTTGAACACATTGAACTCAGTGTTAGAATATCTTACCTCGGTCACGCGAGAAGAGATTTCACCGAGTGTGGTTTGAGCCTAGACCAATCTCGTCTGCACACTTCAGGGGTTGTTCTTTCCAAGCCACGGCAGCCATATCATTGACCCGAGGGTAGGGAGGTGTTGTGAAACCCTACGACATTAAAGCTTTCACACAAATTATAATGTAGGTAGTAGATAAGTTGCGTCATTACTACCTCACATCGTGGACGATATCTCCCCCACACCTGATGAGATAAAGAAATTCACATAAAGATGAGAATGACAATCGCTGGTGAGCCCGAAGGCACCATGGGCCATCCCTGGTTGTGTGTAAGGCTATATGTTGATGATATGTGCACGAGCTAAACCCCTGCAGGGGACAGACCCAGGCCATTAGGCAGGGTCACATACGCTGAAGTTTTATGTCCGCGCTCAATTGGATAGAACACTACAAACTGTATTATTTCATCGGGGAACGAACGAGACAACTCGATCACATTTCCTTAAGGAGAATAAATCGGAATGAAAATAAAGGATTTAATCACTCAAGTTAACACTATATAAAAAGGTAATTATTGTGGTTACATAAGACTGGGATAGAAAATATTAAATAATCAGAATGGAAAAGATTTAATGAAGTTGAATTAACAGGATTAATTGGGTGGAATCAAAGCGGAATTATGATATATTAATAGCATAACGAGAATACGAATCAAATTACAAAAGCCCCTCCCAATTTAGGACTGAACAAAAATAATTAACAATGTCATAAAAATGAATGCATTTATCGATACGACAAAGCAAGAAAATCAAATTAAATACAAAACTATTAAAATAGATTATAATAGAATAGAATAAAAATAGAATAGAATAAGAATATAATAAAATATCGAATAGAATAAAAATAGAATAGAAAAGAATAAAATAGGATAGAAAAGAATAAAATAGAATATAATAGATTAACGTGTGAGTGTGTGAGGGGAAGGGGGCTTTTTCCTATGTGGAAAAGAGGACCTTTTGGTTCCTTAATGGCTTCCCAATTAACGCACTCCGCGACCCTCCTACCTTAATAGGTCTACCGTACTATACGCTTCTCCAAGGTATCCGTTTCCTGTCCTTAAGGGACCCTTTTCTCCCCCTCCCCCCCACGCCTATCAAAGCTTCCTTCCGGGGTTCGCTATACCGTACTTCCAAGGAGTTCGAGGTACAGTGAGGGTTGCGAAGATATGAAAAATAGTAAATAGTTAAAAAGTGAGATATGTGTATGCTCCGTCTTTAGGGGATAACCCTCGACGTTAGCAGCATGAAGTCTCTCCTTTCAGGTTACAGAAGTACGCAGATATCTTGAGTGTTGTCGGTGAAAAAAAAGATGGCGTCCAGTGGAAATCAGGGTTTTCACCTCTCCTCTAATTGACTTTGCTTCTTTTACCAGTATCTTTCAAAAAGTTCTGAATAACAGACCAAGTCTTTTTTAATTACATTTTACAATGACAATTTGATTAGTGGTCTAACAACCAACAGTACCGATCCGAATACGACGCTTCAGAAAGCCGCATTGAAGTGCATTCCCGCGCTCAACGAGTTAGAGTTGCCAATTCAAAATTTCACTACCATATTTCTCAAGCAACCCTACCATAAATATATGTATACAAACATTAATCATTTTTTTTTAGTTCAAATTACCTTAGATCTGTCTTACATACACCAATTTATACACATTGTGTAGAGAGAAAATAGCAAAAAGGATTATGTTAGGTCATCCGGAAAGTTCGTACTACTTTTCGAAAAATATAAATATTTTCACGTACATTTATTTAATCAATTATATAGTTGCCATTTTGTTCTATAACCATTTCTTATTTTATTGGTTTAAAAAAAAGAAGAAGAAAATAAATTCTTTGAAAAAATAAGAATTGCTATACTAAATATTTTGAGCTGAAAGCGTACTTCTCCCTAATGAACGACAGATAAAGGCTAGACTTGCCTAGTTAGGCTATCACTAATCTGTTTAACAAGTTCTAAATTCATTTATTTATTTCCGTTACTAGGCTAGCCTACTCCTAGTTAATAGCCAAACTAGGCTACCCTAGTCTTTATTTGACGCCCATTAAGTCGGAGAGGTACATTGTTAGCTAAAAAATTTTGCATAGCAATTCTTATATTTTCAAAGAACTTAGTTTCGTTTTTTTAAAACACTAAAGTGGAAAAAGGTTGTAGAACAAACATATTGTATTAACTTAATTTTATTTTCATTTTTTTAAAAACGGCAACCTCGTTGTTAGTCATCATCGAAGGGAATGTCTCACTCTTCGTTTTTAGCATATTAAATAACGTATTTTTGTACTTCACAGTCCCAAAGGATCATATTCTTCAGCATGGCCCACTCACAGCCTCGAAGCAGAGAGCTTGCTGTCGGATTCAACGGTTCACATCACAGAACGAGGCAAACGTTTCTCGCTGTCTGTTCTTAACTATTGTCCTTCACTTACTACGGGCGATCTCAGGTTTGGCTCCCCATCAAAAGATATTCTCACATCTTATTGACGGAACGACCTTCCAGCTATCTATCATCTTCCATCGTTCCAGTGCCTTTTTAGGATCTTCTCCAGTGTTTTTGAAAGATCACTTCTAGGGCCGCTTACAAACGCATAGTAACCGGAAACATATATGCAAATGCACATCTTTAGGCTAACTAAAAAAGAAGAAAGCAAACCAAAAAAGAAATAATTGCTCTAGGAAGAGCCTGCCTCCTTTAAGGACCCAAGCGAGCTGCCAACAATTAAAACAAAAATTAAATAGTATGGAGGAGGCCAACATCCTTCATCAAAAACTCTAACACACCTTACTCTGGTAGGCAGGAGCCATCCCCTAGCACCAGGGTAAAGCTGTAGTGACCCTGTTAATTACGGTACATGGGAAAGGTACCACGCCTGAAGGTCCCTACAGACTTGGACATTCAACCCAAATTGTTGTGTACAGTCTGGGGGGAGCAAACAGGCTTCGCAGAAAGGTTCAGAGGGGCCTCTGTATCAGAAAGTGCTGCATCCGGCGACTTTCTTCTTGTCGGAGACGACAGAAAATAACTCGATATCGTTGAGACATTAGGTTATAAATGTACGGGAAAAGTAAGGGGGCAATTGCACACGACTTTAAATTCCGAAACGCTGTATCCAATGTTCTTTGTTAACCAGCCTCAAGAGATGACCTGATAACTGTCATATAATCAGATCTGGAAGAGCAAAAGGCCCCTTCTGATTGAGCAATCAGTGCAGACAGACGGATGATTTCAGCAGAGCGCAGGTTCAGGAATCAAATAAAAGACAATTTCGACGTTCTCGCGAATCGCAGCAGCCATAGCGTCACAGATACTCTTAACCAGGTGATGTGAATATTCCAATGCCCCAAGGGCATTTAGCCCGCCCTTTGAGTCGCTATGGATATAAATTACATAACGGTCTCAAAATCTGGTACAGCGCTTATTTGCAATACTTAGCGACATATCAAAACGAGCTCGACCATAGAGACAGGCGCGACACTACAACGAGCCCAACCGGCTTCATACAAAGCAGAGGTAACATTGAGGCTAACCCACCGTTTAGACTTGGAGCCATCTGCTTTCAACGGCACGGCTACCAATATGGCAATATATGTATATCATCCTCCAAGAACGCGACAAAAATTAATGGTGGTACAATTTAGGGTAGCGTCTTGAGCAGAACTAACCGCACCATTGACCCAAGAATAGCGCCAAACTCTCGAAGCAATCTTCTGGACAAGAACCTGGCAGTTTAGGGCTTCATTGGCGTCTTTCGTTGGCATAGGTAGCCTCTTATTCGGCCTCGAAGTAAATCTGAGTCGCTGGCGACTGGAGAAGACGCTGAATCTGCGTTTCAAACGCACTATGCACTGTGCATGGTTTGGAGCCAATGGCATTTCCCCCACGTGAACAAAAACGATCGCTAGAGAGAAAGTGTGGATAGCAAGATTCACCAAATGAGACCAGCAGATTAGATCGAATATCTCATCCGCAGAAGACTAAAGCTTGCATTCGTAGAGGAAATTTGAGCGAAGAAAAGAACCGTAAAACAATAGTAGGGTAGTTCTATTAGCAATCCACGACACAGAGTGCAGAATATCCCTGGCTTGGAATATCCACCTCCCAAGTGAGACATCAATCGAACACAAAACCAAAGAATCGGTGCGAGTCCACCACTCCGAGGCGAACCCCATTTAGGAGCAGTCGGGGTCGGCATGATCACATTGATGACAGTAAAAGTACCAAGTCTTAGTATTGGTGAAAGAAAACATAATCCTGTGCTATTTGTCATAACGAAAGTATAATGGAGCCCATGCTCCATTGTAGACAACTAAGCCACACTAAAAGAAATGGAAAAATCGTCCACGTAGTGCGTGGCAAGAACATTTTCTGACAGGGCGATGCCGATAAGATACCGTTAATGGTAACAATAAAATAGGACACTGAAGAAACCACCTTGCCTGAAACCCCCATTCTTCCCTTCGGCTTTGAATACAAGTCATATTTATTGGTATGAATCAACCAAGTCAGGCGGGTTCTACCCGTAAGCATAATCGATGATTTAATAAAAACTGATATAAAATTAAGATGTGTCCCCTCGCCTCGATAGAACTGCAGCAAGGATCTCAATGATAGCGTATCGTGACTTGGAATGATGAGCCTTCACCAAATCAAAAGATACCATGTCGCAATACTTTCTGCGAACTAAAGCCTCGAAGAGAGCACTTTCCAACAGGATAAAAGCATCTGACATGCAGTAAAACTTATATAAACCAGACTGCAAAAGACATGATCTGCCCTGCATAGAAATTAAGTCGATCTAACATCTACAAATTTGGGGATAAACTTAAAGAAACGGGAAATTAGAGGAATTAGAGTGAAATCTACTGAGATGGAGGGATCTTTCTCCGGCTAGCAAAAAGCAAGTAGGATAGCCATTCACAGGGAATATCAAAAGATCCCCTCCAAGCAGATCCTGTGCGGGATGTCGTCCTAACTAGGCAAACGGTATTTGCGCTACTTTACTTTTCTACAGATCCTTTGTTTGAAACTTGACTACATTTGCGAGTTTTACGCATCTGCAGCCAAGCATGTACTGTGGAAGGTGAATTAGATCCACCACATCGGTCTCCGCCTCGCGACTGTTGCCTTCCGCAAGTCCGCCATTAAGAGGCTACTTGTCGATGCAGGGGATACGCCACTCGCTCTTCGCCGGAGAGAGAGTGAATTATGAGCCTTTTTTGGCGCACACTTCGTGTCACGAAGGATCTATACCAGCATACACGGATGGCTCCGAGTCCTAGGAGAGGTTCTGATTCCACGCTGTATTCCCTATATTTGAGGTCTGCGGCATCTCCCAGGCGCTGCGTCTGTCTTCATGGTCGTTTGTTGCAATACACCGCTCGGTACGGGATATAATGTGTCATGCCCGGCTCAGAAACCGGGTTGTGGTCTTTAGCGCCTTGAGTGATCTCTGCGCATTGAAATCTCCGCACCACTTGGTTCGCGGTATTTGTGCCCCACCGTTGCCGCGAGCCAAGTGGAAATCGAGATTATATTCTGCTGGGTTTATGGACATGTAGAGATTGAGGGGAATGAGCGCACTGATGCGATGAGGACACTAAAAGAGTCACTAGGACATGGCGATCAGACCAGTGTTTCGCTTTTCCTCACATTGAATTCATGAGTGGCATGAGGCTAGCCCTTTGGTAGCTCAGCAAAAAGATGGTAGACGGCCGCTGTGAACTGAAAGTTGCCTGTCATCGGAAGGCGACTGTGCCCGTGGAGCTACCTCCCAATGTCGCGGCCACTTCAGGCGGCTCTCTGTTGCCTTCGACAGAGAGCACACTGGACTGACGCACCGCCAGTTGATGGAGCGTTCCTATCAACCTCACTGCGATAACTGCGTTGGTTCCCAGAATGTTTGGCACATTCTTGTTGAATGTCTCGGTTTGGGATCTTCGCGCACGTTACCTGTTCTGGTAATGGGCCGAACTGGATCCCTTTTGCTTGTCCCTTGTACTTGGGACGGTTCATGCAGAGAGACTTGTAGACTCTGACTTCTTGGAAGAGGGTGACCTCCTCAATCTTATTCGATTCTGTTTTTTTGTTGGTTTCATGCTCCTGCACCGGAGGTGGCAGGCCTTCCCTCGACGCCTGAGCGTGCTTCCAATCCTTCTTATTTTTGTTTTTTGTTAGTTTTTTTTTGTTCCTTTTATTGATTTGATTTGTATTATACTATATCCTAGTATTAGCCTGGAAATTAATTACGACGATTTATGTATGTCTTTGGTGTCAGTCACCAGATGGGGGCTAAAAAAAATAAATTCATAGTTCTATTCGGTGTTGTCAAACCGTTTTGTCCCTATCTAGTGCTTGGAGAACTAGCTAATCTCCGAAATTCAATATTTTTATTTAAATATTTGGACTTTTTATTTATATATATTTGTTGTTTTGTTGTCTAACTCGGATAAAAAGGAGGCTTGGATTAGTATTATGCTTAAGTAACTACCAGACTTACATGGGTTATTCCTCATCTCATAATCGGTTAGATATATGCTGGTATCTGGTTGTAGGACAATATTAGATATTAGTGGTTGGAGACGTAGTCTTTTATCAAGTCTTTCCTTCTTTCTCCTTCTTTCTTTTCTCTTTGAGTTATTATTTTTTTAAGTATTACTTTCTTCTAGTTTATACATGAAGCTCGGATGTCTTGGATTCGGTCTTCTCCGTTTATCAAGTCTATTAAGTATATTAAGATGTTATCTCCTAGTTTTTCTAACTTTTTTTTCTTTTCATCTTGAGTGCTCTTTATTCTAGTAGCTTGCTTACCCTTTGCATTTAGGTACTGTTTGGTCCGTCCTTTTGTTTCTTTCTTTCGATTCTTCTGGTATTTGTTATGAGTTAATTTTCATTGTTTTGTACCTTTTGTAGTATTCGTGTATTTGGTCGTGCGCGACTCTACATCTCATTATATCGATCGGTCGGTCCCTGTTTTGCTTTTTTCTTTGTTTTAATAATAACATTGTAACTATTTGGCCGAGTCTGACGAAATTTAAAACCCTTATGTTGTTTAACATTCTCTTTCGAATGATATAATTTCCAAAGTCATCCCAAGGTTAGCCCATGAATTATTTTGTTTTGGTTATAACATCATAACTATTGGGCCAATTCTAACGAAATTTGAAACCCTTTATGCTGTTTTACATTCTCTTACGAATGAGATAACTTTCAAGGTCCTCTCAATGTTAGTCTTTGAATTATTGAAAGTTTTGAAGGCAGTAAGGTCATAAATTAGAATAAGTGAGATCAAGTCACTCCTTGGTCAGCAGACCAGATTGCACTAATGAAGTGTAAAGTTTCTTACTTTTTTCTGCTCATGTTTTTAAAACTGAACACCAGTCTTAGACCTGTTATTGTTTTCTGTATTCCGTCCTTCACGTATTTCTTGTATCTGATTCCTTCAATTTCTACTTCTAATAGCAGGTGTATTCCTATTATTACTATATCTAAATTGTTACTGCTTGTTTGTATTTTCAACCGGAGAGTTTACACTATATTTATATTCGCTGAGCTGCTGGTAAATTAATAACTCCCTAGTTAGCCATCTCATACAATTGGATCAATAAGGTAAGTAGGTATACAAGGAGTGGAGCTATTGGATGGAAGGGATGGAAGTTATAAATCGTTTGAGTAAATGGGAAAGAAGCGCTATTAGAACATGAACATATAGGTAGGGAATAACAAGCATAAAAATAATGATTGGCAAATACACATAGGTTGAGTTAGACTTCTGGTAGGACATTTCATATATATATATATATATATATATATATATATATATATATATATGTGTGTGTGTGTGTGTGTGTGTGTGTGTATGTGTGCATTTAAAGGCCCAATGAAAGGAAATTTAAGCACCGACACTAAGGAAGACGATCATTGAAAGCTTAAGAGAAAAAAAGTGAGATATAGAGACGGAGAAAATAGTGAAAATTAATTTTAACTGTTATATGAAAAATAAATAAAGGAGTAGGATTCGAACCTGTGTTCTCAAGCGTGCATCGCTATTGTGACCATTATATTAAGTTATATATATATATATATATATATATATATATATATATATATATATATATATATATATATATATATATATACTACGCAATAGCTTCGCTACTAAGATTAAAATTTAAAATCTAAAAAAAAACAACCATGGTTCGATTTTTATATATTTTCTGAACTTCACTATTTTGTTTTTTGATATTATAAAAGAATTATTAGAAATGACTAAAAAAATCCCCCTTCTTAAATTATAGAGTTATATCCAACTTCACCGCAGGAAAGAGAAAACGGAATAATTTTTCTTCGGAAATGTCGGAAATGGTGGGATTTGAACTGTGCACATTCAAGTAGCGAGCTCCTGCTCTGACAAACACAATTTAACGGCGTAGCTGAGTGGTCTAAAGGGCGCTTTAATTGAGATCATAGCGGTTGCTCGCTGCCTCAATGTGTAGGGTTCGAATCTCACCCAAACTCATATTTTTTCGAAGTAAGAAATAACTAAGTTTTTTATTTGCAAGAAGTGTTAAACAGCCTGCAGATGATTATGCGTACTCTAGTTACTACTGGACTATGTCTGTTCCTTGGCTAATTGCTGCCTAGTGGTTAGCTTCGAGTTTAATACGCACTTTATATGTTGCTGATAAGAGACTGGTTGGTTTGTATTTCTGCAACGCTTCTTTGTCTCGCTTTTTTGTAAAGTAATTGAACAAAAACGTTGGATTATATCACCTCTCACTGTCCCTTAAACCTTTGCAAACAGACAATCTATTGTAGATCAGCAAGACTTCACTGCCAGTTTTGGTTAAAACAATTGCGACCCAGTCCTGTTCAGACACTTTTCCTTTATCATGAAATATTTACTCTTTCTTTCCGATTGATAAATCGTCATCAATTATTTAGAAGTTGTTATCTAGTGTAAGGTGAGCATTGCTATCATATAGTTCCGATAGAATTCTGTAATCATCTTTGCTCTGCTTATGATTTTTTGCCCTGTTTATGCCTAGATGTGGCCATCTAGCGTGCGCCAATTGTTAGTTGTTATATCATCTGTTTTAGTGAATTCAATATTTTCTTTACACGAGTTTTTCTATATGTTCTATGTTATACTTTAAGATGTTTTTGATAAGCTTGTTGACTTCTGTATACTCGATCTAATTATTTCCTCTCGTCTTATTTTTCGCATTTTGTCTAAAAGCATTTTGGTAGCCTAGCTTTTTGGTTGCGTGCGCTTAGTCGGTCTCTGTTTTGCTTTTTTTTTTTGGGGGGGGGGGGGGTAATAACATTTTAACTGTTCTGTCGATTCTAACGAAATTTGAAAACCTTACGTTGTTTTACATTCCCTTTCGAATAATATAATTTCCAAAGTCCTCTCAAGTTAGCCGGGGAATTATTTGCCAATAACTTCATAACTATTTAACCGATTTTAACGAAATTCGAAACCCTTATGTTGTTTAAGATTCTCTTTCGAATGATATATTTGAAAATGTCTTCTCAAGGTTAGTCCGGGAATTATTGAAAGTTTTGAATGTCGTAAGGTCATAAAGCAGCATAAGTGAGAGCACGCGACTTTAGTCAGCAGACCTTGTTTTGATTGTATGACCTTTGGTTTCATCGTTATTTCCTATAGTTGCGCATTTTAAGACAGTTTTGCTTATATAATTGTTTTTTCCTGCGTGACTCTTCACGCAGGAACAAGGATTTCGCGACATCACTTTTAACTCTAACAATTAATCTTTAACTAGTTATACACACTTACATGTTAATTATGTACTCTATTTTACATATTCTTTGCCATAATACCATTAAGCCCGCAGGCATTTATTTTATCTAGAAAGAGCAATTCAAATGCCTTACTGCATTTATATCTAGAAGAAGCCGAAACATTTTTGTAAAGACTTGACGGGGACACTACTTGCACAAATTCTGACACCAGCAGGACTTAATTGCTTTTGCTTTGATTGACTCCCAAAACCAACGATGACATTACTGCTCTGAATTAATTTGGAGGACGTCGAATGTATGCTCTTTACTCTAGAAGGTTGCGAGGAGAGCGATTGTATGCTCTTTACTCTAGAAGGTTGCGAGGAGAGCGATTGTATGCTCTTTACTCTAGAAGGTTGCGAGGAGAGCGATTGTATGCTCTTTACTCTAGAAGGTTGCGAGGAGAGCGATTGTATGCTCTTTACTCTAGAAGGTTGCGAGGAGAGCGATTGTATGCTCTTTACTCTAGAAGGTTGCGAGGAGAGCGATTGTATGCTCTTTACTCTAGAAGGTTGCGAGGAGAGCGATTGTATGCTCTTTACTCTAGAAGGTTGCGAGGAGAGCGATTGTATGCTCTTTACTCTAGAAGGTTGCGAGGAGAGCGATTGTATGCTCTTTACTCTAGAAGGTTGCGAGGAGAGCGATTGTATGCTCTTTACTCTAGAAGGTTGCGAGGAGAGCGATTGTATGCTCTTTACTCTAGAAGGTTGCGAGGAGAGTGATTGTATGCTCTTTACTCTAGAAGGTTGCGAGGAGAGCGATTGTATGCTCTTTACTCTAGAAGGTTGCGAGGAGAGCGATTGTATGCTCTTTACTCTAGAAGGTTGCGAGGAGAGTGATTGTATGCTCTTTACTCTAGAAGGTTGCGAGGAGAGCGATTGTATGCTCTTTACTCTAGAAGGTTGTGAGGAGAGCGATTGTATGCTCTTTACTCTAGAAGGTTGCGAGGAGAGCGATTGTATTTGGTGCTTTATTACATTTAATAATTGATTTAGCGATAATAATTAGTATAGGAAAACAATCAAGTAACAAATAAAGGATGGAATATTCATTTTCTTGAGAATTGCGAATGAGAATTAAATAGCTATTATTGTACTCATGTATTCACTTCATTTTGGGCACTGTGAAAACTTTGTAATTATATATGAATTGATAATTATGTATTTTTTCATTGTATGATCATGTTTGTGAACATGCAGAGTGAATTAAATCATTTTGTTGAGTTCAGTGAAGTTATATGTGGTTGGTTCAACCTACCCAGAGAAAGCAAAGTGGATGTTATGATTTAAGGTTTCTCACGTGTTGGTAGTTGACCTTAGAGGACATAGGTTGTGCATACGTCATGGTCCTTCTTTGCAGGTAGCGGCTACTTTTGATTGCTGATCGCGTTGGTCTGGTTTGAAGTTGGTTCCATCTAAAGTTGAAACCCAGTGGAATTTTTTTCTGACAGTCAAACAGGGGTAAGTTTGCTCATTTATGTTTATGTATTTAACCACATTATATTAGAAAAGTGGGTAGAAACCTGCTAGAAAATGGAGATGATGCTTTGAAATGCGCAGAATATATGAGCAGAGCGCGGCTAGCAGAGGGTTTTACCATGTATGTAAGCCAGAAGTAATAATGTTTCAGATGGCCGACGTAGCGTCTAATCATTTCGGCGTGTGTAGGAACTTGGATGAGTTCTGACTTAAGAACATAAGAAAAGAAGGAGACTGCAAAAGACCATTCATGGCCTACACTTGACAGCTCCTGTTCCAGTCAACACACAAGATTTCTTACCAGAGAAAAGTCATCAACATTGTCACCCTTTACAGGAGTTCGTCAGATCTAATCTACAATATACATAAAATGCATCCAGAGGATTATGTCCATTCATGCAACCGCAAAATATAATCTCCCCACTCCTTAGAAAAATATATACATATGTACATAAAAAAGTCAGTCCCATTTAGCAGCTTCATCGATATATTTATCTAATCTATTCTTAAAACTACCCAGAGAGGAGGCTTCTATTACATGTCTAGTGAGCCTATTCCATTCATCTACCACACGATTTGTAAACCAATTCCTCCCAATCTCCTTCCTAAACCTATACTTATCAAGCTTAAACCCATTGCTACGTGTCCATTCATGTTCACTAAGTATAAGAACCTCACCCAGATCCCCTTTATTATATCCTTTTACCCATTTGAAGACTTCAATCAATCCCCCTCTGACTCTTCTCCTTTCCAATGTATGTAGATTTAGTTTTCTGAGCCTTTCACCATAAGGTAAGTTTCTTATCCCACCAATCATCTTTGTCATCCTTCTCTGCACAGACTCAAGCAAATCAATATCCTTCCTATAATATGGTGACCAAAATTGTACTGCATAGTCTAGATGAGGCCTAACTAGCGCCAGATACAGTTTTAGAATGACTTCAGCACTCTTATTGCTTACACTCCTCCTAATGAATCCCAATATCCTATTAGCTTTATTCTTAGCAAGCCCTGGAGAAGAAACGCTTCCCAGGCAAGTTGCTTTCGGTGGAAAGATAGCAAGTATCTCATATGTCATGAAGCTGAGGACGGTTGTTTTTATTTCACCCGTTCCCTAGATGGAGGCAGCAGCAGCTTGGCCGGAAGCAATCTAACAAAAAAGAGAAGCACAGTGAAAGAACACTAAAAAGGAAGGAAAATACATAGAAGAGCTCAATAAATACTAAATCAATAAGGAAAGCTCTCTTAATTTGTTAAAAAGGGGACTACTGAGCTCGTATATCGAAATGCATATAATTGGGCCCCAAGACCAAGGTCTACCAACCAATGTATTTAAAAAAGATGGCCGGATGGGTAGAATTGACTGATATAAATTATGCCAAGCTCAAGCAGAAAGTGTGAGCTACCGCATATGGTAGTTTGAAACCCTACTTGCGGATGGCCATGACACAAGGGGTCATGATAGAATATCCAAGTACCTCCACTGAGGAATCCTAATTGCATTTATGTTAGCATGCAGTTCAAACAGCGGTAGCGCTGTCAATATACCACCAGAAGAACCTAAATATTTAGTAAACTATTTATATCTTGGGCTGATTAAGATAGGTAAGGCTAGGGACATTGCAAAGAGAAGAAACAAAAGAAAAGAGACAGGCGCTGCGTGCTTTTTGCTCGACTCATAATCACCTTGCTTTTTTAATTCATAGACTTCTATTATTTAAAATCACAAAATGACTGAATAAACCTCATTTCATTATTAAACATTCAATCAGAGGTTACAAAGAAACTCACTCAAATATTTTTACAGTATAATTTATCATTCAAAGGATAAAATTTCGAACTTTTGCGCAGAAGTGACAAGGAGGCGCGGCCCCTCAGCCAGACAACCATTCAGCTTGGAGTCACCCAAACAGCAGTTCAGCCACCGGGTCATGTTGTAAAAGAGATCAAGCCCTGCTTTGAAAACTAAGACTAAGACAAAAACGTTGGATTAGCTAACTAATTCCCTGTCTTGATCGAAAATATGCGAAGTATTCTTAAGAAAGATTTCCATAATAGAAATTCTAGCAGCATAAAGAGGAATTCAAGAAAATGTCAAGTGGTGACTCTGCTTAGTATCTACTATCTACCCTTATTGCTGACACATTTGTCCACTAGATGTAGAAATTATCTGCAAAATATAATTAACAGTAAAGGTTATTATACAAAATATAACTAAAATTAATTAATGTTAATATTGATCAATATTGTAATATTAATCAATGTGACCGCCCTCGGCGGCGAGCACACGCTCCAGGCCTGACCTGAAGGACGCGCACACGTTGTGGGCGAAGTCCTTTCTCATGATGCACCACACGGGGTTTACGGAGGGCTTCAGCTCGTCGACGTTGCTGTGGCGAACATTGCAGATCTTGCCCTCGACATGCACCCACACGCTGTAGTTGAGAGGGGGGTGAGGTCGGGCGACTGCGGCGGCAAAAATTCCTTTCACCAGAACTTCATGTTCAGCCCCACCCACTTTTGCACGGTCTTGGCAGTGTTTACCGGGACACTGTCCTGTTGAAAGACTTAGTCCGCCTTCTTCGTGATCTTTCTCATCCAGGGCAGGACTTTCGTAGGCAAGATGTCCCTGCATCGGTCGCGAACCGCACCTACGGCATCTTTTCGCCATTCCAAGCCACGACGCCGAGCATCCTGAGGGAGTCTTCGTCCTAGCCGAAGCTTACCACGGAGTTGTTCTGCTTGTGGATGACCTGATTGACCGTGAAGGTTTTTTTTCATAAAAAAAATATTAATTGCTATGACTCTTCAAGTTGTTGAGAAGGTGACCACAGCGCTCCCGCCATTGTTCTCGCATACGCTCGTTGAGTAGAGGCCTTTTCAAGCACCTCAAGCTCTTACCACACTCCTCCTTGATGGCCCTGGACTCCATGGCCACCGAGTTGCTCTTCTTCTTCACGAACGCAGTCATTTTGAGCTTCGGAGCAATTTCCAATGCCCTTTTCACTGCCAAACAGTTGACAACTTGAGGTCTTCCCCCTACTTGAGCTTTTTTGCGACACAAAGTATCGTGTGAGTAAGCAATAAATGCAACAAAGCCCACATGGAAACTGAAACCAAGCTTCGAACCTGAAAATCTTGAGTCAAATGAAGTAAAAAAAACTATACGCGTTGCATAGCTTGAGCATTTAAATGCTTTCTCTCCTGGTCAGTTCCTTAAATGAGAAGCATCGCGGTAGCATTAAGTGAATGCTAATGAGTATCGATGGCGCGTTGCCATAGCACTATGTGAGATGAATAAATTGATGGCACGTTGCCATATCAGCATGTGAGTGCGAGTAAATAAATTATGTGAGTGGAAATGCATAAATTATAATGAATTAATACTAGGTAAAGTGCACAGATAATTCAACGATTTAGCAAGTCGGCTAGAGAGGGGTTTTGCAACCATATCTGCGGCTGTAAGTTAAATTGTCGAATTTGCCTCACTTACTCATGAATGATGTGAGCGAGGGTGGGAGAGTTACGCGTCGCGGACGTTGAGCATCCCGTTTAGTCGAGTAGATGCTTCGGTTCGATGAATGCAGCTCCTTGATGAAAGGTTGAATGGAGTTCATGGTTGTACTTAGTTCCTTGTTAAAAGAATTCGATAACTCCAGAAATTTGATGCGATGGTTTCGTATGATGATAAGATTTTTGAAGTCACTCCGGTCGCTGATGATTTTTTAATTTTTTTGTCACTCCGGTCGATGATGAATTTTGAAAAAAAATTATGTCACTCCAGTCGATGAAGATGATTTTTGAATTTTTTATGTCACTCTAGTCGATGATGATTTTTTTTAGGGCTGGAGCTTGGTGAATCCTATCCACCTAAGTGGACGGATCACAACGATGAAGAAGTGTGTCCTCGACTGTTAGTAATGCGGATCTGAGTTCATGAGCATAATATCTCTTGTT
This sequence comes from Ceratothoa steindachneri, assembly GCA_963969495.1. Classification (NCBI taxonomy): domain Eukaryota; kingdom Metazoa; phylum Arthropoda; class Malacostraca; order Isopoda; family Cymothoidae; genus Ceratothoa; species Ceratothoa steindachneri. The sequence continues at coordinate 59,842,725 of OZ018323.1, read as the reverse complement.
TATATGTGTAGAGAAAGCAGAAATATTGGTGTTAGAGGTAAAGGGCCAATAAATACTGGTTGAAGAGATGAATGAATAAAGAGAGGCTCATGCACAATCTTTTGTAATTGGATCTCTACATATATATATATATATATATATATATATATATATATATATATATATACATACCCCTGCCCTCTCTGGGACCTTTTCTTTCTTCAGGGGTTGGTCCCAGAGAGGCTCTAGCCTTATCGTGTATCGTGGTGGTGGGAGGGGGGGGGGTCAGCTCTAGGGCACTTAGGGTCTCCTGGTGCTGCGAACTAGACTTCTAATATACCCCTCTTCCCCCCCAACCTATTACTTTCTTTTACTGCCCTTTATTTCCCTCTCTTCTTTCTCTTATCTATTGTCCCTGACGGTTACCTAACCTCTGCTTGTTTTTTTCACACTGATTCTGAATTGTTCTTTTATGAAGTTCAGAATAGGTTAGGCATCTCCACCGCCTTCGTCTGCCAATGCCCAAGGAGAAACCCATCATTGGCCCCTTTTCTCCACGTGTAGGAGAACTCGGGCAGCCTTTTCGGTTCGGTCTATAAATATGGTAGAGAGGATCCGTATTTATTCTCCAAGAGGACACACTGAACGTAACCGAATCGAGAGTTGCAGTAGCGCCAGGCCCTTGCAGGCCTCCGTGGTTTGGAGTCTCGACAGAGAATGTGAAGTTATTTTTTATTTGCAATGGCTAACCATAAACATAAAACTTCCCCTTCTTGTAAGGGTTCTCGTGCCAAACGTTCTTCATCAGCGTCCCCTTTAAGGCTTCCCTCGCTCGTTGGATCCCTATGCCAACGATGTGGACCAGATTTAGACTATCCCCGCTTCCTGGTCATGAGTTCATCATCTGATACCCCACTTGCAAAATTGGATGTGTTTGACGTTTATGAATAATTTGAGTCCCGCTGTAGTGAACCCCTCAACAGCTGTAGTCAGGAGGTAGTGATGATATCGTAGTCGAGGTGTCATCTCGCTCTCAACATAATATTGTGCGAAATCTGTCTTCGATAGCTAAAGTTCCCGTAACAGTTTCGCTGCATCCATGTCTGAATTTTGTCAAATGTGTCGTCCGTTCAAACGAATTACGAGATTATGACCTCACCCGTCTCCAGAGCCAGCTTAGTACCCAACGCGTCACACATTGACACGAGGTGACTAAAGCTGTAGGCTCTACTAGAGTACCAACTGCCACAGTTTATTAAAGCTAGGTACATCCGTGTTCCGGTAAGCCTCTACGTCGAACTACCCAGACTTTGCTTCAATTGCAATCAATTTGAACATGTTGGTCGTGCCTGTTGGTACTCACGTTCCTGAGTGAATTGCAGTTCTGATCACCATGGCCTTAAATGCACCAAAACACTCTCGGTTATGGCAACTGCGGTGTTGCCCACAGTACTGCATTAAAAATCTGCCCAACATTCTTATATGAAAAGCTCATCGCTTTGTGCGTCTCTCATCGTCTTGGCGTGAGATAAAGGCTCACCAATGTGCTCAAGCACAAACCTCACCTCTTATCCTTTTCTTCTCAGACGTTTTGCCTGACGCTGGAAGAAATCGACCATCACGTTCGAGTTCCGTCTCGCCTGTTGCATCTCATCGCCCATTTTCCTTTAGTGTCAGAAGCATTCACGATATACCATCGAAGCATCGCTCTCACACCGAAATGCCTAATTTTGCCTCCCTCTCTCCAGCAACTCTAGCCGGGACCGAGGTTCAGGGTAAGACACTTGAAGACCTCAGACGATATCTGTAAGAATCTTCTATATCGACCAGTGAAGGTTCTTCTACCCGACCCCAAGACCCAAAGCCCCATGGTAAGAGGAAGGACTCCTCACCTGGGTCATCGGCCACCAATAAGCGGGCAGCCTCTGGAGCTGACTCGGCCAAGCCTCAAGAATCTTCAATGCACTCTTCTCCTGTTGCTGAATATCCTCTGCCCTCTAGCCCACCCCGCCCTTCACAGGACTTAGGCCCCTTACCGGTCCAAACGGTAGCAGAAATCCACCCAGTTCCTTGTACGTTGTCTAGATTGCATGTCTCACCCACTCAACCTCTTACTCATGATCCGATGGATGCAGATGATATTCCAACATCACCAGCTGCGGTTATTGGATCAACTTCTCAAACATCGAGAGCACCCTCTGCCCATCAATCTGGATCTACCCCACGAAAATCTCTTCTCGATCTTCCGTTTCCGTCTCACTGTGCGCCCCAATTACTAGCAGGGGCCTCCACCGGTTCCTCGAAACCATCGGACATACCCCCTGTCACTAGTCCTTCCGGGCAGAAGCCTGAATTAGCTTACAGTGGGCCCTACTCAACCCGCAGTTTGGGGCCCCCGCCCCTTAAATAAGTTATGCAAGATCTGAACAATTTGGTATTTTATTGAAACATCTGAATGGATTAATGGTACAAGATATTTTCGCAGATTGTCATCATCTTTTTATTCATAAGTTATACTGCGATTGGAAATAGAGTACTTACAGTATTATCTACTATTAGTTTTTAACTTCAACACACAAATTAAAATTAAATTACCATAGAAAGAGATTAATTATATGAAATTAAAGTTTGCATGTAATAGTCTGGGGATCGAAGCCGGGACAACTCATAGGCTACAGCACATTGCGCACCTTAAGATAATGCCACCAAGACAGTTAAGCATAGAATACGATCTTACGATTATTATCCATTCTCGAGCACTGTTTATCAATCTAATTTTGTATTACATGCAACTGTGCCATAGCATAGATAGCCTAATGTTGGAATAAAAGTCTTAAGTAATGGGTCCTTAAACACAAGGGAAGAACTCGCGATAGCTCCTGAACTGAGAATATGGCAGTTGAATACATACATACGAGTACATATATACATAAATATAGCTACACTAATGACCGTGTTTGTTTTTTGTTTGTTTTTTTTGGGGGGGGGGTCCTTGTGAAAACCGTTCAGTGATGGTTTCAAATGTCATTGAAGACGTGACATCATTTTCAATTGATATCACAGATTATGCATTCAGTCGTTTTTGTGGCACTGTTTTTTTATCAAAAAGTGTTTGGAAAATGAACGTTTACTTTCACAGACTGTGACTGGCAATGTTAAGAATAATCGCAGAGCAGCTCAAACATTGTCAAATGTTAACTCTACAACTGGATTATTTCTCAAGTATTTCAAAAGGACATGAGAATCACGATCCAACTTCAGATGGGCTACAAATTCTGAGGAAGTTACAAATTCATCCTCGCAGTGGGGTTCCGAGTCATTGATGTATTTTTTATCACCAAGCTGGATACCTCCACTCTCAGCTGTGCATGATTATTCTCCCTCAATGAGTTGATAAAGGCAAAGTCGTCAGATATCTGCTGATAAGCCTGTCGAAGTTGAGATAAACTTGCAAGTAACCTATCGATGAATTCGAGGGTCAACTTTTCCCTAGTAAATCTCGAGGAGTTGAACAAAGGATCTGAAGGTGAATAGCAGCTTAGAAGTAGGCACTTTTGTATTGCTGACCTTCTGTTGGAAGTGATAGACCTTTGTGAATCCCTGAAGAGAGAGGTCCTCTAAGAGATCGTCTACATGTATGAGATGGAGGCCTTTAAAAAGCATGGTACCTTAGCGGCAGTTGAGGCGGCGGTGCTGGGTTACAGAGACTACACATCCCATTAATTCTCGGGGGAATTTGTGTAGTCAGTCGAGCAGAACTTTAGGAGTTACGACTCGTCCGAGTGGGACCCTGCATCAAATCTCTCTATTGAGGTTTTCGTGTAGAGCTCCTGAAAAAAGACGATCCAGGTTTGAGTGAAATGGGGAGGGGGGGGCTTTGTGGAGATTAGTTTCAAATCCGGAAAACACTTTAAGGGGAGAGCTCTATGGAAGCTGAGTTCGATATCGGTTGTTAATATTAAGTGGACGCTTAGACGTACGCGTTCTTTTCGACTTAGGTGGACGAGCTTGTGAAGGGTGGGAGGGGAATGACCCAGTTCGGTGCAAGACCCGTTTTGGCGCAGACCCTATTCGGCACAAACCAATTTCGGCGTAAACCAATTTTGACGCAGGCCTTATTCGGCGCGGATCTCGTTAAAATTTTTAAAGTCAACCAGATCTACTTGTGAGCGACGGCGTTCGTTCTTTCGTTCGTGTTCAAATATACTCAAAAACTACTGGATCAATTTCTACCAAATTCGGTGGATCACTAGAGCCTTGGCCTAGAAGGAAACTTTTTTTGCCAAGGTCAATTAGTGGAGATTATATAATCGCTAGCATATTTTAATTTGTTTGTTTACAAAATTGCACGAAAACCAATTCCTCGATATAGAAATGAAGCATATTTATTGAACGCATAGCAGGATATTGTTATCATCATCATCATCATCATCATCATCATCATCATCATCATCAGTAACTCTCTAATTTAAGAACAGGATTTTTTAGAGTATTTGAATAATAATTTCATCTTAGTTTGGTTATGACTTATGTATATTTTAAATTTTTACAAAGGTATTTCTAAGAATTTCTTTAGAGTTTGAAAAAAACAAAATAGTTTAGCTCGGAGAAAATAAATAGGATTCTCCAATGTTTTAAAAGAAAATGAATGACAATTGGTGAAGTTCGGAAAATTTATTAAAATATAAGTAAGGCTACTTTTTTATTTTATTTATAATTATATTTTAGCAACGTGATATTTTGAAACGGGGGGAAATAGTTTAGAGTTCCTTCTTAAAATTATTATAATTGGCGAAGTTCAGAAAATTTATAAAAATTTAACCATGGCTGCTTTTTTTTAGATTTTAATTTTAGTAGCGAAGGGCAAGCTCCCCCCGTAGAGGGGGGAGTGGCGAAGCCATTGCCCGGTTGCTATATTGCTAAGCTAAAGCTTTCTTGATGCGTGAAACAACTAAATGTTGAAAATTTCTTAAGAATCTGGAAAATTTTAAAACTAGAAATAGGTAAAGATAAAATAACACTTAATATCTCAACAAAGATTTAATATTGGCATATTTTATATAAGGGGTTAATGAACGCATACAATTAAAATAATAAGAAGAAGAATGATAATAATAATAAAATAATAATAGTAATAAACATAATTATAATAATAATAAATTGGAAATATGTAAAGGTAAAATTACAATTAATAACTCTACACAGACTTAAATTTGGCATACATAAATGACGCTAATTGAACACATAAATTAATAATAATAATAAAATAATAATAATGATAATAAACTAGAAATATGTAGAGGTAAAATTAAAATTAATAACTCTAGGGGGTGGGTCTCGAGGCCCCTTCCTGTTTTTCCATCACACGTTCGACCTTGACCAGTCCTTAGTCGGCCAGCTCTAAGGTGATGTCTTCTATGTAGTAGTCTACGAGTTCCCTCGCATAAACTACTACTTCCACAAAGTTCATGGTAGAGTGGGGCGTCACACTCACCGGGGTTCCATCAAGTGTCCGAAGAGCACTAATGATGGCAGCCTCGGAGGGATCAGACGCATTCGCCGGAGTGCTCCCGTCCGAGAAACGGGTCACTTTCGGCTCTCTACCAATCGCGCTAGCTAGTGCTCTTCGCTGATGGATCATGTTGCCCTTGGCCAACATCAGAGGAGTCACTAACCAGAAAGGCTTTGAAGTGAGCGGGCTCGAAAACGCCAGGTAGTCCCTGAATGAGGGGCTCCGACGTAATCGAGGCTCCGCTCTGCGCAGTTGCGACTTTGGTCTTTGTGTGAGACTCCACTCCCGAAGGAGCACCGTGGCCGGACGAGCCGATATCGGCTTGGTAGATACTGAAAGGGCAGCGGACCCTTCCGTCCCCGGGGCTTCTGCAGATGGAGAGGAGCCCTGTTTCTTTTCTTTTTAGGAAAATGAGTGTGGGGCAATGAACCCCCTTCTCTTTTCCGCCGGAAGGAGCCCCTAGGCGCGATGGACCGGCCTCTGCAAGATCCTTCTCTGAAATGGAGAAGGTCTTGGCTGTCAAAGGGGCACCAGCCGGGGGCGGAGATCCCTCCGAAGGGTCCCGAGCCGTGTATGGCGAAACTTGCACAGGGGCAGACTCAAGTTTGGTGCTTGGCATCCAGCCCAGGTTTGACCCCGTGCAAAAATCCTGTCGTCTTGGGCTGGGTCACCCCTGGGACCATGTTCATCTCAGGGGGGAGGGAGCTTCATGTGGACATCTCCCCAATAAATCATGGATCCTATTTGAGGTTCCTTTTGTCTCGTCTAATGCGGGTGAACCGGCATCCATCGGGGAAGAGAGATGCGGCAGGTACGCTGACCCGTTGTAAGCAAGAGAGGCATGACAGGAGGACATTAGGAAACACAGGCCGACGGACCCTGTTATCCCTTCCCCCTTATCGAGTCGCTGTCAATTTTAGACCGCCTCCCTGCTCTCTTGGCTGTCCTCTGTGAGAGCAAAGCAGAGACTGTCACTGTAGAAGAGATGAAGTCGCTCAAGGGCGCCTCCAAAGAAATGGGTGAGGGGAAGTCCACCGCATCCGTAGGGACTAGGAGAGGAATAAGCCTCCTCTCCGGTCAAAGAAGTGCAGGAAGGTGGGGAGGGGGCCTCCAACGATGGTAAATAGGGAATTTAAAGGATATTCATGAATGGTCATGGGGACCCTATTATTACCACAGGATGCAAACGCTAATCACCCCCCGCAGTAGCCCACTCTGCGAGGGGTGAATACGGGGCCGGCAGAGCCAGCTGGCGCCATTAGAGGCGACTCCTTCCACCCGGCGGCCAGTCAGCCCATCAGCATGGCGGCTCCACCTTAGGATGGGAGTAAAATCAATAGTCCATGAAAAGAGATAAAAGGGTATGTGAAGAAGGTGAGGGTGGGAATGAGGCAGGTTGTTAAAAAAAACACCAACCCAAACCGGAGCTTAAGGGTAAGGGGGCGATGCTTCCAGGCCCAATCTGGGATCGCTGGATGAGAGGAAGCTGGTCATCGTCTACCCTGCGAAATAAGAAGCCCACTAGAGAAGTTGTGTGAGAGGTTGCAGGGTAAAAAGAAAGGATGTCAGAAGGAAGGAGAAGAGGCTAAGCTGGGGCCGGACCGGGCGTTTAGTCCCGTCAGCACGGCGGCCAGAGAAACATATCGCCGTGCCTCTTACGGGGACATAACGGGTGGGTGGGGTAGGGGGGCGGATGGGGATGATAAAGAAAGTGATGGAGAGTTAAAATGCCGCAAAAAGAAGAGACTACTTGGAGCATTGGTAGCCGGCGTGATGCAACTTTGCCGTTCCCCTCTGGACAACAAAGTGGCACTGCATCGAACCGAGATAGCTTGGAAATCGGTGTAATTCTGGATGCGTTTCTAAAAAAAACGACCAACGACGGCATGTTCACGCAAAAGTGGTGAAGGTAGGGAAGTGAAAATCCATAGTCCAATTTAAGACAAAAACCGACGAGGGCATTTGTGGTCTATACATAATGTAGCTACTGGAGGTCTTCTTTCAGGTATTAGTGCCGGGAAAGCACTTCATCTTCGGTGTTGGGCATGGAGGGCACGCAATCCTTCAGATGTCAGCTGCCGCATGATTATCCATATTATACTTGACATCCCCTTGCGGGTGAGTAAATGGATAGATAAGAAGAAGACGAAAGATAAAGGAAAATGAAGTAAAAGAAAAAGGAAGGAAGAAGAAGAAAGAAAGGAAGAAGAAGAAGGAAAGGAAGGAAGAAGAAGAAAGAAAGGAAGGAAGAAGAAGGAAAGGAAGGAATATGAAGAAGGAAAGGAAGGAAGAAGAAGAAGGACAGGAAGGAAGAAGAAGGAAAGGAAGAAAGAAGAAGAAGGAAAGGAGGGAAGAAGTAGAAGAGGAAGGACAGGAAGGAAGAATAAGAAGAAAGAAAGGAAGAAAAAGAAGAAGAAAGAGGAAGGGAGGAAGAAGAAGAAAAAGAACAAGAAGAAAAAGAAGTAGAAGGAAAGGAAGGAAGGAAGAAGAAGAAGAAGAAGAAGAAGAAGAAAGGAAGGAATAAGAAGAAGAAAGAAAGAAAGGAAGGAAGAAGAAGAAGGAAAAGAAGGAAGAAGAAGAAGAAGAAGAAGGAAGAAGAAGGAAAGAAGGAAGAAGAAGGAAATGAAGGAATAAGAAGAAGGAAAGGAAGGAAGGAAGGAAATGAAGGAAGAAGAAGAAGAAGGAAGAAGAAGGAAAGAAGGAAGAAGAAGGAAGAAGAAGGAAATGAAGGAAGAAGAAGAAGAAGCAAAGGAATGCAGAAGAAGAATAAGAAGAATAAAGGAAGGAAGAAGAAGAAGAAGAAGAAAAAGAAGAAGAAGAAGGAAAGGAAGGAAGAAGAAGAAGGAAAGGAAGGAAGAAGGAGAAGAAGAAAGGAAAGAAGAAAAGGAAGAAGGAAGTCGAAGGAAGGAAGAAGAAGAAAGAAAGGAAGGAAGAAGAAGAAGAAGAAGAAGAAGAAGAAGAAGAACTACAGAACTACAGAACTACAGAATCTAGGACCAGCAAAGACCCTAAGGTCCGCTCGAGGCTAGTCCGCTACACTAAATCAAAAACTACGATACACCCTTATCTACGAGTGTATCTCTAACATGCTATTTTTTTTTTTTTTTAATACTATCTACTGTACACACTTATCTACATGTGTACATTATCGTGCAATTTTAACTAATCAAACTAGGGGTCGGGGGAGATAGAAAGTTTTTCTTCTCATCTTCCGCAGCCACTCGACTGCTAGTGGTGAAAAACTAATTTAGGGATAGAGACTACTTATAGGATAGGCGGAAAAGAAATGGGACATCTAAGCTACACATGCAGAGAATCGCCGGCATCATTTTTAGTCATCATAATTTCATATCCTTAAACCTCCGCTCCAAACTCCCTCTCTGCAAGGACGTTTAAATTCACAGTGCTCAACTACGTTATATTTAAACTATTCAAATGCACGTCGAGACGATTTTTGAACATATTAACCGAAGTGCTATCTACTACGTGGGTGGGCAGCCGATTCCAATTTTGAGTAACTTTAAATGTAAAATAGTTTTGGGCTATACTAGTGTTAAAACGCTTGTTCACTAATTTTAACCCGTGCTGACGAGTATTTCCCCTATGATCCAGTTCGAACAGATTGCGAAAGTCCACGTTTGAGAAACCCTTTAGTATTTTAAATACTTCTATTAGCTGGCCACGTAATCTTCTGCTTTCTAGCGATGGCAAATCTAAAGCCCTGAGCCTTTCCTCGTATGATCTATTCCTCAGCTCTGGAATTAATTTCGTAGCCCTACGCTGCACTCTTTCTAATTGCGCAATATCTTTCATTAAATATGGAGCCCAAAATTGAACAGCGTATTCGAGAAGTGGCCGCACAAGGGATTTATATAAAGGTAAAATTACATCCTTAGATTTGAAGATGAAATTGCGCGCGATATAACCCAAAACGCGATTTGCTTTTTTACACGCATCCGCGCATTGCTTCGAGAATTTAAAATCGTCTGAGACTAATACTCCCAAGTCTTTTTCTAATTTAACCGCGTCGAGGACTTGGCCTTTCATGGTATATTCTACTCTTAAATTATGGCAACCCAAGTGCATTACCTTGCATTTGCTTAAATTAAATTCCATTTGCCACTTGTCCGCCCAATTGGCAATCGAGTTTAGGTCCCCCTGCAATTTATCGACATCCGATCTTACATAGGCACGATTGCCCAGCTTCGTGTCGTCCGCAAATTTCGAAATCCGACTAAGTATGCCTTTATCTAAATCGTTAATATAAATTAAAAACAATAAAGGGCCTAAAACAGAGCCCTGCGGTACCCCACTACTAACGCTGGCCCAATCTGAACATTCCCCATTTATTACTACCCGCTGCGAGCGATCTTTCAGCCAATTTCTAATCCAGTTTAAAATCTTACCAGTCACCCCAATCGCTTTAACTTTCATTAATAACCTTTGGTGGGGGACGGTGTCGAACGCCTTTTTAAAGTCTAAATATATTACGTCTACAGCTTTGCTTTCATCGTACACGCAAATCATTTTGTGGAAGAATTCGAGCAAGTTAGTCAAGCACGATCTCGCACGCCTAAATCCATGCTGGGTATCGTTAATCAGCTTATTTGCCTCGAGGTGGCTCACTATTCTATCTTTAATTACAGATTCTAAAAGCTTCCCAACTACCGAAGTTAGACTAATAGGCCGAAAATTCGTTGCTTCAAATCTATTCCCCTTCTTAAATATAGGTGTAACGTTTGCTCGCTTGAAATCCAACGGAACTACGCCATCCTCTAATGAGCGATTGAAAATTTCACGCAATGGCTTAACGAGTTCATTTTGAAGCTCCTTTAAATGAATTGGATATACCCCATCGGGGCCCGGAGATTTCGACTTTTTCATTAGCTTAATAAATTTAAGAATTTCCTCGTCCTTTATACTTACATCGGATATGCATTTATCAGCACTACGAACTTCCCCAATTAACGATTCCAATTCGGAAGAATCTTCCACAGTAAACACGCTCGTAAAATGCTCATTTAAAATTTTAGACATTTCTGTCGGAAGTTCAGTCAAACGACCATCCTTATCTTTGATCGGCCCTATCGATCCTTTTACGGGTTTCCTATTATTTACGTACCCATAAAACCGTTTCGGTTCATTCTTTGAATCCTTAGCGAGGTTTATTTCATACTTCCTCTTCGCATCTCTGACCGCACGTTTAACTTCCCTACGAGAATCTATGTAATTTTGCCGACTTATAACTGACCCATTGTTTTTATGAATTTTAAATTTTCTATTTCGGTCCCGGATTAAGCGTAGTATTAACGGACTAAGCCACGGAGCTCTCACCGACTTCCCGCTCTTACGCACATACTTAACCAAATCAGAATTCACACGAAGCAGCGTACATCGAAGTTCTGCGTACATCTCTCCTACCGACCTGTTCTCGAATCGTATTCCCCAGTCTATATCCTTAATCCTTTCGCGAAAAATATCGAAATCACAGCTACCAAAACGAGGGATGAGCTGCGAGCTCATTCTAACTTCTACGCAGGTGTTTAGATCGAATCTAATCGCATTATGGTCGCTGGAAGCTAAATGTTCACCCACACGTACGTTTTCTAACAATGACTCATCGGTTGCCATGATTAAATCAAGAATATTGCTATCACGAGTAGGCTCTTCCACTTTTTGTACGAGAAAATTCTCCAACATAAAGTTTAATAGCCTCTCACCCGGTTTATCAGAAGTAAGGTTGCTAAAGTTAACATTAGGTAAATTAAAATCGCCGCAGACTAATGTGGTCCCTTTTCTAATCCAAGACGTAAGCGTATCGAAGAGTGCAGCATCTTCTCTTTCCAATTGGCAAGGCGGACGATATAGCACGACTAAGTTAATTTTATTTATAGCATCTAAACTTAGCTGGACTAATAAAGCATCACTTCGCATATCATCCTTAGACGAGTCCATCGTTATGGCGTTTAGATCCTCTTTTATATACATTAATACGCCCCCTCCTCTACCGGTTTGTCTATTTCTGTAATGAATTTTGTACCCCGCTATATCGAACTCGCAAACACTGATCCCCGTATGAGTGTCTAACCATGTTTCACTTAGGAATACGAGGTCGAAATTACCCTCTAGAATAACGGCTTTTATTTCGGCAATTTTATTTTTTAAGCTACGAACATTCGCATATATGCATCTCAGTTTGCGCTTTACGTTAACTCTTCTATAACACTCAGATCCGTTCCGTTTCCCTGCACCCCGTCGATAGTGCCCCCTTCACGCGTGGGCCGGCCCGGCGCATCGGCATCACGTGGCCGCGCAACTCTCCTACCTAAAATGCTACGTACGGACTCGTCTAAGATCCTACCCAGCCGACTATTACCCACATCGCTTAGGTGAATTCCGTCCTTTTGGAAAAGTGACGGATGGTCCTGGAATGAATCCCATAAGTTAAAAAAGCTAACACCAGTTTCTCGACACAACCGCTTAAGACATTCGTTAGTATAGATCGCTCTAGATTGGAGGCGCAACGTGGATTTAAGTCGGGGGAGAACACCAATAATTCCCACGTTGGTTGCTTTGGATTTCGCCGTATCTATCATGGTTCTGGCACGATAAACTATATCTTCCGGGGTGCTGTCATACCTATGGACGTCGTTGCCCCCTACCATCGTGATGATCGTTCGTTCACCACGCGTATCTTCCAATTTCTCGATCTCGGCGGCCACGTTGTTAATGCGGCCACCGGGATAGCAAAAGCGCTTACGCTTACAAGGGTTACGCGCAGCAAACTCCTGATCCTGCCTTCTAATTAAGGAGTCCCCCATTAAAACGGTTTCCTCTTCCCCCTCGATAGGAGTTAGCAACGCGAAAGGGTTCGAACAGGGTAAAACGAAGTTCTGGTCCCTCGTTGGTCTAGCCCCATTTCTAACACGTCGAAATTGCGATTCCTGAGGCCTAAACGAGTTTAAAATTCGTTGTTGCTCGTCAACAATTACCTGATGATTCGAATTTGCAGGCCGCCTATCTCTATTACTATCTTCCCTCCCGCGCATGTCGTGAATAGCAGAGTCTAGTTTGGAATTTAAGTCATCGACTTTACGGTTAGTCGAGATCACATCCCTCGCAACGGTATTTAATTCCAGTTTGATCTCGCTGATCGCACTTGACAACTTGCGTTCAAACGCTTCGTTCAACATACAAAATCGACATATTCTAATTTGCTCAAGGTTCGAGGGAACGTAAATTTCCTTATTAAATGAAGCAGCGCACCTTGAGCATTCGATCTTTATAACGGGCATTGTCGGTTTTTTGTTTTTTTTAATTCGGAACTAATTTAGAAAACAAGCTGCACAAGCTAATATACTGTAATTGAAAGATCGAACTTTATAATACGGCGACGAATATTGAATAGGCGATATATATAAAAGTATTCAGTAGCAGAGGCACGATAAATTCTGAGCAGAGTGAAATTAGCGGGAGCACAGAGCGAGCACGTCTTTTCAGTAGAGAGTCGGTGGGACGAAGAAGAAGAAGAAGAAGAAGAAGAAGAAGGAAAGGAAGGAAGAAGAAGGAAAGGAAGGAAGAAGAAGAAGGAAAGGAAGGAAGAAGAAGGAAAGGAAGGAACAAGAAGAAGAAGAAGGAAAAGAAGGAAGAAGAAGAAGGAAAGGAAGGAAGAAGAAGAAGAAGGAAAAGAAGGAAGAAGAAGGACAGGAAAGAAGAAGAAGAAGGAAAGGAAGGAAGAAGAAGGAACAGAAGGAAGAAGAAGGACAGGCAGGAAGAAGAAGGAAGAAGAAGAAGGAAGGAAAAAGAAGGCCAGCAGGAAGAAGAAGAAGGAAGGAAGAAGAAGGAACGAAGGAAGAAGAAGAAGGAAAGAAGGAAGAAGAAGAAGGAAGAAGAATAAATGAAGAAGGAAGGAAGAAGAAAAAGGAAAGAAGAAGGAAAGAAGGAAGAAGAATAAGAAGGAAAGAAGGAAGGAAGAAGAAGGAAAGAAGGAAGGAAGAAGAAAAAGAAAGAAAGAAGGAAGTAATAGAAGGGAAGAAGGAAAAGGAAGAAGAAAAAGGAAGAAGTAAGAGGAAGAAGTAAACAAAAGAAGAAAAAGGAAATGAAAAAAGAAAAGAAGAAGAAGAAGGAAGGAATGAGAAGAAGGAAGGAATAAGAAGAAGGAAAGAAGGAAGTAATAGAAGGGAAGAAGGAAAAGGAAGAAGAAAAAGGAAGAAGTAAGAGGAAGAAGTAAACAGAAGAAGAAAAAGGAAATGAAAAAAGAAAAGAAGAAGAAGAAGAAAGATGGGAGCTGTCCATCTCTTTTTTTTACCCGGTGCCTAAGAGCCACAAATATAATTTTATAATTTATTAAACGTAAATTAATCTACAGTAGATCCACTGTAGATAGAAAGGTAGTCCCATTGCACCGTATGACTTGATTCCAATGTCCGGAACTTGGAGAGATTCGACAGGGTTGGGGGCTCGTGCGGCCCTTGCTGCCAGACATCTCCGCGAGGTAGGAGCCAAGGGGAAGAGGGTCCCGGACTAAAGGCCGCGCGTGAATCCCTAGGTACGAACTTTTCCGCTCGTGCTTTTGGAGTACTACCCCAGGGGTGAGGTCTTAGCCCCAAAGAGCACTACTGTCTGTCCCTCCCCTAACCACATCAGGTTAATTAGCGCCATGTGGAAGGGAGAGATGCGTGGAGACGAAAGTAGAGTAGATAGAAACCACAACTACCCTACCCCAACAGAAAGGCTACCTCCGCTTTTTACTCCATAAAAACTACTCATCTACCAATATAAAGACTACCATCCCCTTTTCTATTCCCTAGAAAACTACTCTTCTACCAACTTTAAGCCTATTACCCCATTTCCATTTTCCATTAAACTATTCTTCTACCAGCTATAAACCAGTGTTTCCTACTCAATAAAACTACTTTTCTAGTAACTATAAGGCTACCACCATCTTTTGTACCAAAAACCTTCTCTACCTTTTTCTACTCTAATTTGAAGTGTAAGAGCAACGAGGCCGTATCACGCAAAAAGTAATGATAACTGTGAAAAGAAAATAGTGAAGTAGACGAAGCGACTATATTGAAAGATATAAAGCCACTGGTCCTCCTACAAGCGATGGGGACGGGAGGGTGCACAACTGTGGCGCCGCTCAAATAGTAAGGAAAGTAGGCGTGTGGCACCTAAATTGCAGGATAGGTAGGCCCAGTGAGGAACCCCTGCAAATGGACACTCGGTTGACCTATGAAATCCTAAAAATGGGTACTCGCATGAATTAATGAATATGCTATGTAATAGATTGTGAACACAATAAAATTGAGAGAAATAATATATCACAATTGTATATTTATTAAGGGAATATGTATAGAGCAAGCGGATCGCCAGAGTCTCACGCGGACACACACTAACATACGCCCGCTAGGAAACAGCTACCAGACAAAAAGGTCTCAATGATAGATAACAGGAACAAGCTGAACAAATACAGGGTAATGTATGCTTTGATCGGTTAAAATTTCCAAAGGACCGTGAAAAGCAAGCGATTTCTCTGATGCGGAATAGCCCCAAAACGTGGACAATATGTAAGTTGAATAGTTGCACATAACTCTTGTAGCTCCGCCCAACGAAGAAGCCGACGAACATTCCATGATATTTGGCTCCGCCCCGCGTCCAGGTCAAGTGAAAAAGGTCACGCCCCTTGGAGACGGGACGCATATATATTAAAACACACACACAGGGAGAAGGAATCTTTTCCCTCATCCTTGATTCCTATCGCCTTTAGACTCAGCTACATAACCTTAAAATGGAGGATTACACATAACCGCAAAGAAATCGAAGGTTTCATCTTGCTCCCATTTTGGTAGGCTCAAGCTAGTATAAAACCTATTTATCGCCGCCTTCTTTTTCGAAGTCTTTTTCTTTACCCACGATTACCGAGGCACCTTCGGGAACCCAGCCTAAACGCGTATTCCCCCGCAAGAAACTTAAGGAATCAGAACCAATCTGATTGGAGGACAAAAGTAGGCCTACTACCTACAAGCCCTCGATACCCTTCACGTCACCCTCTGCCAGACGCCATCTCACACGCACCACTACTATAAACGGGTGACTTCGAGAAGCTCGATAACATTGAGGACCCTCTCTCCCTCCCCATACAACTACGGGTACTGGGATGAGGATGACGTATTTCTACCAACAATTAAACTACAAATTTCGTAGTGAAATAGCAGCCATCTTACGACTCCCATTTTCCCGATCTTCTGATGAGCGGGCCTATTTAGCATTCACTGGAGGAGCGCGTCGACATAGCCTATTTCCTCGACTTGAGTGGAATGTGACTAATGAAGCTTCTTAATTTATTGAACTGATGGGCTGTTTATGTAACAAGGGGGTAAATGAAAATAAATAGGAGAGGGGAGAATGAAGAGGAGGAATTGAGGAGAACAGAACTGACACTTCAAATTTCATTAATCGTGCGAAGCCAGAATCACAAGGAGAGTCGTTTTCAGAATTGAATGATCCATTCTCACTCGCAAGTGCTATATGTATTCTCTTTTGCGTAATCGGGTCATGTATCTTCCATATATTTCCCCAATTTAACCCAATTTCCTTCTTTTCTTCAATATTTTTTTATGTTTTTAAAGATGTCTTAGTTGGTTATTAGCCATTGTTATAAGAAAATTAGAAAAGACAAAATGGAATCTGTAATTAGTAGGTATTGTTTTCCTTTTAGCTTTGTTCTCTTCTTCGTTTCATTCTGTATTTGATATTTTCAGACCTATCTAAGGATTATTCTTCATTTATTTCTATTTTTTCATTCCAGGCCTTAACATATATTTCCCCTGCGTGAAATTGATAAGATCTTTAAAATTGGTTACATAAAATCTCCAATTGTCCAACGTCGTTAAATAGGTCAAATTTACATTACGGTAGCAGGATTCAAAAGTTCAAAAGTACAATCACTGGCTATTTGTCTCTATTAGTTAAATATAACTTTTCAAGTAGATGATCAATAGAAATAAACTTATTTACTTTGTTAATCATTTAAAATTAATCCATGTTGGCAATTTTAGTAGTGTAATTAATGTTTTGAATCACAAAACATGTTCAATATTTTCACCAGAAACACTATGTGCATATATACATATATTTCCGTTGTTAGCACATTACGTGTATATTTACTATACAGTTATAAGCGACAAACTTTTCTTTTAAGAATTCCAAACTAGTTTGTATCTGGATTTTCAGAACTACCATAGTAGCATATCAGGTGATGTCTTCCCGTTAAATGACTGACATTCTAGCCCATAAAATTGAGCAAATGGACGTCAGAAATGGATAATTAATTACCTTTTTCCTCCTGCTCCAAAGAGTGCCAGTGTGTTTCTGCATAACAAAGTGAGGATGTTAAATAAATCGACTGCTAAACACTAAACGAATAGAATAAGACCCCTTGTAGAGCTGTTTTTGGTGTTTATTACCAGGTTTTTAGACGTGTTGGTTCGTTAATTGAAGGTAATTTGTAATTTGTTTCTGTGTAAGACGTTCCCTGACTGGTCTATGGTCGCCAAAGTAGGGAAAGCCAGATTTCTGTTGCCAGGCTGATGCATTCTGATTGGTTCCTTTCTTGAAGATTCTTACTGATTGGTGCATAAGCTCGAGTATCAATGGCACATTCGGTAAAGATGATCCATAACTGTTTGAGATGATATGAGGCAAAAGCTCCGAAATTTTGGTTTTGTTCTTGCGTTTCTTTTTGGTGGATTTCGGAGGAGGAGGAAGGTAAGTGCGATGATTCGGCATGAAACATTGCCGAGAGATTGGCGAGATCGATTTCGAGTGATTGAGGTTATTTTTGTTTGATTGCATGAATGCTTTGCCGGTAGTATATGAACAGATTTATTTTATAAAGTTATTAAAATGTATGTATTTGTTTAAACAGGCGAAATCTAAAAGAAAATGGGGTATTTAGGTACGAGGGGTGGTCAATAATAAGTTTTGCGAATCGGTAGGGCAAAACAGAGGAAGGGGGCTGGCTGTTTGTGGGGGTGTTAGGATAAGTTATTACAAGTCAGGAGCTGCAGCCGCACGCTCCTGCCTCGTCTATTTAAGAAGCAGTAGCTGATCGCAGATCGTCAGTCACAAATTTTCAACAATGGAGAAGGTTGAGCACCGCGCAGTGATGAAATTTTTGACCAAGGAAGTCAAAAATGCAAAAAAGATCCATGAACGCATGGTTGCAGTATACACCGACACCGCCCCTTCCTATGCAACCATTGCTCGCTGCAATAGGGAGTTCCGCCATGGTCGTGAGTCCCTTGAAGATGACGCCCGTCAGACGTGACCAATGAGGACAATGTGGCCCGTGTGGAGAGGATGATCCCAGAAAATCGACGGGTGAAGGTCGAAGAAATCGAGTGAGAACATGGAATATCACATGGAAGTATTATCAACATCATCCATGATAATTTGGCCATGGCCAAGGTCTCTGACCGTTGGGTCCCTAGAAACCTCACGCTCCATGATCGACTTCAACGTCGTCAAAGTCCACAAGGCCAGAGTTGCACAAGCTGCCCTGCGCGAGTGCGGATTCGAAGAGCTCGACCATCCCCCTACAGTCCAGATCTGTCCCCTAGCGACTACTTTTTATTCCGCCAGCTCAAGGCTGCACTGCGTGGACGCTGGTTTGGGGACGATGAAGATGTCCAGCTCGCCGTCCAGGAGTGGATGGAACAGCAGTCGGGAGATTTCTGGTTGTCGGGAATTCGAAGCCTCAGGGACAAGTGGCGCAAGTGCATTGAAGTCGAGGGTAGTTATATTGAAAAATAATAAAACACTTTTCCTCATATCTCGTTTCCTTATATCCGAGTTGCAAAACTTATTGACCGCCCCTCGTATAACAGAAAGGGACATAGCATGGAAGAACCTACAAGGTCGACTAATTGGGGCGTTAGATTTCCTCATTTCACAACAAACAAATTACAACATGGCTCGTGGAGGAGAGGGGTGAATTAGCAGGGTAGTTAAAGGTTATTGTTATAGTTTTACTAACTGATGGCTATCAAAGTAGAGCCCTAAAGTTTTAAATGGGTTCCAAAACCCCGCACACTATCCGTATATTTAACCTACATTTAATGGATGGGAATGTGAAAGCACTGGGTGTTTTAACACGCCCTAAAATGGGCCACATGTGGTACAGGAATAATTTTGAATAATTTGCTCCCATTATATATTCATATGTCTCTCCTGGATGTTAGATGTGTTTTTTAAGTGTTTTCAGAGGGGTTTGGAAGGTTAGGTTGGTTGTGTTAAGATGTTAGGTAAAAGTAGATGATGTTATTTATTAAGTTTAATATGAAAATGTCAGTTTCTGGGGTATTCTGGTATGTTTAATTGAACTCTGATGTTTATTTCTTGGGTAAATTACCCAGGTATTGGAGTCTGTCCAGTACGAGATGTTGACCCTTTGCTCTGTCACACGTCAGGTTTAACATAAACAACCGTGCTGTGCTGCAGCTTACATCTGAATTATTACGTGCCCTCTCTTCGTACAAAGTTCACGGTAGCAATGCCCTCGTTGGTTTTGTGGCAACTCTTTTATATTATCCGAACATGAGGAGAAGTGCATTTAACCCCTCCCCCCCCCCCCCACACACACAGTCTAGGCTCAGGATTTTCCTTTCAGGACGATCGATCCACTGCCTCCAAGCTGTTGCCCGTCCTGGGCCTAACTTTTTATGAGCCTTCGTGAAATTCCCTTGGAGGAAGGGGGGGCACATGATTCCAAGCACTTTCTCTTTTAGTTAACATCAGCACAGGACTAAAGGGGTGCCACTCTCTTGAAACGAACCCCCCTGTGTTTGTGTGGGGGGGGGAGGGGGGCAAGCAAGAGGATGCTTGAGGGTAAATAAAAGGTAAACTTCCTTGGAATCATAGTCTTTTTCTTTTTCCTGTGGGTAATCCAGGATCTCACTTGTAAACACTCAATACACCTCCACTGCTCCAACCTAACATTAAAATAATGTTATTTAAGTGTGTCACCCGCCCCTTTAAATTGTAGACGAGATTCCCGATCAGATAATGAAATCTACATAAAGATCAGAATGACAAACATGGATAAAAATGTGGGTAACAAAAGGAGGTCTTCATTGAGGGTAGTGTGGGTAGAGGCAAAGAAGTAGGGCTGTGTTATGCCTGCAACCAGCGAGCAGGGGTGTGTGGGTATGGAACCAACTACGGTATGGAAGTGTTGTATGTGCGAGGAGAAGGATGGAAGAGACAGCGGTGTTTTGGCTAGTTATGTGTGTGGTGAAATGTGTGTTAGAGCTGCCTGCGCCCACGCGTCAAACTAAGAGCGCCACTAATATAAGGCTAGCTCCCTACCTAAGTTGAGAATGGCTTGTGTCCGCCTGGTATCGAACCCTGTACCGAGGTGTAGATATATCTTTCGCCCTCTCCACTAAGCTAGCGAAACCTCAATGGCGAGGGCATAAAACGGACTCACCTACCATAAAATGGACTCGCCTACTATAAAACGGACTCGCCTACCATAAAACGGATTCGCCCCCTATAAAACGGACTCGCCTACCATAAAACGGACTCGTTTACCATAAAACGGACTCGTTTACCATAAAACGGTTAAACTACTTAAAAGGGATATGGTTACCATTGAAAAAAATGGTTGTGAGAGCCCTGAATTTTGGTTCTCTACAATTTATTTTCTGTAGTTTGTGAATTATTTCCTCTTTTTTTTCTATCCCACCACATAAATTATGAGATCAACATGAATGAGGTCCTAATACTTGAGCAATTCAAGGGCGACTTCTCAGTTTTTTGGAGTCGAGTGTCTCCGACAGCCCGAATTACGTTATGGTACTTACATTCAGGCGCAGATCCAGGTGGGGGGGGGGGGCTAGAGGGCTGAAGCCCCCTACAAATTTCAGACCCGTTTATGGTTATATATTATTTTAGGCCATACTTGTATTTTGATTTTCAGAAAGAGGTATGTAATAATATAGAATATATCTAAAAGTTTTTTAAACTGTTGCGATCGAATGTATCTTATATGATACATGTCTAAAATGCAGAGAAATCTCCAAAATAATGATTAGCTCTTAGTTGACGTCTCAAAACTACAATTCATAATTTTCTGATGTGTGGAAAAAAATTCGAATCTCAGAGAGTTAGTGCTCATTCCTGTGTGAGTACTGTTATATATTATCAATGCTGTGTAAGATAACCATCATTGATGATCAATGCCCTTTTCTCAGACTTCGCAGAGGGAAGATTTCAGGTTACACCCCTCCCCCCATTTTTTTATCCTGGATCCACCACTGCTTACATTTCACGTTCACAAAGTATCCAAAATCTGCACATATGATCACAAGGCTGAATTTTATCAAAAGGCCTTGAGGTAATTACAGCTCCGAGTAACCCCAAGCATTCTCTTTTAGAATGAAGACTAAAGGGTGGCTAAGCAATAGCATTGCAACTTGTGGCATCATTTGTTGCTTAATATTTTTTTCTTTTTCCATAATGATCTGTCATCATGGGAGGAGAACCCCAGAAGTTGGAAGCGCCCCTTATACGAAGGAGAGGTAAACGTAATCGTACTTGGACCTATTTATGTACTAGGAAGCGAGTGGGGAAATGTGTAGATCAAAAGAGGTGCGAATAGAGAGATAAGTGTAAGTAATAAAGAAAGATGACAACGACTGAGATAAGCCTAAATTATCGATGGTGCCCGAATTGAATATTTATGGATCGTCCCTCAAATTTAAAGAAAAGTATCAACGAGGCCATTTCCCGCAGAAAGTTAGAATTGAGAGATTTATGAAGAAAAGGGTGCAAATAGAGATAAGGAAAAGATTTGATCCTCCTGCGAGTATTGGGGACGGGAAGCACACAATCCTCCCCAGATGTCAGCTACACAAGGTTTCCCATACTATACGGTATACCTGATATCCAACGGCGGGTATTTAGGGATCAATTTGGCTCCGAAGATTTATACTAATTCCTGGGACGAGGAACTAAATCAGTATGGTAGTAGTTCTAAGTTGCGCCATCTAGCGGCGTAAATAAGAAGGGGAGGCGGTCCGCACCTAGTTGGAACTTTTGATAGGAGCGACACCTGGGGGGGGGGAGATATTTTTTTTTTTAAAACAAACAAATTTAACATAATTGAGTTTACATATTTATTGAAAATATTTCCATCCTTAGTTTCCCGGAGTAAAAAAACAAAACAAAATAGGCCAGCCTCCGTTGTCCTAAATTTGGCCTTTTCGCCTGGTGTCACTCCACCTACCTGGCCTACAGTCTGTGGCGACCAGGGTGACCAGATTTTGAAAACTGAAATCAGGAACACCTAAATTGGACAGGTAGTTGAATAAACTGGACACATACCACTTACGTGAAGTTACGCACACAGCGCGAAGTCCCTCTCAGTAGTGGTCCAGATTGTCCGAGACCTACTTCATTGACTTTGCTTTTGATTTAAGGTGTGTTAATTGTAGATTTTGTTACAAACAGCTGTTCATTACATGTATCAAAGCATTACAATATTGTAATCATGCATATTTTGCAGCTTTAAAGGAGATTATTACTAAATTGACTTGCCATTATAACGGGTGGCCCTAAAGTTACTTCACATTTTTTAAAATTAATTTCACAAATACTAATTAAGTTATAAAAGTGGGTGATATAGAAAATGAAAGAGGAGATCTTGTATTTTTATTATTTAAATATAATATCCTTCAATTGTTCTCTATTATTGTTAAAACAAAGGCGGATTCTTTGCATCATATTTTCCATGACATTTTCCAAAACATCAGGAGTGATTTTGTCGATTTCTTCAATGATGTTTTGTTTCAATTCTTGAAGATTATTAGGTTTATTTACGTATACCTTTTCTTTAAGGTATCCCCAAAGGAAAAAATCTGTAGGGGTAAAATCAGGTGATCGTGGTGGCCAAGAAACGTCCCCTAAACGTGAAATTAACCGACCAGGGAAAGCTGCTCTTAGTGTTGCGATGGTTAACCAGTGTTCAACAATAGCCACAAATGTCAACTAGGATACGTTCCAGTCAACTAGGAATTTCTAGAACATCATTGAAACGCATCCTAACAAAAGAATTGAAACTTGATCCATACAAAATTCAAATAACTCAACAATTAAATATTGCAGACCCATAAAAAAACAACTTTGCACGCGCATTTTGGGGACTAACAAATGATCCGACTTTTACCTTGCACCTAATCATGTCTGATAAAGCTCATTTTCACATTACTGGATACGTTAATAAACAAAATTGCAGATTCTGGTGTGCTGAAAACCCCATGATAATTCACGAGCAGCCTCTTCATGCACAAAAAGTTACGGTCTGGTGCGGCATAACCAGTTCGAGAATCATTGGTCCCTACTTCTTCGAGGATGCTGACGAACAAACAGTGACAGTAACAGGGGACACTTACAGAGAAATGATACAAGATTATTTATTGCCAGAACTGGTAGATTTGGATATGCACGATATGTGGTTTCAACAAGATGGGGCGACACTACACACAGCGAGAGAAACCATTGTAGCACTAAGAGCAGCTTTCCCTGGTCGGTTAATTTTACGTTTAGGTGACGTTTCTTGGCCACCACGATCACCTGATTTTACCCCTCCAGATTTTTTCCTTTGTGGATACCTTAAAGAAAAGGTATACGTAAATAAACCTAATAATCTTCAAGAATTGAAACAAAACATCATTGAAGAAATCGACAAAATCACTCCTGATGTTTTGGAAAAAGTCATGGAAAATATGATGCAAAGAATCCGCCTTTGTTTTAACAATAATAGAGAACAATTGAAGGATATTATATTTAAATAATAAAAATACAAGATCTCCTCTTTCATTTTATATATCACCCACTTTTATGACTTAATTAGTTTTGGTGTTATTAATTTTAAAAAATGTGAAGTAACTTTTGGGCCACCCGTTATATTGAGTAAATTGGAGAAAATTAAATACATATGATGAAAACCTTTCCATAATCCCTTTAAAATTATTTTCCCTCATTGTTATTAGTATTCAGAACTGCTGAGTGATAAATCACGCCACTTGCCAATTTTGGGCGGCCGCCTTTACCCCGTATTTGGCAATTTTCACAAAGATAAGTCAAATAAGGGGACTCGGGAAATGCTCGGTATTCCTATTACCGAACAACATCAAGTAAAAAAAAATAATAATAGTAATACAATAAGACATACATGAATAGTTATCAATAGCAGGGGTCAGCGTAGTCTCGATACCAGGGGCTTACATACAAGGATATTAAAAAAAGGTCCCACAATAGAAAAAAAAAGGTACATGCGAACAGGGGAACTCATTCAAAATATATACACAATAAAAAAGAAATAATGACACAGATTCTTATAAGACATTACACAAAACTACAAGAATTATTCAGGAATATATACAATGGTAATCCATTTAACGTTACAATTAATTAATGGGAAATTACTCCGAAGACAAATCTAGGGGATTTCTGGTTAAGCTGTCCGCAAGGCAATTCTCGGAACCCTTAATATATACAATTTTAAATTGGAATTCTTGGAGAGAAAGGCTCCACCTCATGAAGCCACCATTATTGTTCTTAACGTTCCGTATGTAAGAGGAGGGGGGGGGGAGTATGGTCAGTCTCGATAACAATTTCTTTACCTAAGAGAAATATTATGAACTTTTGGATGCCTTAAACGATGGCAAGAGCTTCTTACTCGATTACCGCCTAGTTTTTCTCGCGGAGAAGGGGTTTACGGTTCGCAAACGCGATGGGGAAACTTTCGCCATTGTCACCATACTGGACGAAAACACATCCTATGCCATCGTAACTCACGTCAGTCCGTATGCCAAAAGGTTTAAGGTGTCGGGTAAGCGGAGGATTGATGCTGAAGCTAACTTCCTTTTCAACTGGTCAAAACTAGCGATCGAACGGGGTGTCCAGACTAGGCACTCGGGGGCCTTTTTCTTGAGGAGCGCGCACAGGAGCGCGGTGATAGATGCGAAGTTCGTAATAAAACGTCGGTAGAAACGGGGCAGACCCCATGAATGACCTTAACTGCTTCTTTGTTGCAGGCAGTGGCATTTCGACAATTGCTTTGATTTTGCCAGCTTGGGGAGCCAAAGAATCGTTCCCTATGTGGAAACCCAAATAGTCAATAGTGCCAAAGGCGAAGTGGCACTTGTTGGGACCAATCGTGAGGTTGTGTTCTCGGAATCGGTACAAAAATACAGGAAGGGCAGCCAGATGGTGGTCCCATTCCTGGGTCAGCACGTAAATGTTGTCGAAGTAGAAGGTGACATGGGCCAACCCATCCAATATTCGCCTCATCATCCGATTATAATTGCTACATGCAGTCACCGACCCAAAGAAGAGTCGCCGGAATTGCATCAAGCCCTTGTCGGGGGGGAAGGCCGTGTACCTCTTTACCTCTTTCCTCAAGGGAATCTGGCAATAGGCCTTACGCAGATCTAATTCTGTAATGAATTTGGCCTTCTCGAACATGTGCAAATTCTGATCGATGAGGGAATCGGTTCGGCATCGAACACGGTGACGGAGTTTAACTTCCGGAAGTCGATGCACATCTGGTAAGAATTGTCCCACTTCTTCACCATGATGACCGGGGAACAATACTCCAACTCCGGGGGCTCTATAATACCCATCATCAATAGCTTGTCTACCTCCTCATTGAACGCTTTTCTTAAGTAAATGGGGGGGGGGGGTACGGCTTTGAACGGACAGGTTCCTAGGTGGTGAGTCGAATATTGTGCTTGAACTGGGCAGCACAACCAGGGGTATCCGAGATTACATCCGTGAATTGGGTGAGTAGCACTTGTAATTAGATCTTCTGAGGGATCGGAAGCTGAGGGTTCAAACTCAACTCGGTCGATGGGAAATTGATGGAAGTATCTGGCAAAACGTGAAGAGGATATTCCGCGTCTTGTTCCATGGTCAAGCTGGTAGCTGGACTCCAAGGTGGATTATTCGTCCAGGGCCACAAGTTGGTTGGCACAAGCGCGTCGATGGTACCTTTTAAGCATGTTCACGTGGAATAGCTTAGTGCCAGGCGGGGTTTGGATCAAGTACTCGACTAGGCCGCGTCTCTCTATCACTGGGAAGGGGCCCTTCCATTGGCTGACAAGTTTGTTGTTCTCTATGGGGAGTAGTAAAAAGACTTCGTCACTGGGTTTAAATCTTTGTTCTTGGGACTTAGAGTCGAAGTAGGTTTTATACTTGCCCAAGTTTGTCTCGGCGTTCTGATGCGAGATCTCTGCGCACTTTTCTAACTTCTGCCTCAGGTGTAGGGGGTAAGCGTAGGAGGATTTAATCTTCTGGTCTAATTTCGAATTGGAGAAAAGCTCCTTTAGAATGCTGAGGGGACCCTCTAACATTACGTCCATACAGAAGCTCAAATGGGGCAAAATATACGGTGCGATGGGGAAATTTCTCGGTGAGAAAAGGGTTACCGACAAGAAATGGTGCCATCCTCGGGGTTGTTCTGCGCACAGTTTCTTGAGGATGGATTTGAGGGAGCCGCTAAGCCTCTCACACATCCCGTTACCAGCTGGGTGATAAGGGGTGGTAAAGGGGGTTTTATCATCACGAGCTTGCCGACGTACTCCATCATTTGCGATGTGAATTGGCGGCCACGATCAGACAGGATTTCCTTGGATAATCCAACGCAGGAGAAGATGTAGATTAGTGTTTCCGGGCAGGAGAATATGTCTATATTCTTCAACGGCACGGCCTCGGAGAACCAGATGGCAAAATCCACTAAAGTTAACACGTGACTGTGACATTCCCTTGACGGGGGCTGTATTGGACCGATGAGATCAATTGTAACGCGGGAGAACGGCTCTGAAACTAGGGGTCTTCTCTGCAACGGTGCGGGTTTAACTAGCCCTTTGACAGCAGTCTTTTAGCAGATGTCGCAAGACCTGCAGTAGCGAAGGATTTCTTCATGGGCACCTGGCCAATAAAAACATTTGAAGAGCTTCTGGGTGGTCTTCGTGTGGCTAAAATTGACTGAAAATAGGCTGCCATGGGTAGTGGTTAAAATGTGACCAAGTGGAAATGCGGAACACACAATACTCGCGTCTGGGGTTTACCGTTTTCTGAGCACGCACGGTAAAGTAAGTCTCCCGTAACTTGGTAGGAGATCACCTTGTCTCCTCGGGTGGCTTCTTGCTCTTTTGACTCGCCTAAGCCCACAGGGGTCGGAGGGAATCGCAGTTCTTCTGGTTCCTTGCGAAGTCTTCAGTCATGACCTCCTTTTATTCTGAGTAACGTGAGGTTTCTAGAGGCAAGGGCATCTTTGAATCTTTTACTACTTGCGAACGGGTAACCACGGGTTGAGCAACGGGGATGGGAAAGACCTGTGGGCACTGGCCAATAAAGACGGAGCAGAATTTAATAGGAGCTGATACTACCTCTGCCCAGCCAGTGAAGTAGGCACAATCGATATAGCACTTAACGATGGGGAACCGATTGGCTTGCAACAAGTATTCGTGCATGACGGCGAATTTATTATGGTCCGGGGCTACTGGGGTAAGCAGCTTGTCCGACGCCACTATACAGGTGCACCCGGTATCTCTCAGAAGAGTGGAGACACCGAGACCTGGCACAGATCTGGGGTGCCTGGTGACAAGAGTATACCTGAACTGAAACTTCTGGGGTAGTTCGTTTTACGTGGCCCTCCACACCACAGGAAAAACAAATAATGGGTCTCCTGGAGAAAGATGACGTAGGCGGTCCTGAAGAGAACGGTTTTACATCCCGGTGTTCGGGCGAGAAAAGTGGTTTCGGCTTCGACGGCCCAGTTACCTTGGCAAACTTGCTTCCATTTTGCTGGAAAAATTTAACTTTGTTCGGATAGGTTTGGGGGAAACGGGGGCAGTTTTTCCCCTTTTTTCGGATAAACGTGGTGGCTTGCTGAATAAATGTCAGCCTCTTCTGTGCACTTCTTGAATGTGAGGCACGGCCGGTCTTTTACGAAAGATCTGATTTGAGCCGGAAGTGCAGCCAACAACTGGTCTCTCAGGAAGAAGTCAACGAAGTCATTGTAGTCATGCGGGATTTTATAAGCATGGGGCTAAAAGTTGAGGTAGCCTGTCTGAATTTAGATTGGTAAAAGTATGGGGTCATGTTATATGCCACCAGTAACTCCAGTTTTGAGGTCGAATAATCAATTGTTGCCTCCGAGGGAAGTGTTATGAATATATCTCGGGGAGTTGGGAATTTAGCAAGGGCAACAATTGAGCCACTCCATCTGCCTCGATGTCCCAATGGTTGATTTCGAAGATTTTCTCGCAGTGGATTAAGAAGGCTCCGAAATCCTCGCCTTCCTTGAAACCCGGAAGCTTAACAGAAACGGTAGGGGGAGCTTCGGACCTCGAGCTGATGGACAGAGTCTCGTTCCTGGTCCTACTCATTTCAAGTTATGAAGGCGGATTCTTTCCCTTTCTTCCCCTTCTTCTTGTTCTTCTCTTTCTCTTCCTCCTTCTTCTCTTTCTCTTTGTCTTCTCTTTTCTCTTTCGGTCCATTTCTCCTATTGGATATAAGCTAGGAGGTCCTTGCAACTGAACCCAATCGACTCTCCTTGCAACTTAAACGTGTTAAATAATGATGACATTTTATCGCGTTTGACCAACTTTCAGTAAAAGCACCACAAAAAAGGGGAGAATTATTTAGACGCACAGCGAGAGTGTTGGTAGGCTTTGGCGGACCTACGATTCATCACTTAAAAAACAAACAAACACAGCGATAATTATTTCGCACGGCACGAATTCTTAATTATATTCGAAATATTCACTTCGGAATTTAGCGAGAGCCTGTGTTACCGAATACGCAACGAAGAAAACGACAAACATAATAAAAACAAAGAAATAAGATTAACTCCTTTACAATACGGCAGACGTTTTAGGATGCCTGAAAAGAGTTGAGGTTTCACACGGTCACAAAATTTAATACAAAATATGCACACAAAAGGGAAAATGGGTAAGGTCTTCTCTACAGTTTCTAAAACCAGAACCTTTAATATACATGAATAACACCCTTTAGAATCTGTCACACGTCTAAAAGAAATGAAATCAGATACTGCCGGTGACTATAAAAAGCCTGACACCAGAATTATATATTGTTTGTCTTAGAGTCAAACGTCGATGCTAGCCGAGGATTGACTCTGCAGGACGCGGGAAGGGAGCACGCCATAAATGGTGTGTGTGGGGGGGGGGGTATATAGATCCGAGTACGCTGGTTAATTAATCAGAATCGAGTGCGGTTGGCCTACATAATCAATTCTTAGAGGTTCTAAGCTTAGAAAAACTGATTGTAGAAAAATAAAGTTACTATATACAAATAAAATATTATTAACAAAAGTAAATAAATGACAATAAATAAGATAAGACCCGGGGTACCAAACGCAGGGAAGGGGGGGTACAGATGACTCGACGGGGAGGATGTACAGTGATTGCTTCCAGGAAAAGGGGGAGAGTGAAAATAACGGGGAGACTCACGTAAAGCCTAATTGACCGGAGGCTTTGGAGACGACGAGGAAGCGGGACGCTGCAAAGTTCCATTTGCCAAATTCGTTCTTCTTTAACCTTCGCTGAGAAATGAACGAGGGAGTACTCCAGACGAAAACGAGGACGACACCCGAGTGATAGATTCCTGTCCGTGTCTATCGTCTGTCCCGCGGAAACTCTGGCCTTAGGTACGAGCGAGGCTGTTTAGAAAGGTGACGCGTCGCGTTCGTAGCTGGAAGCCTCGGGAGGTGGAGCAGGGCGTACAAGACTGTACATCGCTGCTAGCCCATTCGGCGCTGCATGGTACTAATTTCTCAAAGATTTTCCCGAAGTATTTATACTGCCTCGGTGGAAGCGGGTCGCCCGAGGCCCCCCCCCCAAAGAGGGGACGGCGATCTCATTAGAGTTGGTGCGGCAGGGTCGAGGGAATATTCTCGGCGAGCACCAAAGGCTCGCGCGAAAGTCCTCGACGCTGTAGGTCTGGCGCTGATCATGCGATGCGATGGGGAAAAAGTGGATCTCAACACGGATCACACGGCCGCGCGAAATTCTCGCTGCTTCCTTGGGGCTTCCTGGACGTGCAGGTGCATCTTTTCGCAGGAGCCACGGACAGACGTTAGGGAGGGGGGGAGTAACTTTCTCTCTCTGAAAAATCTATCAACCAACACTTCTTACAACCGCTCTATTTCTGAGCTTCTCTAAAATGGCAACTCTAACAATGAGCCTTCAGATATTGCCTAAACATTCAACTCTTACTTTAGGTCCATTGATACCGAACTAGTTAACTGCCTTCCGCCAACCCATATCTACCCGATGAGCTACACGCCCTCTAGAAACATCAATTCCTTCTTCGCCTTTCCTTCTACAAATACTGAAGTATTTACAACTATAATGTAACTTCGAAACATTTCTTCTCATAATTGTATCCTCACTTTTAATAAAAAACCACTGATACCACTAGTCCAATAATATATCTTTAATTTAATGAATCGTTATCAGATGGTGTTTTCCCTTACTGCGTGAAATTTACTCGCGTTACACCAATCTTCAAACCAGGTCGTAATAACCTTCCGTCAAATTACAGGTCTATCTACTCGCTTCTCGCAGTATCTAAGATATTCGAAAAGATAATGTACAGAGGAGCTTTTTCTTTTTTTTCCGACAGTAAAATCTTATATCTTCATCAATAAGGATTCTGTCCAAACGTTAGCATGCCTGATGGCATTCACGAATTTAAAAATACGATACTTTAAATTACTCACACTGAACTATTTTAGTTTTTCTTGATATTTTTTTCTAAAGCTTTGAATACAGTAAATCACAATCATACCTTACAAACCAACAACACTCAGTGGCAGTAGATGGCGTTCTCTCCCCCCCGTTACCTGTCTTCATTGGAGTTTTTCAGTGCCCTGCCGTGGCCCACTTTTTTGCCTTACATTAATGGCATTTCCCGTTCTTCTAGTTAATTTTCTGGTGATCGTTCTTTATCTATTTCGCCAATAACCTATACACATTAGTTATTACACTCAACACTAAGCTCTGTCCAAAGGATCATTCCTAAAGTAGGATTGAATGAGGAGAATTCTGCTCTTGATAGTGAACTACATCGAGACTTCCATCAAACCCAGCAACTCAAAACTTCTTTTTTCCCGCTAAGGCAAAAGCACGAGCAAAGGTCATCGTGGATATGTAACGGTAAAAGTCTACCACCCTGCTTCCTCTATTAATAGACAACCAACCTAGTTTACAATGATGATAGACTAAAGTTCCCCATCCTCTTAGCTATACTTCTCACAAACTTGTCTTAGTCTCTGGGTCCCTTAAAACGAATTTTACATCTTATTTTATCTAAAATCACATATGGTATCACTACCTGGGATTCAATTAGCTACCCCTATTCCATTAAACGACATAAATTTCTTCGAAAGAGATGGAACTCTCTTCACTTGTACCACTCACCCAATAACCTAATTACTACAAAATTGCTCACTCTCTTTTATATTTTTTTAACATCGATACTTATCTCTTTCTTAAACAACGATGCATTTCCTTCCTTCCTACACAAGCTTACACAACTCTATTTTCTTCTGCTCGAAATCTTAACCTTCCTAAATTTATTGAATAAGGAAACTTGTGCCGAAGCGCACAAGTTTCTGTTTCCTTTGGCCAAGACTAAGGTGATGCATTTCTGCCTTCATCCACGCCTCCACCCCGACTCAAGCTTGTTCTTAAACTGGGCTCACCTGGAAGTTGTGGACTCTCACCGTTTCCTTGGTCTTATTCTCGAGCGATGCCTCACCTGGGAGGCTCATATTCAGTGACTTGTCCCCATGTAGGCAGTCGTCAGACAGGCACTAAAAAAACTTTTGATCACTCCTGTTTAGAAAAGGTCTTCTAGAGTTAAAGGTCACTCCAGAGTCAGCACAAATTTTAGGGGGTTGGGGCCATTTTCGGTAGCATTCCGCTATTTTTTACTCCAACACGCAGGTAAATTAAATGTCCTTTGTCTTTAAATGAGGTTCATTTTATTTTGCACATAAATTTCTAACAGGATCAATTAACAAATCAATGAAACAAAGTCTTTCACCCTTTTAGATTAGATGAATCAATATTATGTGCATTGATGTGCTGATAATTTAGTATTTAGCTCATCACTAAGATTTGTACCTCAGCGATTGATACTGGTTAGATTACAAAGTAATCAGGGCATGCAACTTAAGAGAAATTAACCAGCTAAGATGAATTGAACACATTTTTACCGAGAACTGATTGAATGGAAGCTGAAAATACTGGTGAGGCTACAATGAAGATGAATAATAATAATAAGGATTGATTGAATTTATTTTAATTTTGTTGAAAACTAAAGAAAACAAACACTCCTCACGGAAACTTAAAAAAATTAAAATTTCCTCATTCATGTTTGAAAAAATGATACTGCGATCTTAAAAAAAAATATCTCTCAAACAAAGATATTATAATCACGAAACCGGACAAAAATAGTGAAGTAGTAGTAATGAATAGATTATGTAAACAAAATTTTAACATATTTAACGATCTCGATAAATTTAGTTCTCTTCAGAATAAAGATATATATATATATATATATATATATATATATATATATATATATATATATATATATATATATATATATATATATATATATATATATATATTCCTCTTCAACCTCAAATCTACAAAAGGTATAAACCAATCACATTATGAATTAGCCTTGGTTTGCTTTATGGCATACCAAAAATTCACAAAGCTGACATACCCTTTAAACCTATACTGGCTTCTTACTTACTTCCATCTTATAAGGTCTCAAAATACTTAGTAAATTTGTGGTACTCGTCTTATATTATAGGTAATCTGCTGGCACCAAATTGCAGCATTTATTAGGCCCAGCGAGAAACTCCACAAATGGACGCTTGGTGGATTTATCAAATCTTAACAAATTGCCTTACATGTAAATTACGAAAATAATATGTCTAATGTGAAAATAAGTAGATGAAAATATATATGCTAATTTGTATATATTATTTTGTATAGAGCATGGGGAAATGAAAATACATATGTTAATTTGTATAAATAGAGATGAGGCAAGCGGTCGGTAGAGTTGCGCCCGGGAACACACAAAATACGAACGCGGAAAGCAGATATCAGGTCGAACACCTGACTCAATACGAAGTTACGCATAAACAAACATTCGTGTCTTGGGAAAGATTTATCAGAAAACGGGAGGCTACAAAGCAAATACAGACTTTGAACAAGAGAAATTTTAACTCGGGTCTGTAACAAGCGAATCCAATAATAAAGATAAAACTATCGGAAATATGTAGGTATATCTTACACACACAGCTGTTCGGTACAGCTCCACCCTGTGAGAATTAACGAACCAGACTACTGGGGTCCACCCCACGGACAAGTCTAGGTCAGACCCCTTAGGAAACGAACACATATATAGTAAGACATTTATTATTCCGGGAGACACAAAAGTTAGAAGAACTACCAGAATCAGAGAAATAGAATGATTATTCGTTAACACCATTTACTCCCTTGGTAGCCTTACGAAACCCGTTTAATTCACCTAAGTTCTGTCGTGTTTGAATCCAATACTTCGCGTAGAATAGAAAGCCTACTTATTGACCGCAAAGTACTAGTGACGTGCCGCTTGCCCCTTTAATAGGCCAGTATAAGAATAAAATTATATTTTTGCTACGTCCTTTTCGAAATCTTTATTTACTCCGATTACCAGGAAAGCTTCGGTAAGCCTAGCCTAAGTCATAACCATCGTAGATAATTATTTAGGAGTTAGAAACAATTCGGCGGAGCTATACAGTAAGCCAAGTTGCCAGAGGTCCTCACCACCCGTCGTGAGCAATAGTAAGTAGGACTCTCCCATATACTCGCCATTGCGACTAACAACCAAGCTTCCACTAACCGGGCAACTCTTACCACCTTTTACCATCCCTTTTTATTATCCATAAACAGGCCACCTATAAACCTAGCGACCCCCTTATAAATTGGGGACCTTTCCCACCTATAAATTTGTTCTTTCTTCTAGCCCAGTATCAGTTTAGCATAAATAATTATTCATTCGTTTAAGAACTCCTCCAACAAAACTTTACTTCTCAATTCCTTGTAAGTTACGATGTATCTTTCTTCTTCGCCAACGTACTCGTTGATCAAACCATAAAAATTATCTTCGAGTCTGTTTTCACAATTGTAGCTAATTTCATCATTTTTCACGGGGAAATTTAAACAAATTTTACAAATAATGTTTATAGAAGGTATATTTTCTTTCGACGGAAAATTTCTAAACAACTGGATGGCGTAGATATGGGTTCTGTTGCTGGTATTTTCATGATACACTTTGAAAAAACTATTTCTAAATTGTCGCTCTTCCTTTTAACACCTCTGTTACCGAAGATTTGTAGATGATTCCCTCGCAGTATTTAATAACAGGATGAGTCAAGCCAGTTCTTTATCTTAACTCTATCCATCCAAATAAAATAGAAAACCGACTTTTACTGGACTAGGTAACATCTTTTGGGATACCAACTGTTAAAACAGTTGAAGAAAAAAATTGACCAGGAAGATGAAGTTGAGTACCATAGACAAGTTCCCCCGCAGAGCAAGCCAAATCCTAACCGAACGCAATGAGTGAACGAGGACAGTCAGGCAATGAATAGTCAACCAGGATGCACCTGGAAGGACTGTCTGGCAAGTCGATTTCGCGAACGACGAGTTAAGAAGAGTGACGCAGTGTTTGCGTGTCTTCATCTTGTTCCTGGGTGGGCGCTATTGTCGCATGATCGATGGGCGCAGTTTGGGAGAGTTGCGTACCCGAAATCGATGAAATTCGAGAAAGAGCGTCCGGCACGACGTTTGATGAACCAAGAACGTA
This sequence comes from Ceratothoa steindachneri, assembly GCA_963969495.1. Lineage (NCBI taxonomy): Eukaryota > Metazoa > Arthropoda > Malacostraca > Isopoda > Cymothoidae > Ceratothoa > Ceratothoa steindachneri. The sequence continues at coordinate 59,808,269 of OZ018323.1, read as the reverse complement.
GCGAATATCGTTTGTCATCTGCAGGATGAAGTAAAGATGACGAGAATCAACGGCAGAATGCACAGCAGAGGTGCTACTAGCGGCAAGCGCACCAACCAACGGTTTATGGTCGGTAATAACAGTAAATTCACGTCCTTCTAAATATTGACGGAAGTGGCGGAGGGCGAGGTAAGCATTGAGGAGTTCGCGGGAAAACGTACTGTACCTCTGTTGAAAAGGACTAAGTGCTTTGGAGAAGAAAGCGAGCGGTGGCCAAGAGTCACCAACCTTCTGCTGCAACGTCGCACCAACATTGGAAGCGGACACGTCCGAAGCAATGCTTATGGAAGCGCCTGGGCAAGGATGGGCCGAGGAGACAGCGGAAGCCATAGCCTCTTTCCTGCGAGAGAAAGCCTCGCACGCTTCATAAGAACAGGATAGAGGAAGGTTATTCTTGGATTTTTAAAACAGATCGTAGAGAGGTTGCATGATGTTAGAAATGTTGGGAATGAATCTGTGGTAAAAGTTAACCATACCATAAAATCTACAAAGTTGCTTGGGTGAAGAAGGTCGGGGAAAATCCCGAATAATTGCAACTTTATCCTCGGGAGGACGAATTCCGTCAGGGGAAATGTAGTGACACCAAAAATGAGAGTTGCGTGACACCAAAAAGACAATTAGAAGTGTTGAGTACGATACCATACTCTTCTAAACGAGCAAAGACCTGACGAAGGTGGGAGATATGTTTCTTTAAAGACGAAGATGCTATCCGGAGGTCGTCTATGTAGCAAAATACGAAGGGGAGACGTCTCAGAACCTGATCCATAAACTGTTGGAAGGTCTGAACACTGTTACGAAGACCGTAAGGCATTCGCTTCATGACGAAGGAACCGAATGGTGTGGTGGTAGCCATCTTTGGGACGTCATCTGGGTGAATAGGGATTTGGTTGAAAGCACGAACCAAATCGAGTCGAGAAAAGATCGAACAACCAAAAAGAGCAGAATTAAAATCACATAGGTAAGGAAGAGGATATCTATCTGGAATGGTACAAGCATTGAGTCGCCTGTAATCACCTACAGCCCTGAACTCACCTGGAGTAGGCTTAGGCACTAGGTGAAGCGGTGAAGCCCAGGGAGAGGTAGATGCAAAAGCTATTCCGGCCTCCTCCATAAACTTGAACTCCTGCTTCATTAGAGCAAGTCTATCCGGGTCCAGTCGACGGGGGCGTGATTATACAGGCCCTCCTGTCGTATCCTATGAACTACGTCGTGCTTGATAGGCCTGTCATTTGAAGGTGGCGGACTAAGGCCAGGAAATTCCCGCAGGAGTTGTTAGAATTGCGGGGCTGTTGTAGGGAGACGAACAGACTGGAGAGAACTCTGAGAGGGGGAAAAAACGAACCAGAAACGGTTAGAGTATTGGATCTGTCGACAAGCTTGCGATTGCGTTAATCGACCAAAAGGTCGTGAGCCGAAAGGAAATCGAGGCCCCAAATTGGAACGTCGACCTCGGCGACAATAAAGGTCCATGGAAAAACACGACGTAACCCAAGAGAGAGCTCGAGGTTACGCCTTCCATATGTCCTTATATCCGAAGAGTTAGCGGCTTTAAGGAAAAGGTCAGACAGGCAAGTTTTGTAGTCCGGAGAGGTTGGAATGACACAGCATTGAGCACCGGTGTCAACCAAAAATGAAAAACGGGAAAGTGGGTCGTAAATACTAAAAGGAGGATCGACCTGAGGAAAAACTGAGCTTGCAGAGGTTATAGACCCACGAATCACTTGCGTTTTTAGTTGAAAGGATTATGCTGTGCTGATGAGCTTGAAATTTGGGTAAGAGAACAGGTAGAGTGGTGCTGATTTTTGCGCGTTTGAAGTGGGTGAAATAAGGTATGTGAAGAAGTTGGAGTTTAAAAAACGCACATGATGTTGGTACGTGCATGGATGTAAGCATTTTTCTGCCTTTGCACCAAACCTGCAATGGTACCAGCACCAATTTGAAAGTTAGGGAAAATAAACTTGAGTAGCATAATTTGTCGGAGGGGGAAAATTTTGCGAATAAGGACTAGGTGAAGAACGAGGATTAAATGCATGGTAGAAGCTAAAAGGCTGTACACAAGGTACTGCGTTGTTACCATATTTAGAATGATACCAGCAGAGACCCTGAGAATTTTTGTCAGGATAGGCGGAATTGGGACGAGAATGAAAATGATTCTGCCATGCCTCACTTCTTGAGCTGAAGTTCCCTCGTTGGTTTATTTTTCGGGAGGAAGAACGGCGTCGGACTCCCCCTCGACCCTGCCCACGACTGTGCTCTCGCTGCACCCCTTGTCGCACCTTTGGGGCACGAAGATCGCTCTCTATCATCTCCAACACAGCAGCAAGATCCTGTGCCGGGGGCGGGGGAAGGACTTACGTGCGAGTTCTGGTCGGTTGTCTGAAGACTCCCTCGGCAAACGAACCTGTAAAACCGATACATTTTTGAACATGGTTCTTGAGAGATTGAAATAGTTCCCCAGCTTGCGTATGGATTATTGAACAACTCATCGGCTGCCTTTGCCATTTGCTCCACATTAGTGGGTGATGTCATTAGGATGAGTGGCCTAATATTTTCTGGAATCCCACGCATAAATATTTCTGTGAGCAGAGAGTCGAAAAATTCTAACTGAGCTCCCTTAGTTCGAATCAAGTCTTTTAGATGCTCCAGGAATCGCGTGGGATGCCAATCACCAATCTCTTCAGTATTTAATAGCATCCTTAGATCTTCTATTTGCGATCTCTCCAACTCCTCCCTAAAAGCCTCTTTTAATTTGTCCCAAGCCCCAATTCTACCACTTTCTAACAAGATGTTTTTAAAAAGCGAAAATATACTTAATGGTTGGACACGAAATCGTTAAGGAATGGATGAAATACAACGAGGATTTATAACAAAATATATATTATTATTATAAACTACAAGAATGGAACATATTTGAAATTATATTGGTTGAATTTGAATTTAATTATACAAAACGAACATGAGTTTAACACTGAATTTTTGTCGAGACTAAACTTGGCGTAAGGTAGATAGGTAATAGTAAATAATTAAAATGTAATTAAAGTGTATTTGTAACTAATTGAAATGTAATTAAAATCACGATGGTTAAAAGGGGAAATGTATGAGAGTTTGGAAAGGAAATATAAAGAATTAGACAGTGTTTTTGTTTGAAAAACTTAAGGATGAAATGGAGAAAGAATTCAACTTAGCTTGAGGTGGAGATGGCGAGGAAACACGCGTTAGTGGTGCGTGTAAATGTTGCCAATTGTTTTTGAAGACTTTTTTACAAATATATAATATTTAGGAAAAATGATATAAAATTTTATATATATATATATATATATATATATATATATATATATATATATATATATATATATATATATATATATATATATATATATATATATGTGTGTGTGTAGCTGCGTAGCTGCTTGCTACACCCTACATGGTCCAGAAAGCGGCGCAACATCGATAAAAGTGGAAAACATAAAAATCAAGAAAGAATAAACGCATTCACTTGCCTTTTAAATACACCACAATTATCCGAATTAACGACATCATTAGGCAGAGTGTTCCACAGACCGACGACGGTAAGAAAGAAAGATCGAAAAAACTGCGCCGTATTCACTCGAGCGACCAAAAAAGGCACGGTTATTCTGCCTTAACGAGTAGCGCGTATCACGAACCGGCCGTGAAAGAGTGCCATCAGACAGTGAAGTGAGTGATTAAGATCAGAAACAATTTTAAAGAACTGATTCAAGACTACAACGAGTCGACGATGCCTAAGGTTCAACTGTACATCGGGTAGCAGAAAACTAATCTTGTTGTAAGCTCTGTCAAGAAACTTCAAATTGGTGTCCGGTGCAGAAAGGAAGACATAATGACAATATTCAAAATGAGGCAGAAGGAAGGAATAAAAACAATTCTTAACTACTCTGTAGAGTAGATCTGACGGCACTTACGCAACAAACCAAATTTTGAGAAATTGAGGACGCAACAGTGCGTAAGTGCAGCTTGGGATCAAAAGTAACACCAGGCAATTTCAGTGAAGAACATTGGAGACTGTGACACAGTTGACAATAATGTCAGGGTGATGCGATTGTAAGGTCCTTCTTGATCGACCAATAACAAAGCTATGGGATTTACTTGGATTAAGTTTCATACCCCAAACATCACACCGGGATAAAATTCTCTTGATATCCAGAGTACCAATTCAGCGACTCTTTGTCATATTCAGCACGGAGTAGTCGTTTTGCCGAGAGGTGTGACTGTGCTCGAGGTTCTTTGAGACTCAGCACAATACTCGAAGAGAAGCACCCCACTCGCCTGAGCTCTTCCGAGATTCTCCGAAAGACGTATGCGGAAGAATCGTTTTCTGCGGGACTTTTAGTATGGGCTTTGGGAGAGAGAACTCAGCACATAGATGAAACATTGGAAATCTCTGCGCAGAAAGGAAAATGACTTGATCTGGCAAGCTTGGCTACGCTTAAGAACGTCTGTTCTCGATTTACAAGGAAACTCATGGTCTCCATATGGACTGCTCACGTGCCGAGGCCCCAACTGGGATTATCCTCAACAAAAGGTGTGAACTTGCAAACTAATACATCTACATTAATGAACACGACCGGTTGTCCTTTCGAAAAGTCAAAAAAGAAATTCTGTAGAAAGTTGACGAGTTACGTGGGAGTCATTGTGGAGTACGGAGTAGTCGTCCTTCCAAGCCTTTTGAATGTGTCTGAGGCTCATTAAGCTTTATTGAAATACTCTGAGAGGAGCGGTGCTTCCGCCGAAGTGGGCGAGGGTAACGAAGCTTGAGTTGTCGGATCTCTACTACTGGGATTGTGTGAAAAACGTATGAGGGATCCAAGAGAAGTAGCCAATCTCTGGAAGACATTAAGTATGCTTTCTTGTACTGTTTTGAAGGTAAGATCACCCACATAAAGAGGAAGCAGAGAAAGTTAGAATGGAAAATGGTGCGATCTCTCAAGCTCTGCGAGGTTTAAGGACATCCGTACTTGATGCCGGATTCTCACAAAATGAATCCTCACGTGATATTTTCTCTCGTAAATCACATATTTAAATTGTAAATTGTTATTTCAATCTTGCTTCATCCCTACTTGTGCCTCCTTTTATCTGAGTAGATTTCCGTAATTTATCGTTCAGCCTTCTTATTCATCGTCAATCATTCTTATTTATATCAGTGGGTTAATCACTTATCTAGGTTGTTGCTATGCTTCTATCCCTTTTTGTTAAATTATCAAGAGAGCATTTTAACTCTCAAATAAAGGGTGTCCACTATATATGATATAAAAAATGTAATAATTTGTGAATATTTAACTGCACAGAAAATTATATGTAAAATTTAAGAAGGATGACTTGTCAGCTCCAATAAAAAAAATGGTAGATCCTCACGTCCCTGTTTTGATGGTATGCGACGTCCACAAGTACCTGAAAGTTCTGTCTATGACCGTAGCCATTCAAAATAGGAGTTTTAAAAGTTGAAGTTTGCTCGTTTTAGTCCTCATATCAAGCTATGTAGCTTCTCAAGCGGGCATCAGGCAGGGCAAGCCCTAACTCCCCACCGTGATGCCCGGTCACAGTGGTAACCTCCCTTAGTAAATAGTGTCAGCTTAAAAAGAATCGGGACGGAAATTCAAACTGCCGGACCAGCAATTGCCGGGCAAGCACGCTTGTAGTGACCGTCGTATACGTCCAAAATAGGACACACGCGAGAGTTGCTACACATATAAAGTACAGAGAAGAGAGAAAAAAAGTGAAGTTAGCGCCGTTTACGAGAATGTCACACGGTAGTGAATGGGGCACAGTTATCTCTGTTAGAGTTGGTCGAGGCAATCTTAGATAAACATTATAATCAAGGCATAATCCAGAATAAACCGGATAGCTACCACAACTAAACAAATAGAAGCCAGGTCAGGAAGCTATCTCCATGGCAACATACCGCAGCCCACAAAGAATTTTACCCAATAGTCGGAGTGCCTTCCTCATCAATATGTTCAGCAGTAGCCAATCAAAGGTCGAGTTATGTTAATATCGACCAATCATCAGGCCGGTACATAAGAGGCGGGTGTGGCTTAGTTGGACAAGGAACTTGTACGGCGTGGCTTAAACTGAATATATAACTGTGTGAAGCCAGAACAAAGAGAATAATTTGATTACTGTTTTATATAGCAATATATCGCGTTATATATCGTTCAGTCCGATCTCTGGTATTCTCGTAATTCATCTTTGTATATAGTCTTGTACATAACTCAGAGATTAAGGTGTAACTCTTAAAGGCTCTATTCGTCCGGCCTCCTTTAGACCTTGCCCGCACTTGATCTCAAACTGAATTTATGTCATAACTTAGAACTTAAAACTTAATTAAAGAACTTTTGTAAATTGCAATAAGATATAGTTCAATAATAATTCTATTTTTGCTATGGTGACTTTAATATCCTGACGTTCCTCAAACTTCCTGCTTCAAGGCCTTATTAATCGGGAAAACAGCCGTTGCGCATTTTCCTCGTTAATCGCAATTCCTTGCAATTACATAACTCCCGAAATACCCTGGTGTAGTCTATCTTCATGCTCCGGGCTACTTGACCCCGTCGCTAGAATAAGACCACCCCTCGGCTTAGGGCACCCCATAGAAATCAACAAAATAACTCTCGCAAGAAATAATGAAGGGCAACGCAAACCAACCGCAGCATCTATATCAACCGAAGTCCTTGCCAAAAGATTACGCGATAACTCGGTAATCTATCACCATTACTGGCAACCAGCGTCCCCCTTCCTAGGCTCTTGGGTTGTCATCATGAGTATCTTTAACGTTCCCCCATAGTTAGGGATGACCTTCAAGAGCCCACTACCCCCATAAATGGTGACCTTACATTAAGAACCGTCCAGTTTTAGCAACCAGTGCCGTTGTTCCACCAAACAAAACAATAAGCGGAAGAACATTGAAGAATTTGAGGAAACACAAGGAAGAGGAAAGAGAATGGAAGTCAACCAGACGAGGCAAGGTGAGGCAGAGTGAGTAAGTGCTGTGACAATAAAAGCTCCAGTATTCAACGACGCTTCAGTGACGGGTTGGTTTAGGATTATAGAGGCTCAATTCTACAATTCAAAAATTCCCAAGGAGGTAACAAAATATTACCAAATATTGGCCTCATTACCCCCTAAAACAGTGAACCGCCTCTCTGCAGACATTTTTGAAGATGAAAATTACGAGAGATTGAAGACTGAAGTCGTAAGTCTATTCGAGAAGACAGCAAGAATTATTCAAAAGAATAACAGCCTCATCGACTTTTACTGGCCGTCCTTCTCGAAATTTGGAGGAACTGAGGCGCACAGCCTTGCAGCTTGGAGTAGGTGAGGAACTTGTGAGGCATAAATTTATTCAATCATTGCCTCTCACCATTGCACCGATAATTGACACTCAAAAAGACCTCTCGTTAACCCAAATCGGTAAACTAGCGGACGAATTAATAATTTTTAACAAAGAACGATGCGTTAATGTGAATAGTGCGGGAAATGCGTGCGGTCCGGCGGTAATGCGCGAGAAACAATTTGCCAGTGTGGTGCGGAGTGGTAATCAAAGTCACGGTGGCAAATTAAACCTCACCCCAGTGAACGTGCGTCCTTTTAGGAAGGACCAGAGGCCAATAGTGTGTCGTGCACATCTTTATTACGGCGGCACTGCAAAGTGGTGTAAGCCGTGGTGCAAGTTGCCAAAGAAAAAGGAGAATCTACAAATTCAGCCCTCATCTAGACCATCGTCGCCGGAAAACTAGGAAGGCGTGTCCTAGCCACTGCGGCAGCGGCCATGCCTGCCGTTTCCAAATTATCAGCAAAAATCGACAACAAGAAGTATGAATTCCTGATCGACACGGGGGCGAGTGTTGCAATCATCCAAGCAAGCATTGCTAATAACAGCAACATCAAAGAAAGTTGCATAAATCTTTCAAACGCAAACGGCGGGGAGATTAAAATCCACGGGAAAATGAGTGCGTATTTGACCATTCCAAGTTTAAGAAGGTCATTTCGATGGTCTTTCGTTGTAGCAGACATCACCGCACCCATCCTGGGAATGGATTTCTTGAAGCACTTCGATCTAATCGTGGATTGCACCTGGAATAAGCTGCTGGATCGAAACACCAAGCTCGCTTCAGTTGTTCAAACTTCCGAGGAACCATCCATAGCGTTGATAAGAACAGACCTCCAAGATGTACCCGAATCATGTCGAAAAATGTTGGAAAAATATGGCGCACTGTATGGACCAGCTCCCGCTCAAACGGTACAGCAATGGACCAATCAGTGGAGCATAATATAGATACCGACAGTGCCCCACCTACATTTGCACGTCCTAGGCAATTGACGGTGGAGAAGCTGAAAGTAGCAAAAGAAGCAATCGAGGACCTCTTAAAAGAAGGAGTAATCCAGCTATCGAAGTCACCGTGGGCCTCACCGATACATTTTGTACCCAAGAAGACCCCCGGTGAGTACAGGATGGTCGGAGACTATAGAGCTATAAATGCCATTACAAAGCCCGACCGATATCCGTTGCCACTGATCCAAAACCTGGCAGATCATCTTCATGGAAAAAGGATCTTTTCGAGACTGGACCTCGTAAGGGCATATCACCAGATTCTAATGAGCCCGGCTGACGTCGGACAGACAGCAATTAACACCCCTTTGGGTTGTATCAATACATAAAATTACCATTTAGCCTTCGCAATGCGAGCAGTACCTTTCAGAGATTTATGGATAATATATTCCATGGATTGAGGTTTGTATCCATATATATAAACGATATCCTGATTTTTTCAATAATTTGGAAGAATACCTCAACCATATGGAACAAGTAATGGAAATATTATCACAGAGAGGTCTCAGGATTTCCCTAGAAAAATGCGAATTCGCGAAAGAGGAAATCACGTTCCTGGGCCATCAAATCTCGCAAAAAAGCATATGTCCTCCTGCCCCCCAAATAAGGGAAATTGAGGAAATGCGAAAGCTAAGAGACTCTAAAAGACTGCGTCGTGACTTGGGAATGTTGGGATACTACAGAAGAATAATGTCCAAATTTTGCGGGCAAAGCAGCACCGCTAACTGAGTTGTTGCGTGTGTACCCCAAGTCGAAGAACATCGAGTGGATCGAAATCGAGGAACGAGCGTTCGAATCAACAAAGAAGGATTTAGAAGAAGCAATCGCACTCCATCACCCTCTCCCGGACAATTTACCGCTGCAATTGGTGACAGACTGCTCCCAATACGCGGCAGGTGCTGCTCTCCACCAAATGGTGAACGGCGTCGTGAATCCCATAGCTTTCTTCTCAAAGAAGCTCTCAGAAACGCAACAGGCGTATTCAACTTACGACCGTGAGCTTCTCGCCGTATACTTGGCTGTTATATAAGCACATAATAGAGGGGCGCAATACGACGCTGTGCACCGACCATAAGCCATTAGTATCGGCATTTTCGTCACCGTTAAGTGCAAAAACTGACAGGCAGCAGCGTTATTGGACCGCCATTTTAAAGTATGTCAACGACATGGCATACATACGCGGCCAAGACAACATAGTTGCAGATTGCATGTCAAGGGTTATCAAGTCGGTGCAAATAGACTCCCTTGGACTTCAAGAGCTAGCAGCCGCAAAAGCACAGGATGACGAAGTAAAAAGTATCAAAGAAAAATTAAAACCTTTTCCCTTTAATGGAGATATACAATTATGGTGTGGAAATACAACACGAGCTCCAAGACCATTTGTACCAAAAGAGTGCAGGTTAATTAAAGCACGATATTTTGGGCTGAACATCGATAGGGATCTGCGTTCATGGACTAAGGAATGTATGTCTTGCCAGGCAGCTAAAATATCGCGCCATACGAAGTCTCCAAGTCTTTCTAATAGAAACACATTCAGAGAGGTTCGAGACGATACACGCGGACATAGGGGGACCATTACCGACATGTAACCCACCCGGACAATCTTTTTCCTCACCGTACCGTTACGTGCTAACTTGCATCAATCGGGCCTCGAGGTGAGTGGAAGCGATCCCTATCCCGGACATGAGTTCCACCACGACCGTTTTTGCCCTGCTGGAAGGATGGATATCCATATTTGGTATCCCGTTGTACGTAATTACCGATAGAGGTGCACAATTTGGATCGAATCTGTTCAAAGAATTGTCAGCCCTCGTTGGTTTTCATCGAATGCAAACCACGAGCTACAGACCCTCCACGAACAGGATGGCGGAAAGGATCCATAAGACTTTTAAAACGGCAATAATGGCCCCGAAACAGGATTGGTTGATTGCACTACCGGTGGTGTTGCTAGGCATTCGCGCCCTACCGAGTGAATCGGGATTTTTCCCATTCACAGCGGTAACTGGCACGATGCTGTTATGCCCGAAGCCACTGGTATCACCGAGCTCGTCGAAAGAACAATGAAAGTTCGTCAAGGACTTCGCCACGACAATGGCCGAAATAGATTTTAGACGAATAGCCACGGGCAATATTCACTCGGTGCCAAAGCCTTACATACCCTCTGGCGTGATGGAAGCATCACACGTGTGGGTGTGAATAGACCGTGTTCGAAGACCTCTTGAAGCGTCTTATGCGGGCCCCTTCATGGTTATCGAACGTGGCAGTAAGGTGTTCACACTAAAATTACCGGACTGAAGGATGGACACCGTCTCAATTGACCGGTTGAAACCGGCACAATTACCCCAGGTAATTGAGGACTCTCGGGACAGCGATCAGAGTATCTCGGTGTCCCAGGCCGCCCAGAAGAGGCCGAGACCCGACCTTGATGGGAAAATGGAACCCGCAACTAGAAGGGGGACCGAAACCCCTGATCCTGGCCCTTCTCCTAGAGCAGGAAAGCCGCAAGAGGAAAGTACCTCATCGCGAGCGTAAAGATGGATTAAATTCGCTAAAGACAACATATATATTTATTATTGAGAGATGAATAACAAAGTGATAAATGAATAATACTTAGCCTAAAATTATAAGAGAGTGTGCCAATATAAATAAAAAGTGTACATAAGGTAAAATTATATAAGATTCATATCGCGAAGTTCGTGATATTCAGACGCAAAGTCGTCACGAGGTACCAGGATGAGAAGAAATATAAATGTGTAATTAAAGTAGACAGCCTAAATAGCGATTCGAAGACCATTACCATAAATTTGATGAGTTTGATGGAAATAGCCATCTGCTAGTTTTTAGGCCTACGACTAAAGTGAAATAAATTTTGAACTTCAGAACTAGGTTTGTAAGAAAAACAATTAAACAAAATAAATATATTCACAGAATTAACGAATGCATAATGAGAATTGAATTAGTAATTGATTTAAAGTAACAAGATGTAAAATAACTAATATATGAAATGAATATGTTGTAAAGTATTATGTGGAATGCAAGTGAAAGTGAAAAACGAAGGAGATTATGACGGACTGAATTGTGGTCTGCAATGCGAGAAGTAAATAGAATTAGGACCTACTCTCGAATGGCAGTTTGCAGAGAATAAGTGTGAGAAGATTTATGACTGACCTTAATTGAAAGTAAAGTTGAACCGGAATGGATGTTGAAACACGAACACAAATGAGAGAGAGAATTCGTGTTATTTCAAAAGTGGTGAAATGCGTATGTTTGTATGTAGGTGAAATTCTAAGAGATGTTGTTTGAACCAGTAGTACTTTAAATGAAACCAATATTTCGTCACAGGATATTTGGATTATTAAACGCTACATAAAATAATTGAATTGCAAAAAGTTATGGATAAATTAATTGAAAGATTGAATTGACAAGTTAAGTTAAGAAATGAATGAATTATTAAGTTGCACATAGATTTGCATGAATGATTCAATTGACAAAAGTTAAGTAAAAGAATTGAATAATTTGAATTATATACATACTAAATGATGATATATATATTTTAAGTTTCCCAGGAGTATTTTATTATAGGAATGCCCAGAGGGCATTGCTATAACACTTCCTCCATAAGAAGAGTGCCCCCTCCTTTTTTATATTTTGAGATTACAAGTCCGAGTACCGACGAGGCCTCCTGGCGACGCGGCCGGAGCGTGTGATGACAGTGCCATTGGTTTGGCTGCAGGTACGGGGACACAGATTTGCTGTGACAGTGCCACTAGCGTTGTACGAGGCACTGGCACGAGAGAAGGTTGATGGAGTGGAGGTGATCCGCTTGTTGGTTTATTCCGAGATGGCGTCAAGCGGGATGTGAAAGTCTTGAGTCCCGTTGTTTCCTGACGGAGTGACCAGTGGGGAAGAGATTTGCTCCTGACTGACCACTTCTGCCGACGAGGATTCCTGCAACAAAGGAGGAGGAGGCAGCAAAACGGAAGGTGGAGTTTAAGTAGCAGGGGTGGTTAAAAGGGTGGGGTTGAGGTTGTTTTAGGGATTACTGTACCATAAAGGGGTATAGTAGGAGGAGAATGAGGTATTAGTGGTTCTAGATGAACATTTTCAGTATAAGCGGTTTGATCGGGTGTTGCCATAGCACTATGTGAGTCCGAGCGAATTGATGGCGTGTTGTCAGAGCAATATGTGAGTGCGAGATAATTAATGGTGTGTTGCCAGAGCACTATGTGAGTGTGAGAGAATTGATGGCGTGTTGCCAGAGCACTATGTGAGTGCGAGCGAATTGATGGCCTGTTGCCAGAGCATTATGTGAGTGCGAGAATTGATAACGTGTTGTCGGAGCACTATGTGAGTGCGAGATAATTGATGGCGTGTTGCCAGAGAACTATGTGAGTTCTGAATGAATTGGTACGATATGAATTGAGGATTGAGTATGGGTCAAAATGCAAAAGTGAGGACCTACCTGAATAAGTGAAGCGAGGTGCAGGTGGTAGATATTGACCCTTTTATTGTTTATCGTTCATTGTTAATCCCTTGAAATGTTAGTTTAAAGGATGTGATTGAGAGGCTGGAGTGAGAGGAATGCAAGAATTTGAAGGTTGGGAAATTGAAATTTGAGGATTTGGAGAAAGTGGTTGAGTTGGGTGAAGTGATAAATCTGGAGGGTTGAGATTTGAAGAAGGTACTGGCGTGTTGCCAGAGAACTATGTGAGTTCTGAATGAATTGGTACGATATGAATTGAGGATTGAGTATGGGTCAAAATGCAAAAGTGAGGACCTACCTGAATAAGTGAAGCGAGGTGCAGGTGGTAGATATTGACCCTTTTATTGTTTATCGTTCATTGTTAATCCCTTGAAATGTTAGTTTAAAGGATGTGATTGAGAGGCTGGAGTGAGAGGAATGCAAGAATTTGAAGGTTGGGAAATTGAAATTTGAGGATTTGGAGAAAGTGGTTGAGTTGGGTGAAGTGATAAATCTGGAGGGTTGAGATTTGAAGAAGGTACTGGGTCCAAATATGTGCACGGTTGCAAGCATTTTAGAGCTTTTAGACCATATTTGTTGTGGTACCAGCAATACTGAGTTGAATGAGAGGAAAAGGAAACGTTATGCTTCGGGAGACTACTTGGCGCAGTATGTGAAGAAGCATAATTGTGGCTACAAGGCTGTGTATAGTGTGCCCGTACCTTTGATGATACCAGCATAGGCCCTGATGGTGTGGAAGATGGTGAGAATAGTTGGAAGAATGAGGTTGAAAGTTTTGTGGTCTCTCACCTCTTGCATCGGGATGCCCTCGTTGGTTTCTCTTTTGTGAACCAGACCGGGACCTGCGCCTTCGATCGCCAAACCCGTGTCCGTGCTCGCTCTGTGATTCCAGCTGCAGCTTTAGCCACTGGATATCGGCTTCCATCCTCCGTATTGAAGCTTCAAGGTCCCTCGATAGAGAAGATGGAACCCTTGAACGCTTGGCCCGGTCGTCAGAGGAGCTTGACGTTCCTCGCACCTAAGAAATTGAAGCATTGCTAAATGGGCCGTGAGTTTGACGGTTGCCCCAATTCACGTAAGGGCTCTTATATAATTTGTATGCGGCTGCAACAACCTCGTCAATGCTCGTGGGGTTCGAGCTTAGGATTAGCGGTCTGTAATCCTCCGGGACTCCTCTCACGAAAATCTCAGTGAGGAGAGAGGTAAAAAGTTCGATTTGAGCACCTTTTACCCTGATAAGGGCCTTCAGATGAGTTAAGAAAAGAAGTAGGACTCTTATCTCCCATCTCCTGAGTACTCAGGAGCTCTCTCAGTTCGTTTATTTGGGACGTACCGTATTTGTTGAGGAAAGCCTCCTTCAGGCGGTCTAGAACACCAGCCTGTTCCCCGTTAATTAGCACTTTCCCGAATTGAATAAAGATACTTATGGGCAACCGCTGGATTATTGCTGCAACTTTCTCTTCCTTGGTGATGTTCTGAGGTTTAAGGAGGAGGGACGAGACTTCCAACCATGCAATTGGGTTTGCAGGATCATAAACGGGAAGGGAGAGGTACGCATGTGGCTGCTTGGGCGTGAGCTGGTGGTGGTTCGAGGCAGACGGTTGGTCATGATCGGTTTGGCCGTTAACATATGTCCTTATTTGGTGTGTTTGATCCATCATAGTCACTATGTTTTATGTATACTTGTGCTGGTTGATTGAATGTGTTGACGTGAGTGAAGTAGCTGTGGCTGTGTGCACGTGTGTGTGTGTGTGTGTGTGGAAATTATTCACGAGCACAGGAATGTGAAGAAAGGAAAAATAATTATGAGAAATAAAGGAAATTCTCCACTCGTTGTATATAGGGGATAGTATAAAATTAAAATGACATGAATTATGACAATTGGAAGTAGGATGCTAAAGATAACACGCGATATAAAAGAATGGACACGCGAATCAAAAATGCTCTTCAAGCGAGGCTTTCAGAAAAATGACGCGTGGAGTTCAAGAATTACTTTAATGTTTAATCTTATTTATTGATTGACGGGAGATTATTAAACTTTGGGCACCACTTTATGGTATTTGGTTATTAATGGGATTTATTTTAGTTAATAAATCAGCCTTAATAGCGATTCGAAAACCATTACCATAAATTTGTTGAGTTTGATGGAAATAGTCATCTGCTAGTTTTTAGGCCTACGACTAAAGTGAAATAAATTTTGAACTTCAGAACTAGGTTTGTAAGAAAAACAATTAAACAAAATAAATATATTCACAGAATTAACGAATGCACAATGAGAATTGAATTAGGATTACAACGTAAGATGCGTTAAAGTAAATATAATAAAGTAACTGATTTAAAGTAACAAGATGTAAAGTAACTAATATATGAAATGAATATGTTGTAAAGCAATATGTGGAATGCAAGTGAAAGTGAAAAACGAAGGAGACTATGATGGACTTAATTGTGGTCTGCAATGCGAGAAGTAAATAGAATTAGGACCTACTCTCGAATAGCAGTTTGCAGAGAATAAGTGTGAGAAGATTTATGACTGACCTTAATTGAAAGTAAAGTTGAACCGGAATGGATGTTGAAACACGAACACAAATGAGAGAGAGAATTCGTGTTATTTCAAAAGTGGTGAAATGCGTATGTTTGTATGTAGGTGAAATTCTAAGAGATGTTGTTTGAACCAGTAGTACATTAAATGTAATCAGTATTTCATCAAAGGAATTTTGAATTATTAAACGTTACATAAAATAATTGAATTGCAAAAAGTTATGGATAAATTAATTGAATGATTGAATTGACAAGTTAAGTAAAATAAATGAATGAATTATTAAGTTGTACATAAATTTGCATGAATGACTTAATTGACAAAAGTTAAGTAAAATAATTGAATGATTTGAATTTTATACATAATAAATGATGATATATATATATTTTAAGTTTCCCAGGAGGATCTTATTTTAGGAATGCCCAGAGAGCATTGCTATAGCTCCCATCCAAAGTTGCGAATGAAATAAATAAATGATTGTATAAATATTGTCAAACTTATTGTAAATGTTAATTAGCTGTAACGAGTAATAATCCAGGTTGAATGCTACGTATAGCAATTAAGGTAAGATTTAAGAAACCATAACAATTGTTAACCAAAGAAAATAACATATTAAATGTCGAAAACCAAATTTTGCAAAGGTCAAGGTGCAATAGCAGCAGGTAAACGACTCCGACGACTTAAGGACGGACGCCTGTAGCGACCGGCGTGTACGTCCAAAATAGGACACACGTGAGAGTCGCCACACTCATAAAGTACACAGAGAGAAAAAAGTAAAGTTAGTTCCGTTTACGAGAATGTCACACGGTAGTGAATGGAGCACAGTTATCTCTGTTAGAGTTGGTCAAGGCAATCTTAGGCAAACATTATAATCAAGGCATAATCCAGAATAAACCGGATAGCTATCACAACTAAACAAATAGAAGCCAGGTCAGGAAGCTATCTCCATGGCAACATGCCACCGCCCACAAAGAATTTTACCCAATAGTTGGAGTGCCTTCCTTATCAATATGTTCGTCAGTAGCCAATCAAAGGTCGAGTTATGTTAATACCGACCAATCAACAGGCCGGTACATAAGAGGCGGGTGTGGCTTAGTTGGACAAGGAACTTGTACGGCGTGGCTTAAATTGAATATATAACTGTGTGAATCCAGAACAAAGAGAATAATTCGATTACTGTTTTATATAGCAATATATCGCGTTATATATCGTTCAGTCCGATCTCTCGGTTTTGCGTAATTCATCTTTGTATATAGTCTTGAACATTACCCAGATATTAAGGTGCAACTCTTAAAGGCTATATTCGTCCGGCCTCCTTTAGACCTTGCCCGCACTTGACCTCGAACTAAATTTATGTCATAACTTAGAACTTAAAACTTAATTAAAGAACTTTTGTAAATTGCAATAAGATCTAGTTCAATAATAATTCTAGTTTTGCTTTGGTGACTTCAAAATCCTGATGTTCCTCAATCATCCTGCTTCAAGGCCTTATTAATCGGGAAAACAGCCGTTGCGCATTCTCCTCGTTAATCGCAATTCCTCGCGATTACATAACTCCTGAAATACCGGTGTTCTACCCTAGTGTGGTCTATCCTCATCCTCCAGGTTATTTGACCCCGTCACTAGAATAAGACCACCCCTCGGCTTAGGGCACCCAATGGCAATCAACAAAATAACTCGTGGGAAATAATGAAGGGCAACTCAAACCAACCGCAGCATCTATATCAACCGAAGTCCTTGCTAAAAGATTATGCGATAACTCGGTAATCTATCACCATTACTGGCAACCAACACCCCTGTTCCAAAGTTCTTGGGTTTTCCTCACGCGTACCTTCAAGGTTTCCTCATAATTAAGGACGACCTTCAAGAGCCCCCCCTCCCCCATACGCCCTGACACAATCCTATGGATTGTTTAAATTGTACATTGTAGATGCATGATCTGACAGAATCCTATGGATGCATTTTGTGGGTCAGTTTTGACAGATGCGGATGACCTTTGATAGGCCCTTGTGGCTTTTGTCACCTGTGAAATTATTTATATGTTATGTTACTAGCCGGGAAGCTAGTATATAGAATTTTACTATCAGATTAAATCTATTTAATTATTGAATTTTCTTTCAGTTCCCATATATATTGGAGATCCTGTATATTAGTTGGATCTTATTCAGAAAAAGGGATCACTTCTGTGTGTCATGCATGACATTATGGGTCTACGAACATTAAACAACAAACAAACAAACTTTTGTGTATCTCAATTCCCATTACACGACAAATAGAAGAACAACTGAATGTATTTTGCACCGAAAGTAATTTCGATTCTGTATCCTTTATCAATCTCTTTTCACTTATTTCTTTTGAAGTATTAATAATTTCCCCGTAATTCACCCTTATTTTTAGAATCTATAAGTTTATTTCTAATAAAGTAACCTGTATAGGTGTATTTACTAATTATAAGGTTCAGGCCAATGGCTGAATTGGAACTTGATGTAGACACACTTATTCAACGATTACTCGAAGGTATGACACATTTATATTTTAAATATCGGTTTCTGTTAAGAGTAAAATGGTTTATTTACTAATCACTTGTATCATGCTTAACCTCTAGTCCTAAATGCAAATAGCAATTTGCATTTGGCTGTCTTCACATTCAAGTAATATTTAAATATTACTGACTGGAACTTCCTACCAGAAATCATTGTAAATGTTAAAACTACAATAGCATGTTAGAATCTACATGGCAAATACACACTACAGTTGGATATGGAGGCGGGCGTTAGGATCTATGTAAATCAATAATGGATCCTGTGGTTTTTATTGGTAAGTCTATTGGGTCAAGGGTATGTTGCTGAAGAATGCTTTGGTTGTGGTTTGGAAAATGCATGTTCTGTGTCCTTGATGGTATTTTTCTAACATTGTCTACATGGACGACTTACCTGGTAGGGCCTTACCACCCTCTGCCCGCACAACACTGGGCAGGGCGGGGCAGGCCCAGAAGTCCAGACAGATACTCCAGTCATGCTAGCAGACAGTAATACAAGAGATAATATTTTATTGACTGGTTGAGTGCATCTTTCAATAATTGAAATGGATTAAAAATATCAAAAGAGGATAAAAAATAATCAGCTAATATGAGGAAATCACTATCACCAACTTTAATGTGTTCAAAACAGACCAAAAGGAATGTTCTTATTCAGGTGTCATAAACTATGTGAGATCAGACCTAGCTTTGAAGACAACACAGGTGATTTCTCATGCAGACAGAACTTGTGAATTACTAGGCATTTTAGTGAGGGACATTAATGTCTTACTCTTCACAGTGTACCAGCCACCAAACTCTATGAGCAGAGCTTTAGTGCAATCGTAAGTAAGCTGCGAGAAATTATAAACTTGCACACAAACTCCTCCCTTGAAATCATAATTACTGGGGGCTTTAATTTTTCTCAAATAAACTGGGAAAATAGGTTAATCCAAGGTGGAACCAGGCAGGGAGCTACCCAAGTAAGATATTTACTTTAATTAATGGATGAATACCCCCTCATTCAACACATCCAGAAACCAACCAGGATCAACCATATTTTAGACTTGGTCCTAACAAAAAACCCTGACTTATTGCACAGTTACAGCACTCAAGATTCAATACTCTCAGACCACAAACTGATAAGTGTGAATATTTACTCACCAAAATGTTCTCTTTCCAGAAACACCACTCAAAGACATGTATCCCAAGGTCTAAATTGGCTAAACTTCCACGAGGCAGATACTGACTGGAAGAAAATCCAGTACTACCTTCACAGCACCAACTTGGAAAAGGAACTTAAAGACAAAGAAATAGAAGAAATGATATCCACTCTTTTGGAGAAATGTTATAATATATGCAAAGAATATGTTCCTCCCGGGAGAAACAAGACCAACTCAACAAAGAAAAATCCCTCGTGACAGAAGAATCCTAATGAAGAAGATGAAGTTCACCATGAAGAAAGTTCTACTTGCTCAAACCACTGCATGCCTTGATGCCCTTAAAGAAAAATTAAGGGACATTGAGGTAAAAATAATGGTTTCGCACAGGGATGAAAAAAGAAGAGAAGAAACTAATGCTATTTCTGCTATAAAATCAAACAGCAAGTATTTCTTCAACTATACAAAGAAGAAAAAGACAGTCAAGGCCCAGGTTGGACCCCTAATAAACGAAGATGGCTCCTACAAAACAAGTCATTATGGTATTGCTGAAAAGCTTAGGAAGCAGTATGAGAAAAGTTTCAGCACACCACGGCAAAACAAAAGAATCAAACACCCAACTGACCTCTTTATGGCAGAAACGGATGTTGAAAGCTCTGAAATACTGCAGGATCTAGAGTTCTCCAAAAGTGATATAGAAGATGCACTAGCGAATTAAATTTGTCATCAGCTGCAGGCCCGGAAGGCATGCCAGCAATCCTGCTAAATAATTGCAAAAAGGAACTGGCAGTCTCCCTACATCTTATCTGGAGAAAGTCCCTCAATGAAGGAAAGGTTCCCATGTCTATGAAATATGGGCTGATCCCCATTCATAAGAGAGGCAGCAGGAGTGATGCCACAAATTACTGACCAGTAACACTGACATCCTTCATTATAAAGATTTTTGAAAAGATTATCAGAGACCGAATTGTAGAATTTTTCAACACTGGCCAACATGGTTTCCGCAAGGACCAATCATGCTTGTCACAACTGTTGGTGCACCAGGAGCTCCTACTGGATAGCCTCGAAAGTGGAAGCAATGTGGATTTGGATAAGGTGGACCACAGCGTATTGCTACACAAGCTCTCCTCCTTAGGAATCAAAGGAAACCTGGGGTTGTGGATTTACAGTTTTCTTCACTGGCATACCCAACAGGTGGCGGTAAACGGAACCCTGTCAGAATACTCCCCAGTTACAAGTTGTGTTCCACAAGGATCTGTTCTGGAAACTTTCTTTTTCCTTGTTCTCATTGGTGACATAGACGCAAATGTCAAATATTCCACTACCTCATCCTTCGCCGATGACAAGTGAATCAAGGAAAGTAGGGTCTCAAGGGATGCTGAACTGCTACAAGAAGACCTCAATGAAATATACTCCTGGGCAGCCAACAACAACATGCTCTTTAACAAAAGTAAATTTGGGCTTCTATGATATGGTAGCAACAAGACCATCAAAGAAATCACCAGCTACAGCACCGCACAAGGTCTGATCGGTGTTAAGAACAACCTCTGTGATCTGGGGGTTAGCAATGACAGCAGATTCAGTCTTCATATCCACAGAATCACAGGCTGCAAGAAGACTGACTGGCTGGATTCTGAGGACTTTCAACACCAGGGAAAAGGTGTCTTATGACGCTGTGGAAGAGCTTGGTGTTGTCAAAACTGGAATACTGCTGCTAGCTGTGGAGTTCAACAAGCATTGGAGAAATTGAAGAGCTAGAAGCTTCAGCAAGATCACAGCACTAACCGACAAGGGCTATTAGCAATGCCTAAAACACCTAAAGCTCTACTCTAAAGAAGAAGAGAAAGGTACCAGATCATATATACTTGGAAGATCTTGGAGGGTCTGGTACCTAACATTGGCATCAAGCTAAGCCCATCAAGTCATGAGGAAGGTCTTGCTACATTGAAGGCCCCAAATTGAATGGTCAAAGCTTAAAAACCCTCAGAGCTAGCAGTTTTGGCAGGACTAGGCCAAAACTATTCAACAGCTTTCCTTCGTGGCTTGGAGACATGTCAGCTTGCAGTGTAGAAATTTTTAATGGACACTTAGACAACTTACTGCAGAAAATTGAAGATATGCCTCCTCTGTCTTCATACCATACTTGGCCCCACTACAATAAGCTGGAGCACTTCATCCCCATGTACTTGAGGCAGAGCAAAGGATAGAGCAGCAGTTCACTATCTTAAACAATATCTTGGGGTAGTAAATTCCATTTCAGGATGACATGACAAGAGAAAAACCATCAACGACCTTCTAGTTGAAAATGTTGCATTAGAATTTTAAATCTATGGCCCCTTGTGTAAACTGCTGAACTCATGTTGAAAATGTCAGCTGGTGAGATGAACTAAGCCCATGAAAAATGTGGTAACAATATGTAAGGTCTTGTCTCAGCAATCTACCTTTAACAGATAACAACCTCAATCTGGCTAGCCTCTCTGGATATGAAAACTCTGTTAGTCCAACCATCTGTTTTGTCCACCTGTGCTGCTTAGATTTCATGAGCCTGTTCTTGCCAAGAAACCCAAGATTCCATACTGGAGATGCAAATTCTACAATAAGTCACATCAGAATTAAATAAAGTTGACAAGAAGTTAGTTGAGCGACAGACAGTAGAGTTCAATAAATTTGATGCAATACCCCCAGCTTTTGTAACCACTTCTTATATATTGATGGAATTTGAATTTATCAATTGTTACACCAAGATTTTTATGTGATGAGCAAGGAGATATGGGATTACCATCAAGAATATAGAGGAGTTAAAAGTTACTCATGTATATGATGCTCTTTAACATAACATAATTTCATGGATGACAAAAGCCACAAGGGCCTATCAAAGGTCATCCGCATCCATCAAAACCCACCCACATAGGACTATATCAGCTCATGTGTCAGATCACGCCCACAATATACAATTTAAACCAGCCACACAAGCGGATCAAAAACAAAAAGCACCATCCCCAGGGGAAGACAAAATCAAAGTCCCCCACAATATAATATAACATGACAAAAGCCACAAGGGCCCATCATAAGTCATCCGAGTCAAACAGCCTCTTTTTTTAAGGCACCCAAACTCCCAAGAAAACTACATCCAGAGGATTGCGTCCAGAAACAAGGGTATCACCAATCAAGGCTTGTCAAGAACTAAATCATGCAGCTATAGATATATACAAACAATATTAATATATACAAAACTTAGGAACCATCACAACTTTTCCTCCCCATCAACTCATCCAACCTACTCTTAAATACATTTAAATTTGGACTACCAACTACCCTCCGCGGCAATTTGTTCCGGAAGTCCACCACTCTATTGGTGAAAAAATACTTTCTTAATTTTCAAGTGGTCACCTCTAGTCCGATTTCCATCATCTAACTCCCAAAACTTGCTAACATCCAATTTATCTATCCCAGAAAAAATTTTAAAGAGCTCATTCATATTGCCTTTGACACACCTTTTGAACGAGAACATATTTAATACCCTCAGTCTATTTATATATTCAAGGTGCCTCAGGGAAGGAATAATCTTTGTTGCCCTCCGTTGCCTTCACTCGAGAAGATTAATATTGTGTCTAAAATGTGGAGACCATGCCTGTATACAGTACTCTAGATGTGGCCAAAACATAAGAGTTATAGAGTTTAAGAATAACCTCCTTACTTTTGTAACTGACATTTCTCTTAATGAAATCCAGCACTCTATTTGTCCTATTTCTCGCTTCAATACACTGCTTAGAAAACCTTAATGACTTATCTATTACTACTCCTAGATCTTTCTCATCCTCTACTAAGCCCATCCATTTCATAGTTAAATTCTCTATTATCTTTTCCCATGTTAATAACTTTGCATTTATCAAGGTTGAAAGTCATTTGCCACTTATGTGCCCAGGATAACAATTTATTTAAATGCCCCTGCACTTTAAAATTATCAATATCTTTAACTATAGCTGCTAATTTGGTATCATCCGCAAAAATTGACACTTTATTATTAACTGCCTCCCCAAGATCGTTTATATAGATAACAAATAATAATGGACCGAGAACTGATCCCTGAGGAACCCCACTGATAACATCCCTCCACTGTGACTTTACACCATTTAGCACTACCCTTTGCTTCCTGTCTTTCAGCCACTCAGCTATCCAATTTGAAACGCCCCCACATATCCCAATCATTTTTAATTTATGAACTAGTCTCCTATGTGGTACCTTATCAAATGCTTTACTAAAATCTAAGTAAAGTACATCTACTTGATTTGTTACAAACTCTAGAAAATCTAGTAAATTAGTCAAACATGATCTACCTGATCTAAACCCATGCTGAGCATCGCTGATTAACCCCTCCCTCTCTAGATGTTGGCAAATCCCTTTTTTAACTATTTTCTCAAGAATTTTACAGACTACAGGAGTTGGCTAACCGGTCTAAAGTTATTTGGATCCTCTTTACTGCCCTTCTTGAAAATGGGAACTACATTCGCTCTCTTCCAATCATTGGGAATTTCTCCATATTCCAGTGACCTAGTATACAACTTCTCCAGAGCTATTGAGATACTTTCTACCCGTTCTTTAAGTAGCCTAGAATGAATATTATCAGGGCCGGAGGCCTTGGTAGCATCTAACTCACCTATTAGTCCTTTTATCGTCCTCCAATCCACACTAATGGCAGTAAACACCTCTTTCCCTGACCCATGAGTACTATACATAAGATTATTTAGTTTCTCCTGTGTAAATACTGATGCAAAATGACCATTTAGTACCTCAACTATTTCCTCATCAGTTTCTCTCACAACCCCTTCATATTTGATAGGTCCTATTTTAACTCTGCCAGACTTGTTATTAATTTTATAGTAACTAAAGAACTTTCTAGGATCTTTGTTGCTATCCTGAGCTAATTTAATTTCTGACACCCTTTTGTTCTTCTTTATAATCTTATTTAACTCCTTCCTAGCCATTCTATAATCACTTAAATTTTGATATTATTTTCTACCTATAATTTTTTGTATGCCCTTTTCTTCTCTGAAATTTTTCTAACTATCTCCTGATTCCACCATAATGGTTTCCTACTTTTGTTCCTAACGGTCTTCATTGGGATACATTGCTCTTGGACTACATTTATTATGTGCTTGAAAGTATCCCACATCCTATAAGCATTTTTAACTCTGAATTCTACATCCCAGTCTACCAAATTTAGCAAGCTTCAAAGTTTTACATAATCTCCCTTATGAAAATTTGGAACTTTTACAGCATTCTCGGTTATTTTACCCTTCTCAATTCCCAAGTTAAAACGAACTATCTGATGGTCACTATTTCCCAATGCTTTTCCAACAGTCAATTCTTGAACTAAATGATCATTGTTAGAAAGTACTAAATCTAATATATTGTCCCCCCTCGTTGGCTCATTAACAAATTGATTCAAAAAATTATCCTCAAAGCATTCTATGAACCTGCCACTTGTTCTATCCCTACCTATCATATTTTCCCAGTCCACAGAGTTTAAGTTGAAGTCCCCAATAATAACTGCATCTGTTTCACATCCCTTACTTATTTCCCTTATCATTAGTTCATCTATATCATCAGTCTGCCCAGGTGGTCTGTAAAAAGCTCCCAAATGCACCATTCTATTTTTACTGAACCTAATATCTATCCAAAGTGACTCAACTCCATCCTACTTTATTGAAGTATTTAAACTTGAAACAATGTTGTTTTTTATTTAGATAATTATTCCTCCACCAATCCTACCTGTCCTTTGACTAATGTACATATTATAACCCTGTAAATCAAATTCATTAATAGTGTCACTAAATTCTATTTCATTAACCCATGATTCAGTAACACATAATATATCTATATCGTCATCGCTAATATAACTAAATAGCTCATCCTTCTTGTTTCTAAGACTACGAGCATTTGTATAGAAACAATTTAACTCCCCTATACCTTAAGCACCTCTTGAAACCTGAATGACCTCACCTCTATCGCCTTGGAACCTATTTCTGTTATCTGCCAAGTCCATTCTACGTTCAGTACTATAATGTCCTCTCATAATTCCCTGACCACTATTAGTATCTAGTTTCCCCGCCCGCAAAGACCTAATAACACGATCATACTCCTTCCACAACACATCTACCCCCCTCCTACTCAAATGCAGTCCATCCATCACATACATTTCTTTCATTCTAACAAACCTATCCCACACATCCACAAACATGACGCTTTCCATCTCACACATCCTCCTCACATAATCATTCAGCCCAATCGTATGAGACATCCAT
The DNA here is from genome assembly GCA_963969495.1 of Ceratothoa steindachneri. Classification (NCBI taxonomy): domain Eukaryota; kingdom Metazoa; phylum Arthropoda; class Malacostraca; order Isopoda; family Cymothoidae; genus Ceratothoa; species Ceratothoa steindachneri. The sequence continues at coordinate 59,782,866 of OZ018323.1, read as the reverse complement.
TCTACCCCAACATCCATTCTTGGAAGCACACCTGTCACAACACCTTTCATTCTACTTTCTTTCATCTTTTCAATCAACCTCTTGTACCTCTCACATAACTCACATGCACCCACTTTCTTCACATCATTCACTCCTACATGTGTAATCACAACTGCATCCCTTGCACAGCCAGACACCAGCTTCTCATTCCTATCAGATAGATCTCTCACTCGAGCACCCGACAAACACACCCTCAAACCATTCAATCTACTTGCATTCAACTTCCTATCTAAATATCTAACTCGCGAATCACCCATCACAAACACTTCAGTCAGACTCCTATTCCTAACCCCCACAGACCTAACTCCATCCCCACTCCTATTCTCATTCAAACTACCAGTCACTCTATCTCCACCCCCACCCCCATCAGTCAAATCACTTCCAGTTACTTCCTCTCTTAGGGCACTGAATCTATTAGTCAAGCTAATAGGTTCTGTGTCCCTCTGACTCACACACCTATTCTCCCCCTGGCTAACCACCTCAACAAAGGCAACCCTATTCTCACAAAGAACAGGAGAAGCCTCCCTAGCTACACGTTTCCTAACCACTCTCCACTGTCCCCCATCCTCCCTAGGCCTATTTCTAACTAATCTAAGGGGGCTAACTTCACTATCCCTAGAACTATCATATCCTACCTACTCCACCCTCCCTCTACCTTCACCTGAAACATCTATCTGGCCTACCTCACCACCTAACCTATTCCCAGCCCTTGGCCTAACCCTAAGTTCCCTCCTGAGCTCAGAAACTAACCCCTCCAGCCTACATATCATGTCTAAATCCTGCATTCTCATCCCCTCTAAATCTACAATGCATTCACGCAGCCCACATATAACACATGTATACCCCCTCACCAACTACACCACAACCAATGCATACATTCCGACACTCATGCTCACTTTCATCTCCGAACTCCATCACTTATTCAAACAAAGAAAGAACTTAAGTAGTAATAAAAAAAAGAAGAGCAACTTAGCTTTTGCTGATTCTATGGTAAAAAAAAAAACCCAACAAGACCCGAATTTGTGCTTGCAAGTATAAAACCTGCTAATCAAGATAGCAAAATGAATATTGATACATTTAGTTATAGAAATCTTTAGCCTCTAAGAAGAGGCTACTGAAGACAGCAAGTCAATACTGTTTGCATGTCAGATAAGGACAGTAACCAGGTGAAGAAGCTGATGTATGGAAATATAACATTAGATCATCTGCAAACATTTTATAATTCCACTGTATCTGAGAGCAAGTGTGATTTATAAAAATAAGAAAAAAGCAATGGCTCCAGTACTGAGCCTTGAGGAACACTACTTAAGACCTACTTAGAAGTACTAATATGGACATTTTTTTAAACTTTCATTGTTCGACCAAAGAGAAAGCTAGAGATCCATTGCAGAAGGTTGCCTGAAATTCCAATTGCTACCAGTTTGTTAATGAGAGTCTGATAACATAACATAACAAACATAAATTCACAGATGACAAAAGCCACAAGAGCCTATCAAAGGTCATCCCCTATCTGTCAAAACCCACCCACAAAATGCATCCATAGGATTGTATCAGATCATGTATCTACACTATACAATTAGAACCATCCACAGGAATGTTTTAAAAACAAAAAGCATCATCATCAAGACTCATTAAAATCTAAATCAATCATAATATACAATAATAAAAAAACCCACAGGAATGACTCCAGAATACCACCTTCCCCCAAAGTTAACCCTCCCTCCCCATATAATCATCTAATTACATTTGAAAACATTCAAGTTTGGACTGTCAACCGTCTCGGATGGCAAACTATTCCAGTAATCTACCACTCTATTGTGAAAAAATATTTTCTAACATCCAACCTGCACCTCTGTTTTTTAATTTTTAAGTGGTGACCCCTAGTCCTATTACTACCTTTCAACTCAAATAACTTGCTAAAATCCAACTTATCGATCCCAGAACAGATTTTAAAAAGCTCAATCATATCTCCCCTCATACATGTCTAAAATGAGAACATATTTAGTACCCTCAGTCTATCTTCATATTCAAGGTGATTCAGCGAAGGTATTATTTTTTTTGCCCTACTTTGTACTGACTCTAGCAGGTTGATGTCATGTCTAAAATGTGGTGACCATGCTTGTATACATTACTCTAAATGTGACCTAACATACAAGTTGTAGGGTTTAAGGATAACCTCTTTACTCTTGTAGCTAACATTCCTGTTAATGTATCCTAGCACCCTATTTGCTCTATTTTTTGCCACAATACACTGCTTTGAAAACTTCAGTGACCTATCTATTACTACGCTTAAGTCCTTCTGATCCTCAACTGAGTTCAGCCAATGCCCATCCATTTCATAGCTAAATTCCCTATTATCCCTTCCCATGTTAAGAACTTTGCATTTTTGAAGGTTAAAAGTCATCTGCCACTTCTGAGCCCAAACTAATAACTTATTTAAGTCAATCTGCACCTTCTTTCCTTCTTTGCCTACAGCTGCCAATTTAGTGTCATCAGCAAAACCTGACACTTTTGCTATATACAGCCTCCCAAGATCATTTATATAAACTATGAATAATATAGGGCCTAGAACGGATCCCTGAGGTATGCCACTGATAACGTCTCTCCACTGTGACCTCACCCCATTCAGCACAACTGTTTCCTGTCTTTCAGCCATTCAGTTATCCAATTCAAAACTTTTATGATATATCCCATGCATTTTTAATTTGTGAACTAGCCTCCGATATGGAACTTATCAAAGGCTTTGCTAAAATCTAAGTAAATTACATCAACATTCTCTCCCTTATCTAATTGATTAGTAACATAATCCATAAAATCTAGTAAATTTGTTAAACACGATCTACCTCTTCTAAACCCATGCTGAGCATCATTTATTAACCTACCAGACTAGATGGTAACAAATTTAAATTGTCAAAAGTACTTTCTCTTCTCAGGAAATTTTCCTAACTATCTCCTGATTCCATCACAATGGCTTCCTACATTTCTTCCTAATAGCCTTCATTGGAATACACTCGCCCTGAACTATGTTTAATATAGTCTTAAAAGTGTCCCACATCTCATAAGTATTCTTTCCCCTGAATTCTATATCCCACCTAATCTGATTTAGCAAGTTGCATAATTTATCATAATCGCCCCTATAAAAATTGGGAGTTTTTATGGAGTTTGTTGATGTTCTACCTTTCACTATTCCCAAGTTAAAATGAACCATCTGATGATCACTATTTCCCAATGCTTCCCCGACAGTCAATTCCTAAACTAAGTGATCATCATTTATAAGAACCAGATCTAAGGTATTGGCACCCCTTGTTGGCCTATTAACAAATTGAGTCAAAAAATTATCCACAAAGCATTCTATAAACTTACAACCTGCTCTATCCCTTCCTATCATATTTTCCCAGTCCACAGAATTTAAATTAAAGTCACCAAGAATAACTGTATCTACTTCACATCCTCTCCTTATTTCCCTGATCCTTAGCTCATCAATACAGTCAGTCTGTCCAGGTGGTCTGTAAAAGGCTCCATAACATAACATAATTTCACGGATGACAAAAGCCACAAGGGCCTATCAAAGGTCATCCGTATCCGTCAAAACCCACCCACAAAAAGCACCATCACCAGGGGAAGACAAAATCAAAGTCCCCCACAATATAATATAACAGATGACAAAAGCCACAAGGGCTCATCATAGGCCATCCGAGTCAAACGGCATCTTTTTTAAGGCACCCAAACTCCCAGGAAAACTACATCCAGAGGATTGCGTCCAGAAACAAGGGTATCACCAATCTATATAGATAGACTGAGGGTATTAAATATGTTCTCATTTGAAAGGAGGTATGTGAGAGGGGAGATGATTGAGCTCTTTAAAATTTTTCCGGGATAGATAAATATATACAAAACTTAGGAACCATCACAACCTTCCCTCCCCATAAACTCATCCAACCTACTCTTAAATACATTTAAATTTGGACTACCTACTACCCTCGGCGGCAATTTATTCTAGAAGTCTACCACTCTATTGGTGAAAAAATATTTTCTTAAATCCAACCTACACCCTTGCTTTTTAATTTTCAAGTGGTGACCTCTAGTCCGATTTCCATCATCTAACTCAAAAAACTTGCTAACATCCAATTTATCTATCCCGGAAAAATTTTTAAAGAGCTCAATCATCTCCCCTCTCACACACCTCCTTTCGAACGAGAACATATTTAATACCCTCAGTCTATCTATATATTCAAGGTGCCTCAGGGAAGGAATAATCTTTGTTGCCCTCCGTTGCACTGACTCGAGAAAGTTAATATCGTGTCTAAAATGTGGGGACCATGCCTGTATACAGTACTCTAGATGTGGCCTAACATAAGAGTTATAGAGTTTAAGAATAACCTCCTTACTTTTGTAACTGACATTTCTCTTAATAAAACCCAGCACTCTATTTGCCCTATTTCTTGCTTCAATACACTGCTTAGAAAACCTTAATGACTTATCTATTACTACTCCTAGATCTTTCTCATACTCTACTGAGCTCAGCCAATGCCCATCCATTTCATAGTTAAATTCTCTATTATCTTTTCCCAAGTGTATTATCCTATTCTTACTGACCCTGATATCTATCCACAATGACTCAACTTCTCCTTGCTTTATTTAGATTTGAAGAAATGCCATTTCTGATATAAATAATCAACCCACCACCAGTCCTCTCTCTCCTTTGACTAATGTACATATCATAACCCTGTAGTTCAAATTCATTCACGTTGTCATTAAATTTATTTTCATTAACCCATGATTCTATTACACTGTCGTAGAATGACTCCCGACGATACTATATATAACACTATTCGTTGAGGGAACTTCCTTAATTATCTCTAGAGTGCGTTTTACTGTCTTGGCTGCCGATATTATGTATCTTCAAAATGCTTAAGAAGTGGAACTGAGCTCAAGGATAATAATATTGCTATCATTAATAAAATAGAGTTTTATTAATAATAACTATAAACAAAACACAAAAACGGAAAATATTGACAATCAGAATGGAAAGGGTCGTGGAGACTCGGGCTAATCCAAGGATTTAAGGGATCAAAAAAAGGTAAAACAAATATGGAGTTAAAGAGATGGGATGGTTCGATAAACCATTTAAAGCACAGGATAGAATTGACAAATAAGGGATCAATACTCAAAAGGTGACGCTTTGCTTACGTAACTTCATTAGGGTGCAGTGGAAGGTACTTGAAGGAATATTCGGTCCGCTGGCGAGTTCCAGCAAAAGGGGGGGGGGGATAAGATGATCCTGACGTGGCGTCTTGGGAAGGAGAACCGTTCTCGACGAACGGCTTGACGAACAATGGCTGTTCTAGGTTGTTCTCTTCTGAACAAAGGGGGGATGAGAATCGTCTCTTGTCTACGGGCTCAAGAACAATGGCTGTTCTAATGTTGTTCTCCTTTGAACAACAGGGGGGGTGAGAACCGTTTCTTGGCGAAAGGCTCAAAACGAACAATGGCTGTTCTAATACTGTTCTCCTCGAACAATAGGGGGAAGATGAGAACCGTTTCTTGGCGAAGGGCTCAAAACGAACAATGGCTGTTCTAATGTTGTTCTCCTTGAACAACAGGGGGGGATGAGAACCGTTTCTTGGCGAAGGGCTCAAAACGAACAATGGCTGTTCTAATGCTGTTCTCCTTGAACAGCAGGGGGGGAATGCCTTGGGGACTTGACGTCACTAAAGGCTCGAACCTTTGGCACTCAAGGAATATTGTCCTCCTGGACAAGTGATGGTGAATCTCGAGGCCGAGGTCCCTTGGCGCACAAAGGGAGAGAGGGTCGTGGTGATGTTTCGCGACGAAAATCTGGATCTCCAATCTGATCTTAGTGGTAAAGTTTCCATATAAATAGCCAGGACATCTCCTTGGCGTGGGGGAAAATGGAATGAAAGCTTGGAGGGAAGGCACAGCTGGGCCGGAGAAAAATGCCTTATCTGTTCATAAGCCTAACTCGATCTGGCGAGGTCGGCGTATGGGGGCGAACGGGGGGACGATAACCTCCTTGTTTAAACATTGACGTCCGGCAGCTGTTGATAAGACTCCAAGCCTCGAATCGAAGATGCACGTGGGCCTCCTCGAGGTTTTAACTAATATGGGATAGGAGTTGAATTTAACACAGATTCAACTCGTTCTATCACACCCCTCCATTCCAGGGGAAGTTGTCACTTCGAAAAAAAAAGAGAGAAGGGACAACGATAGAGCTCCGTTGTAGGGAACTCGTTTTCTTGTACCAACCGTATCTTCCTGCACCTAACTATTATTACCTCAATACATGATTATTTAGATTACAGGGGAAAATAACCTTTAATACAACTTAATAAAAAAAAAAGGGCATGGAACAATGAAATGTTATAAACTTAGTACATACGGGACAAAATAATTTATACGTAAATTAATAAGAACAAATATATATACATCAAAAAAAAATTAGACATTGAGCGTTACAAAATTCAGACATATACATTAATTAACTATATTACAAAAGAATCTTAAATTAAGTCGTACAAGACGGTATATACCTACATGGAGATACTAATCCTATGAATACAATTATTCTACGCTATTCGGTAACGCATTCCTACTGAGTGCGTCAGCGACCTGGTTATCGGAACCTTTGATATAATATATTTTAAATTGATACTCTTGCAAGAGTAAACTCCAGCGCATGATGCGGCCGTTTGAGTGTCTCAAATTCCTAATATAGGCTAACGGACGGTGGTCGGTTCCTATTCAAAATTCTTTACATATCAAGTACAGCTTAAATTTGTCTATGACCCAGATAATTGATAGAGCTATCTTTTCCCTAGTGGCATATCTCTTTCCGCGTGGTAATAATAGATGGCTAGCATATGCAACTGGATGACTCGTTCTGTCATCCTCGTATTGAAGGGGTACACCTCCAATGCCCTCGTTGATCACGTCGGTCTTAACTCCAACGGATTTTTCCGGGTTGGGCAACTTAAAAATGGGGGCAGAAATGAACTTACTTTTGAGCTGATTAAAATGGGAAACAGCGACATCATTCCAACGTAAACGATCGGGGAAATTCTTTTCCTGAAGGTGGCATAGGGGGGCCAAAATTGCAGCGAAATTCGGAACAAATCGCTGATAGGGAGAAGCTGATCCTAGGATCGATCTTAATGGCTTCTTTGTAATCGGGAGGGGCATGTGGGCGATTGCCTTAATCTTGTTCTCGTGGGGACCTAACTTGCTTTGTCCTATTTTGAAACCCAAATATTTGATGGTTTCGTGAGCAAAATGGCATTTGCTGGGGCCAATGGTGAGGCCATTTTCACGCAGTTGCTCGAAAAGAACTAATAGGGCGGGTAAATGGTGATTCCATTTAATTAGTTCTTGGAGCTGACTCTTCTGACGTGGTGTCAGCTGCGCGTCACTATCCAGGTCAGAGGGTTCCAAAGACTTGCCTGGTAGGGAAGGAGGAGGGTAATCGGCATCAGGTTGGATGCACACTGTCTGGATTACCTTAAGGGACTCCGCGGGGCAATCCTCTTCAAGCGCCGATGCTTCGTCCAGTTCTACGAAGGTATCTCCATGGGCGCGTTGGGGGTTCTTTTTTTTCTTGGGGTCCAGGGACAGTCTCCGTGTCCTTGTCTGGGGCCTTATCACCTAAGGGTTCTAGTGAATCACATTCCTCTTTTTCCGTCCTAAAGTCCTGGTTAGGGGTCTCCGAGAAATCGGACGGTATCGGGGTTCTGATGGGGACGGGCTCCTGGGCTTCTTTCTTATCTCGGCCTTGAGGAAGGGCGGCCTGAAACACAGGGTCGAAACTTACTTGGGGGCTCTTTCCTATAAGTACGGAACAGAATTTTATTGGTGCTACAATGACTTCAGCCCAGCCATTATAATATTGACACTGCAGGTAACATCTAGCGACGGGGAATCTGTTCGCCCGCCCAAGGTAGTCACGTACCACCGCAAATTTTTCGTGGTTAGAGGCCACTGGGAGGAGTTCGTCGGACACGATGAAGCATGTACATCCTGTGTCCCTGACGAGAGTCGATACTCGACAGCTGTCCACGCTGCCCTCCTCGTATTTCAAAGTTCCCGCTGAACTTTTATTCCAAAAAAAATTTACCTGGTGGCCTGACGGATGGGGAGAAGTTTCTGCTTGGGTCTGCACCACCGAAGGAGCCGGGGTCGCATTAATCTGGTGAACTTGGTTGCCTGGTCCGCTTTTAAGCCTAGAATTTTGGGGGCAATTCCAGCTCATGTGGTTTTCTACACCACAGGTGAAGCATATGGTTGGTCGCTTCGGGAAGAGAGATGGAGGAGAAGTCTTAACGGGAGGTTTGGAGTCCCGTTGTTGGTTTTGGGGAAAGAAGTTTGGGGGTTTTACGGGGCTCGGAAACTTTGTCAGCTTTCCTGGGAAGGGGCGCGAATCCTTCCTTCTTTCTTCTCGTTGGATTACTCTTTCCCTTTCTATTACTTCCATTTTTCTTTGAAATTCTGCTTCAATCCGAGCTAATTCAATCTGATGGTCAGCTTGTCTTATCCGTTCCTCTCTTTCTTCTCGTTGTATTTCTCTTTCTTCCTTTCTTCTTTGATCCTCTCGAATGTACTTAATTAGTTCTTTTCCGGAAAGTCCACAGGACTCTCCTTGCGCTTTAAAGATTTCGAACGGAGTCATCTTTGCACTTGGGGGCGCACTAGTCAACCAACTAAAATTCCTCGCAACAAGAATTATGCCTCTATAGAATTAGCCTACCTAAATATGGGCACTGACCTATTCGTACTTGGTTTCTCAATCTAAATAACCACTGACTAAAATCACAAAAAAAACAAACAAATTATTATAACCGTTCCTTGAGCTACTCCAGCTTCTTAAGTTTAAAAAAAAGAAAAGGGGATAGCAATCGTTAAAACAAAAGGGAACTACTATATTCTATTATTATAACGAATAACACTATGCTTTACTCGACTGAGACCAGTGTTTGCAAAGATATAGCGTTAAACCTTACACACCTGATACCAAATTAAATAGTATATATATATATGTCGTAGAATGACTCCCGACGATACTATATATAACACTATTCGTTGAGGGAACTTCCTTAATTATCTCTAGAGTGCGTTTTACTGTCTTGGCGGCCGATATTATGTATCTTCAAAATGCTTAAGAAGTGGAACTGAGCTCAAGGATAATAATATTGCTATCATTAATAAAATAGAGTTTTATTAATAATAACTATAAACAAAACACAAAAACGGAAAATATTGACAATCAGAATGGAAAGGGTCGTGGAGACTCGGGCTAATCCAAGGATTTAAGGGATCAAAAAAAGGTAAAACAAATATGGAGTTAAAGAGATGGGATGGTTCGATAAACCATTTAAAGCACAGGATAGAATTGACAAATAAGGGATCAATACTCAAAAGGTGACGCTTGGCTTACGTAACTTCATTAGGGTGCAGTGGAAGGTACTTGAAGGAATATTCGGTCCGCTGGCGAGTTCCAGCAAAAGGGGGGGGGGATAAGATGATCCTGACGTGGCGTCTTGGGAAGGAGAACCGTTCTCGACGAACGGCTTGACGAACAATGGCTGTTCTAGGTTGTTCTCTTCTGAACAAAGGGGGGATGAGAACCGTCTCTTGTCTACGGGCTCAAGAACAATGGCTGTTCTAATGTTGTTCTCCTTTGAACAACAGGGGGGGTGAGAACCGTTTCTTGGCGAAAGGCTCAAAACGAACAATGGCTGTTCTTAATACTGTTCTCCTCGAACAATAGGGGGAAGATGAGAACCGTTTCTTGGCGAAGGGCTCAAAACGAACAATGGCTGTTCTAATGTTGTTCTCCTTGAACAACAGGGGGGGATGAGAACCGTTTCTTGGCGAAGGGCTCAAAACGAACAATGGCTGTTCTAATGCTGTTCTCCTTGAACAGCAGGGGGGGAATGCCTTGGGGACTTGACGTCACTAAAGGCTCGAACCTTTGGCACTCAAGGAATATTGTCCTCCTGGACAAGTGATGGTGAATCTCGAGGCCGAGGTCCCTTGGCGCACAAAGGGAGAGAGGGTCGTGGTGATGTTTCGCGACGAAAATCTGGATCTCCAATCTGATCTTAGTGGTAAAGTTTCCATATAAATAGCCAGGACATTCCTTGGCGTGGGGGAAAATGGAGTGAAAGCTTGGAGGGAACGCACAGCTGGGCCGGAGAAAAATGCCTTATCTGTTCATAAGCCTAACTCGATCTGGCGAGGTCGGCGTATGGGGGCGAACGGGGGGACGATAACCTCCTTGTTTAAACATTGACGTCCGGCAGCTGTTGATAAGACTCCAAGCCTCGAATCGAAGATGCACGTGGGCCTCCTCGAGGTTTTAACTAATATGGGATAGGAGTTGAATTTAACACAGATTCAACTCGTTCTATCACATACACATATTATATCCATATCTTCATCAATAATATAACTAAATAACTCATCTTTCTTATTTCTAAGACTACGGTATAAAGACAACTTAGCCCTCCTATCCCTGAAGCACCTCTTTTAGAATGTATACCTATCTCCTCTGTATCTCTTTCCTTTCCCTGCCCCACCCTGTACTCTTATGTTTTCCTGACCCCTATCAGTACTAGTATCCTGCCTGCAAAGACCCAATGACACTATCTAACTCACTCCTACCACAACACGTCAATCCCAGCCCAGCTTATATGGAGTCCATCCAATTCATACAATGCCTTATTCCCATAAAACCCATTCCAAACATCTACAAACACTAATCCCATCTCCTCACACAGGCCTTTCACATACTCATTCACTCCAATTGCACAAGACAACCATTCCATCCCCACATCCAATCTCAGAAGCACACCTGAAACAATGCCTTTCACTATACTTTCATTCATCATTTCAACTAACCTTTTGTACCTCTCTCGTAACTCACATGAACCCACCTTCTTTACATCATTTACTCCCACATACGTAATTACAACTGCATCCCTCTCAAACACATCATTTACACCAGCACCCGGCAAACAAACTCTCACTCCATTCCATTTGCTCGCACTCAACTTCCTATCTAAATATCTAATTTGAGAGTTGCCCATCACAAGCACCTTAGTCATCCTCCTAGTCCCCCTAAGCCTAGCATTACCCTCACTCCTGTTCTCATTCAAACTACCACTTACTTCACTTTCAACCTCTTCCTTTCTGTCAGATCATGCATCTACAATATACAAATTAATCAATCCAAAGGATTGTGTTAGATCATGCATCTACAATATACAATTAGAACTATCCACAGGAATGTGTCAAAAACAAAAAGAATAATCATCATGACTCGTTAAAATCCAAATCAATCATAATATACAAAAATAAAAAAAAACTGCATCCACAGGAATGAGTCCAGAATACCCCCTGTCCCAAAGTTAACTAGGCTCTCTCCCCATATAATCATCTAATCTGCGCTTGAAAACATTCAAGTTTAGACTCTACTGTCTCAGATGGCAAACTATTCCAATAATCTACCACTCTATTTTTAAGTGGTGACCCCTAGTCCTATTAATAACTTCCAACTCAAATAACTTACTAAAATCCAACTTATCGATCCCAGAACAGATTTTAAAAAGCTCAATCATATCTCCCCTTACACATCTTTCAAATGAGAATATATTTAATACCCTCAGTCTATCTTCATATTCAAGGTGCTTTAGGGAAGGTATTATTTTTTTTGCCCCCCCCCCTTTGTACTGACTAGCAGGTTGATGTCATGTCTAAAATGTGGTGACCATGCTTGTATACATTACTCTAAATGTGGCCTAATATACGAGTTTTAGAGTTTAAGGATAACCTCTTTACTCTTGTAGCTAACATTCCTGTTAATGTATCCTAGCACCCTATTTGCTCTATTTTTTGCCCCAATATACCACTTTGAAAACTCCAGTGACCTATCTACTACTACGCCTAAGTCCTTCTGATCCTCAACTGAGTTCAGCCAATGCCCATCCATTTCATAGCTAAATTCCCGATTATCCCTTCCCATGTTAAGAACTTTGCATTTTTGAAGGTTAAAAGTCATCTGCACCTTCTTTGCCTACAGCTGCCAATTTAGTGTCATCAGCAAAAACTGACACTTTGCTATTTACAGCCTCCCAAATCATTTATATAAACTATGAATAATATAGGGCCTAGAACGGATCCCTGAGGTATGCCACTTATAATGTCTCTCCACTGTTACCTCACCCCATTCAGCACAACTGTTTCCTGTCTTTCAGCCATTCAGTTATCCAATTCAAAACTTTTGCCATATATCCCCTGCATTTTTAATTTGTGAACTAGTCTCCGATGTGGAACCTTATCAAAGGCTTTGCTAAAATCTAAGTAAATTACATCAACATTCTCTCCCTTATCTAGTTGTTTAGTAACATAATCCATAATATCTATTAAATTTGTTAAACATGATCTACCTCTTCTAAACCCATGCTGAGCTTCATTTATTAACCTACCATACTCTATATGGTCAGAAATCCCCTTTTTAACTATCTTCTCAAGAATTTTACAAACTATAGAAGTTAAGCTTTCTGGCCTAAATTTATTCGGGTCCTCTTCACTTCCCTTTTTAAAAATTGGCACTACATTCACTAATTTCCAATCACATACTTAGATCATACCAATATGTGATGTAGTCATATGTTAATAGTAGCTGATCTGTAACAGAACGGTTAGGCCTAAAGCCAAACTGTGATTCATCAAGGAGTAGATGGTCATCAATGAACCCAAATAAGGTCTTACAAATAATACGTTCCATGGTTTTATAAGGGGCAGGATTTAGACTGATAGGCCTATAATTCAAAGGATCACCCCGAGACCCCTTTTTGTAAATTTGTGATACATGATAGTTTCCAGGAATGAGGTAAAGAACCAGATGTCATAGTTAGATTAAAGATGATCAATAAAGGATTAGCATGCTCAGAAGCACATTCTTTTATAAGATGAGGGTAGAGATTGCCAGGTTTACTCACCTGGTAGGGCCACTCTCCATAACATGAGGTACTGACAGAGCAGCCTAGTATTGTACATAATATCACGCCAGCCCAGAATTGGAAATAGAAGAAAAGCTAGAGGGCCGTTATTATGTGTTATTCAAGGAGTTGAGCTTAGTTGTATGAAAAGAATCAATTAAGTACAAGTGAATATGATACAAGGCCAGTGGAGGTCTAAGGTTCAAAAAGATGAGGCCCAAGAAATTTAGTTAGCCTGGACTTGAAGGAGCATCAACAACTTCAGAAGGAAGAGAGTTTCAAGTAGATATGATATGGCACGTAAAGAATCGCTTTCATGCTTCAGTTGAGGAATGAGGGATAAAAACTTTGTATTGATGACCTCTATTATCCCTGGGAGCTGGTATGAACAAGTCAGATGGTTTTATAGGAGAAAGGTTATGGAATATTTTATAACACTGTAGGAGATCAGCATGCAAGAGTCTACCTTTGACAGAAAAAAGATTTAACTGAGAAAGTCTGGCAGAGTAAGATAGGGATGATAAGTTATATATTTCCTTGGTCCAGCGATGTTGAACTTTTTCTAGCAGGGTGAGGTCCTGCAAGAATCAAGTAGATTTAAGGAGATTAGTGGAAACCACTGGCTTTATGGACTGTATTTGAGATGTGATTATGAAATCTCAGCCTTGTGTCAACCAGAACACCAAGATCACTATGAGAAGATATAGAAGCATTACCAAGCAAGTAATTGTGATCCCGGCCCTCTGCCTGATCATGCTTGAAGCGAAGATGAACACATTTATTAGGTGCAAAGGATAAACCCCAGGATGTGGTTATTTCTAAGAGGGTATTGATGTTGTGTTGTAAGTCACATGAGGCAAGCTGGCTAATATTACTAGGATGATGGAGGTAAAGTTTGAGGTCATCAGCAAAAAGTTTATAATGGCAAATAATACTTCTCCCAAGCTGATTAATAAAGAGTAGGAAAAGAACGGGGCCCAGAACTGAGCCTTGAGGGAGCCTACTGGTAACTGGGAGAGATTTACTCTTGTTACCCTTGATGACAGCACTCATTGTTCTGTGGCTGATGAAACTCTGAATCCATGCAAGCAAATTACCACCAATACCAAGACATGCAAGTTTATCCAATAAGACAGAGTGATGGACACAATCGAATGCCTTGATAAAATCAAATTAGATTAGGTCAACAGTAAAGTTGTTATTGTATCAATATGTAATTTTGTTGTAAGTTAACAATAGCTGGTCAGTCACAGATCTGCATGAACAGAAGCCGAACTGGTTATCGTCAAAAATAAGATGGTCATTAAGGAACCTGTGCAGGGTTTTGGTAATAATGCGTGTGAGAGTTTTACAAGGAAATGGGGTAAGGCTGATAGGTCTGTAATTCAAGGGATCCATATGAGATCCCTTCTTGAATATAGGTATGACATAGAAGTGTTTCCATAGCATAGGAACAGAGCCTGAGATTAAAGATTTGGTGAAGATAAGGTAGAAGGGGTGGAATAAGGATGCAGAACACTGTTTCAAGAGAACAGTTTGTAAGTTGTCAGGGCCCATAGCACTATCTGTAAAAAGAGCCGCAATCAACTCCTCGACTTGACCGCGTTATATTTACAGTTGATATGGAACCAGTCACATGTTGATGAGGAGAAGGATTTGGTAAGGTAGTGATTACAAACACAAGAAAAGGCTTCAACAGAGGACAAGCATACTTTTTATGCCTGAGCACATATTACAGCTAGTCTTAAGTTATTGTTGGTCGTATGGAAGAGATGAAATTTTTGCAATGTAGTAGGAGCCCTGCGTCCAAACATTACTCTAGATTGGATATATTCAGTCCAGCATTTGGATTTTGTAGCACAAAAATTACTAGAGACCTTTCAATGCCCAGGAGCATTCCTCTTCTGCTTTACTTTTATTGGGATGTATGTATTGACAAAATTAATTAATATCTGAGATAGGTGTGTGGTCATTTTGTCAAGGGAGAGGTAGGCTAATTCCAAGTCCCAGTCATACAAATTGAGATGTTCATTAATCAACCGATAGGTGCCTCTTGACCAATCTTTAAGAGTGTATTGCAAAGATAGATGTAGGCAATAATGTTTGAAATACATAAGAAATTTTTATAAGGGCATGGTGGCAATGAGGGAAGAGTGAATAACACTGAATATGAGTAATCTTATCTAGATCAGAAGTACCAGATCAAGTATATTGCCCAAGAGAAGGAAAGTTGGTTCTAAGACATGTTGATGAAGCACCAAGGACATAAAAAGGTTATAAAATAAAGTGTCATGAGGAGTGATGTTAAGGTCACGTTCAAGAAGATTCCAGGAAATGAGGGAAGGTTGAAGTCCCTAACTATAATGAGCTCCCTCCCAAGACTGAACTTGAGCAAGTAATTGATGAGTGTATTATCCATGATGGAGTTGGATGGGGGTCTGTATACAACAACACTATGTACATCAAATGTAGCCAGGGTGTTTGGTGGTTGTTCTATTGTATCACAATAAATAGCTTTAATGGAGTTATGTATATATAACTCCACAGAGGCAAAAGCTTCCACAAATACACTGGCCATAGCAACAGGGTCATCCATCAGGTTATCATTTATCATAAGAGAACCTACTCTGGGTCTAACAAACTTGGTTTCTGATATAGGAATGAAAGAGTTTGAGTTTTGTAGGGCGGAGTTTAATTAGATTTTCTTCCTACTTAATTTGTGCATTTAGGACTGCAGATCTCAAGATGGCATTAGACTCGTTAAATCTGAAAAGTTTTTGCACCATGATATGACTGTTTACCATATGTTTGTCGACAATTTGTATTTCTACTTCACTATGCGCAGTTTATATAAGTTGCAGGGAATGCATTTTTACCAAGGAAAGACTTTTTGGGATGTATTGTTTGCTAAGTTGATTTTAGTCTATTTGTTAAAAAGTTGGTAACATCATTAATATTGAGATGTACTAATTTATAGTTCCAATCATAGAGTCTAAGGACACTTTTAATTCTGTCAAAATTACTCTTGGCCCAGTCAAGTGTTGAAACAGCTGTTGTATCATGTGAAAGTTTACAGTGAAATAAATAAGAGGCCTTGATGATAACATGTCCACAATGAGGAAAAGGAGGGAAAGCGGATACATTTTGAAGACAATTGGGATTGGAAGTCAATATTAGGGCTAAGATGTTTCCGGAATGAACAAAGGTTGGTTCAAGTACACACTGATGAAGACAGTGTGTTAAAAAGGTCAAGAAACATGGAATCGCAAGTAGAGATATCATGTTCAGGAACTACATCCAACCAAGAAATTTGGGGGAAATTGAAGTCTCCCATTATTACAAGCTCTTTACCAGCACTAAGATTATAAATATATTCAATGAGAGACATTTTCTTTGTAAGTATATGAAGGCGGGCGATAAACTGTCAAGACAAAGAGGTTTAAAGTTGGAAGATTTAGTATTCAAGTATTAGGAAAAGAGTTAGAATCTGAATGAACACAAGCCTTAATAGTATTTTTTACATAAACACAAATACCAAACTTAGGAACTGGGGATAAAAAATCATGTCTGAACAAGGAGTAACCATCAATATTTACAATAGAATCTGAGGTAGTTGGCTGTACCCAAGACTCAGTAATAGAGAATATGATGTAGAAAACTATTGGACAAGCAATTCAAATTAGAAAGCAATATTTAACAACTTGTAATGCTTGGTTTGGGTAGTAGAGGTAGAACTTGTTTTTTTGTGACATGGTTATCAGAAAGACAGGTGAAAGCATTAGTAGCAGAAATAGAAATATTACGATGGGAGACAGTGTTGAGGGGAATTTAAAGTTGCGTGCTATTGTGCCGCAACCTCTCCCATATACCTATTTCCTAATGTCGCTACTGTTTCAGGTTCTTTCTGTCTTATAAAAAGTTTCAGGTTTTACTCTAATAATGTTTAAAGGGTTATATGCTAGGCAATTCTTGCTGATTTTTTTTCATTTTTGTTCTTAATGATTTTCTTTCTTTTTTTCTACTGTATATCTCCTAAGTTGATACATATTAGATTCATAATCTATCCAGTAAAACATATTGCCTAGTTTTTAAATAGAATTTAATTTAGCAGTGCTATGGATAAAAAAAACAAGCCCCAATACTTCTTTTTTTCAGTGAGAGGATGTCGACCTGGGAAAACAGTGCAAATGAATGAATCTGAAGTCAGAGGATTATGTTTGAAGTCTCGAGAAATCTTTCTACAGCAACCCATTCTTCTTGAGCTAGAAGCCCCTCTCAAAATTTGTGGTAAGAATAACCAATTAGACATTTGTGATGGATCAATTCAAAATATACACAATTAGAAATGCAAATTTACATCTTTTTAGTTAATGTAGGTTAATGAAAGTTACAATACATATGGAACTTTATGTAATAAATGTAATGTAATGATCAGAAAAGCAAAATGTTTTTCTGGATAATACTTTTGAACTTGAAGCTTCAGTGAACTCGCCAGCAACTTCAGAATGTTTTTCTGCAATTCTGTTTTGAAGCCCAAATGATAGATGTTTTCTATGTGTTTTCTGTCACTTCTCTTCCTTGATACAAAGTTCTTGTTCTTTCTATCATTTTATAGTGGTTTGGACAGTGTATCTCATATTTTTTTAACCTGTCATCACCCTTGGCTAAGGTGAAGTTGCATTTTTGCTTCTTTAAGTTCTTTAGTTGTAGTAAAATTACTTATTAGAATGATATTGAATACACAATAGTTATAAATTTAAGCTAAAACATAAGAAATATTTGTTAAATTCTGATTTTAGAAAATGTCATTTTGACCAAATATTCAAATATATTAACAAAGTATACATTATCATAAATATTTATGAATAATAAATACACAGCCACTGATTTCAAGAAAATTTTATGACTATTTCTAGCACTGCCCATTTAGGGCGGATCACTGCATAAAAACAATGAAGATTGGAGCGTCTAACATCTGGCAACCACATTTGAATTCAAACCCTAAGATAATTATTTCTAAATGGGAGTGGCTTTGCCCCCTTACCCCCCTTTAATGGTGGGTGTTGCACCGCCACGTAACCCACACTAATTTTAATTATATAGTAGTTTATATAGGTTGAAAGCCAAGCATTAAATCCAAATTCAAAGGCAATTGCCAGATGTCATTAGGTGCTCTAACCTCCTGATGCTATTTAAATAATAGTGCCTTTTATATTGAGTAATATAAAATGTCCATATCATATTTTAATTTTTTTTAAATCTATTTCAAATAATATATAATACAATATGATGCGATTCTAATTAAGAATGTGGCTGTGTACTAAGTATTAACCAAATCCTAGTTTTAATTTCCTCGGTATATTATAGATTAGTAGTTCCAATCTTCTCTGCTCCCAGCCTCATCTTTTTCCAACTTCAACTGCAATGGATTGATATCTCTCAATCATATCAGCACTTGTATTTTACAAACTTAACTCTTATCTAATATTAGGGGGACTGAAAAATAACTTCATATTTTTAAGTCACTAGTATAGAATCATGGTACCGATAAGTTATTTGGTTACAGTGTATGTTCAGATATCAGTTTGACTTGTTTTGGTTTGTTTTAAGTCCTTTTACCCATGGATGAAAAATATGTTAAAGGGTCACATTCGATATTGCATGCTTTATGAATGAATAAAGACATCACTGCAACATGTGCAATGAATAACATAGTATGTATGCTGAGGGAGCTAGATTTTGTACGTCTGGTTTTATTAATTTTAAGAAAGCTGATTTTATCTCCCCATTGGGCATCATCAGAAAGACCTAATGCTTTTGATAAATGACACAGGAAAGGCTGCACTTGAAGAGGATTTGCCTCAAAACATCAGACTTATGACAGAAACATAATCTGTCTCCAGAGTACAAAGCTTTGTGTTCAATAATGTGCAGATTTGATGGAATGCTCCCCTCAACCTTTCTGCCAAGGTAGCATGGTCCCTAGATGGCAGGACACCTTTTGGTTTAATGTCATAGGTTTGGGGAGATTAGTGAATGCTATTATCCCTGGTGGGGTTGCTACCACCTCTCCCGAGTCATTGGGAAGGACTCCAGCACATTGAACTGGTGTTGTAGCAGACAGTCCCGGAAACCACCCGCCACAAGGGTCTGCTCACTCACTTGTGAGACGCCCGTTAGATTGGAAGGATGATCAAGGAAAGGCAGATTGTTTATTTTTTTGTGTTTATTAAAATTTCTATATTTATATCCACCACCTAGAAAAAATCTATATACAAGAAAAAAAAATCAGAAAATACCAACTAATGTAAAAATACTAAGCGTGTACAAGATAAATTAAGGCAATATTTACAATGGTCTACACACTACCTCAGGAGTGAACTTCCCCGCTCAATTGCGGTTTGGCACAACTACAACTTAAATCCAACTCTACTCTTTGGCTACTAATTTGCTTGGAGCACTTTCGTTTTCACACATTTAGGGAATCCTCTAGCTCTCTTTGAGTGGAGTGGGGGGGGGGGGGAGAGGGTCCGGCTAGATCTGTCTCGTTCTCGCTAATGATGGAACAGGGGAAAGGATGGCTGTGATTCCCAAATTGCACCACACACAGAGGTCTCGAGATTCCACACTCCCTAGTTTCCTTCCTCCTCACTCCGAAATGAGAGCAGCCAGTGGTACTTTAGGAACTAAAAAAAGGGGAGGGAAATTTACCCCCTGGTCACACCTTGATGGTGTACATATTCCCCCTCCCTCATATACATATACACACACACACACACACACACATATGTGGCTTTCACAGCCATTCTAGCAGCGGTTCCCAAATTTTTGTTCCTCACAGTGCATTTTTGGATAAGTAAGAATATTTTAGTACACTTTGTACACAAATTCAATATTCATTTTCAGTTCAATGAAACCCAAAGTTTAAATAAATATTTTTTTTATTCTCAATTGGGTTGAGTTTTTGCCTTATTATCACTAAGCTTAGTTACTTTTGATAAATGTTCACTTTCAGATTCATAATCATTACTGTTGTTTCCTTTTAATAAAATTAGCCATTGTATAGGTAATTTAATCAATTAATATTTAAATCTCATAAAAAGCGCATCTTGCTAGCAAAGTCAATTATTGAACTGAGATTAATTTAATAATTAACCACACACATGAAGATATATTCAGAATCTTTGGTTAGTTTCATTTGTTTTAGCTCAAGAGCCTTTTCATATCAATTGAAAAGACCAAAATTCAAGTCTATATGAATGAAACATTTAAAATATAGCTGCAATATGTAAGGATGTGCTAAAAGATTTAGTCAACCCTGTATATTTTAGCTCAAAATTTTCTGTTTCAAAATCTAGTATTGAATGGAAACTACTGCTACGACTAAAACAAACTGAAACAGTTATGCATTGAATGTGTCTAAAAGATGTAAATTACAATGATAGATTGATACCATAATTTGCCTAAATGAATCGAATGACACAACCCACCTCTCATTCCTAGTTTAGTTTGCCACTTTGACAGTTATATATGAACTTTCTTAGAAATTTGAGTTTGTATTTTATACATTTTCAAATATTGTCAAGAATTTTTTGCTGGGTGCAGTTTAGAAACCCTGTTCTAAAAGTTTCTTGAAATCATCTGGCAACATCTTGCTCAGTAGGTAAGAACTGTACAACTGCCATTGTTCTTGTACTCATTCTGCAGAGATGCTACCACATGTGAAGCTACATCAGAGAATTGTTTACTCAGACTTAAGGGAGAACTTTCTGCAATTTCAAGAGAGGTAGGAAGGTCTAAAAGTGTAGTTTCATGTATTCTGAAGTTATTCAATGAAAACAAAACCTATAAATCTCCATAAAGTTGGTTGACCCCACCTAACTACTATCCAAGAAGACAAAACTATTGGGTACTATTCTATTAATGAGACTGTAGCAAGAATTCCTGAAAAATTAAGGCCAATAGTGGCAGAGCAGTGAACCGCTTCACAGTGTTCCATTGCCTCAATGCATCTGGTTTAAAAGCTGGTTCTCCAGCAACCAAACCAATCATCAATGAGAAGAACCAGAAGACTAGGCTTGAATATGCTGAAGCTTATGTTCTTTAGGTGGATGAAGATTGGGAAAGAATTCATTTTAGCACTTTGTTAGATGCGCTGCAGGGGACAATTAACCCCAAATGTGTTAAAGTCTGCCAAGTATGGAGGAGGCAAGTGCAAATAATTGGAATGGTAAATGCGAATGTGTACCTAAACCTCATACAACATCTTATACCTTCACTCCAGGCATTTCCGAATCAGCCAGCAGTATTTATGCACGACAATGGACCGTGTGATACTGCAAAGCAAGTAAAATACTATTTCAAACAAGAAGATATTGAAAGTAATGAAGTGGCGTGCTCAGAAGACGGACCTGAACCCAATTGCGAACCTCTGGAAGATCATTGGAGACAAAGTTCTTCACCTGCAGCCTTCAACTGTGATGGATTTATGGACAAAATAGGAGCAAGAAGGGAACAGAATTTTTCAAGAAATTGGTGATTGTTGCACCAAAGTAATAGAAAACAAAGGCTTTATCACCTCATATTGTGTTCTAAGTTTGAAAGCATATTTGGGGGGAGAGGGGGGTATAAATTTAAACATCTATATCCATGATGTTTAATGAAATGCTTTCAGTATTTCTTCAAAGAAGATTAAACTAAAACGTTATAATTGCTTTTTATTTTTAACCAGTATTATATTACCATATAATATAAATAGTTGATCTTATAACTAAAATATGACAATTACCTTCCCACATCTTAAAACAAGTATGCAACTAAATTTTAAAATATTTAATCAGAATCAAGATTTTTTTTTTTAGTGGCATTGTAATTGGTTAAAATTTATCATCCATCACTATTTTCTGTTTTGTTTTTCATGATTCCAACATTTTCAGGTGACATTCATGGCCAATATACAGACCTTCTTCGCCTCTTTGAGTATGGAGGTTTCCCCCCAGAAGCCAACTACCTCTTCCTTGGTGACTATGTAGACAGAGGGAAACAATCACTGGAGACGATATGTCTCCTCTTAGCCTACAAGATAAAGTACCCTGAGAACTTTTTTCTTCTTCGTGGAAACCATGAATGCGCTTCAATCAATAGGATTTATGGGTTCTTTGATGAGTGTAAGCATCTTTAATTAACCATGTGTTTAGATGAGGCACACCAAGGTGAAGTCATCATTAACCACTCCTCCACAAAGTGCAGTTAGTGCACATCAATGGAACTGTTTATTGTGCTCACAAGAACAAAACTTTCAGGTGTGTAGTTTTCCAGGCCTGCAGGCCCTATCCAGGTTTAGTTGCCTTTTACAGAAGATACTGGAAGACATTATGGGTGTTCTATCTACTTAAAAAACAGAAGTAGCTAGACTGGAAGTGATTGGTGTAATTAGGTTTCTATGCAATGAAATATAGGCTTTTCTCATCATATATAAATATAAGTCAAATTTGACTTTACATTTTAGTACCTGCACTTCTTTTATTCTGCCAACCTCGTTCTTTTTCATTTCAACACAGCCTGTATGCATGGTATGAAGAATGCCCATACTGTCATCTGGTGTATGCCATAAAAAGCAACCAACTTTGAATTTTGCCTGTATGTTGGGCAGGAAGAAAACTGAGCATCATTCAATGCATGTCACAAAAAGGCCATTAAGAACCTGGATAAGAGGGATGATGGCCCAGGAAGCCGCACAACTGAATGTTGTATCTATCCAGTCATATTGGTTAATCAGCATTAGTGGGTAAAAAAAAACCCTGTCTAGCAAACAATCAAACACAAAGATTCACATAAATATGAGTTGGGCAAAGGAGAGGGGGAGAAGTTACAAGTGTGCAATCTGTGCTTAATAAGAAAGAATATGTTGTGGAATGTATTTGATATCAAAGTTGTAGGAGGTACAAGTATGGGAATATCTGATGACATGATTGTGCTGGATATGGTTAAATTGGTTGGTGTAAAAGAAGAGTCAAAAGAGAGAGTTGGTAGAATCATTAAGAAAGGGAAGAGTATGAGAATGTCTTGGAGTAGAAGAGAGGCTAATAAGTATGAACATGGGGATGGATCAATTGTGGAACAAATTCAAGAAAATGGTAGTAGGAGTACAAGGGCTGCTGTGTGAGTGTGTCAGAAATGAAAGAGGAAGCAAAATGCTGACTGGTGGAATGATGTGAAGCGAGTAGTGGAGAGCAAAAAGGAGGCTTGAATGCTTAATGAAGATGAGGATGAATTGAGAGACTAACTGAAGATTGGGATGGGAGTGAGAAAGTTGAGAAACAAAGTGAAGAATCACAGGGGTTTAAAAGTAGGTGATAAGGGACCTCGCAGGTGGGTTCCCTGTGGAGCCTGTTACACTTGGTACCCGGACGAGCTGCACGTCCTTTCAGCGTGAGTGTAAATTAGTTACATTATGGCTATTCCCTCAACCTCTTTTACCTGCACATACATACGAGGAGTGTTCCCGCTTGTACAGAGTTCAGTCCGATAGCCATGGTGCCTTGGTGGACTACATGCCATCCTGGGATCATCTAGCACCAGGGTATGATAATAATAGGTGATCACCCACCCTACTTGTCAGTGGACCCGCCTCTCTCTACTTCTCTTTATTACCTACTCTCCTACCCCTTTCCAAACTTGCTCT